>JAHTLZ010000178.1:2285683-2318714 GCA_023846285.1 Phrynocephalus versicolor
ATCATCATCATCATCATCATCATCATCATCATCATCATCATCATCATCATCATCATCATCATCATCATCTACAATGTATTCTACTTCTCATTAGGAATTTCTTCCTAATATTTAATCAAAACATTCTTTGAACTTGGGAGTGTTAGTTCCAGATCTATCCTATGGAATTACAGAAAGCAAACTTGTTCTACCGTTAATAAAACAGTCTTTCAAGTATTTGAAAAGTTCCACAATATCACTTATCAATCTTCTTTTCTTCAGACTAAGCACATTCATCTCTTTCAACTGATAAATAAATCAAATAAATAAATAAACTGTTCATCATAGTGCATGGTTTCCAAACCACTTACCGTTTTTGGCATGTTTAGCTTGTGATCTACTAAAAGACTTATCTCCTTTCCTTAGATCATTTTCACACAGACTATGTGGTTTTAGTTGACCACAGACTAAACATGAGTCGATAATGTGGTTTGAAGCTGGGGGAGGGAACACAATGCTAGTCTGCATCAATAGAAGTATTGGGTCCAAATCATCATTAGCCAGGTGAAGACTGATTAAAGATCTGCATCTAATATTACAGAAGTATACAGTTAATTTTTCCCTCTATAGACTTACCTTACGAAAGCACGATATATTCTCTACCTTTGAACACCACGATCTATTGAGAACATTTTTTTAATGTAATGATTCCTTGGCACTACTTGATTGTAATTCTGCACATTTTGATATATGCACATAAGAAGCTGTAAATATAAAAAAGAAGTGTGATAGGAACTTATTTTTTTCCCCACCAGGACATGCATTCATTAGTAATAAATAAGACATCTGGCAGTAAGGTACATTTACATTTATATCAGATCCATTGATCAGAGCTGAATCCTGGAGGACCTCATAATGAAAGATTTATAATTGCTGAATATAATGTATATGATCTCAGGATGGCTTCTTGAGGTGCTAAAGAGTTGGGAAAAAACTATACAGTCATAATATGATTCAGAACCTATATTGTAGCTATAAGTTAGGAATCTGAAGCTGGAAACCTTTCCTCACCACCAGGATGGTTGCTCTAAAGAGTTATATTTAGTGATAAGGATGTGACACTCAGTGAGAAATCAAGGGAAAAAATCACCATGGTCTGTGAAAAATCACTCTTCTCTGTGATTTTCTATCTGAGAAGTTTTCATGGCCATTTTTAATTCTGGGATAATTACAGAACAATTGAGTTAGGAGGGGCCTTTAAGGACAATGAGCTCAATCACTTACTCAATGATGGAATCCAAATCAGAGTAGATATGACAGATAGTTATCAACTTTTTTCTTGAATGTCCCCCTTTTGAAGCAATTGGCTATCTTAATGTACAGTTCTAGGAATTAAGTTTTTCCTAATATTCACCCTAAACCTGCTTTCTGTAACTTGAAGCCATTATTATATGCCCTGCAATATAGAATGATCAATTCAGATCCAGGGGCATATGGGGGGGGGGCAGAAGGGTACATCTGCCCGGGGTGCAGCAATCTGGGTGTGCCTGGTTCACCTGCCCACTGCTGTGGTCCCCCTGCAGGCAGGAAAGGGCAGTGGTGCTTTCTGCTCCTCCTTCTTTTCCTCCTCCACCTCCTGCTAGTGGTGCTGCCACCCCCCCCCATAAGGGTCCATCCCTGAGCTAGCAGGAAGGATGCCCAGCTGCCCGGGAGGCTGGCTGGCTGGCTGTCACAGTGCCCCCTGCAGGAAGGCCCCACCATGCTTGGGCACTGTGAAATTCACATTTGCTGAAGAGCTGTAACATCTTACACCAATGTTCACAGAACATTGTCCAAATAGTGAGCTGCCACCCCATCACTGCATTGTCAGCCTTTATCCTTCCCATAAATAACATATACACACCCAGCCAGGTATTGAAAATCCTGTCTACTTCCTCTTTCTTAATCTGCACTGCCCTCCAATCTTCTTCCTCATTCTGGGCTCAGGATATACCAACGTCATATAGATCTCCGGTTAAGGAACCTGGCCGATATATCACTACCCATCCTCCTGCACAACACTCTGACATCTGTGGTGTTGCTGCTTGCATTAGTGTTCCCAGCTAGAGATGGGCACGAAACGAACAATTTTTCATTTCCATTTTCGTTTTTTCATTTTGTTACATAATGAAACGAAAAACAAAATTTTATCGTCCGTTTCATTTTCGTTACGGCAATACATTGAACTGCTTTAAATGCTAAAAAAATCACAAAAATTTGAAATAAATGGTAACAAAACAGTAACGAAATGAAATGAAAACGAAAATGAATTTTTTGCAAAAATTCACGAAAAACAGAAACGAACCGAAACGGATCCCCCAAATGACAAACAACAAATGAAACACCATATTTTTGATTCGTGCCCATCTCTATTCCCAGCTGATGAATCATGTGAGTCAAGGCCTGTGAGATGGTTTGAAGAATCAACTTCTGGCCACCAAGACTGGCAAAATGCAGAATCCACTAACATTCCTGCTGCATTCCGATCCACCTGCCATCATGGTTTCTTCCAAAGTTTCCCTGCCAGCCAATATGAAGCTGATAATGCTCTGTCAGAGATTGTATCCTAACTGTCATGCTGCCCCCAGACCCATGCACCAAACTGGAGCCACTGCTTCAGACCCATTGGGCACCTAAGTAAATTTAGGTCCCCTCAGTTTGACATAGGCAAAGTCTCTTCGGTAGAAAAATATTCATGTACCCTAGGTGGTTACTTCATGTCTTTCTTTGTTCTATGACTAGTTTTGTACCATGACAGTGTTGGTTGTGAGACCTTTGAGTAATGGGCGGCATATAAGTTGAATAAATAAATAAATAAATAAATAAATAAATAAATAAATAAATAAATAAATAAATAATGTGGTTTTGTCCCTGTTTCAGTGTTCCCATGGTTGTGATAACTTGTCTTGTGACAAGTGTTACCTCGCAGTCTTGTACCGTGACAAACACTGAATTTGTCCAGCTTGCTTTTTCCCTTTTTCTTTGGGCTTAAAAATTATTTTTGATATTTCATTTCTGAAAAGTCAAAATAAAAAACAAACATGCCCAGACATAGTGTTCTGAGAGAGTAAAAGGTTTTGTTCTGTGACAGTCATTACTACATGGTGTCTTGTCTCGGAACAGAAAGCAGGAACAAAGAGTGACAAGGGAAAACCCTACCCCGGCACCAGGTACAGTATTGTCATGCTGAGCAACTGTTCTGGGGCCATGGTCAAAACAAATTTCAGTGGTTGTACGACGGATGTGAAGTAACATTTTGTGGTACCACTCCTAAGCACAACACTAACAGAGACAAAATGGATGTGAAGTAACTGCCCTACACTTTTCTCCCTTCCTCATTTATCATCATACACCTACATCAGTCATCTATCACATTGCTTTTGTCTGAAACATAAGCACATGGAAGTTTCCAACAGCAGCTTTCGGAATTTTTGACTTCCACCAATAGTTATGAAGAGAAGAAACAAACTATTTATGTACACACTGTACTTATCCTTTATTTTAATCTGCAGGCATGATGGCATGATGACTAGCATTTTCATGTAGAAAACCAGAGACAAAAAGAAGAAGCATCTAAGTGTTCTCATCTAGCCATAGTCACTAACAAATGCGTGCACTTGAACATTTTGTTTGCATTTTGTCCTATTATTATTTACCCATCAGGTTACATTCCTAAAGGAGCTCTATGAAATAAATGGCAAAGCTAGGCATATGTTTTAGGAACATCTTTAGCATGATGATAATAATTATAATTGAATATGAGCTTGTTGGTTTTAACGTTGGACAGAATGCAGTGAAAGGTGGTGTCTTAGTGGATTCATCCAAGTCTGGATGAGACCATCCTCCATTGTTCCATGTCATAACTATGCGGAAGAAGGGAACATGATTCTGTTTAGTTCCCACAATGCAACTAACATTCTGTCTTAATCAAATAGCTTGTATGATCTTTCTAGGACAACTGTGAGCAGGTAGCTAAAATGGAGTGTCAGATCTGTGGGTCTAAAGTGATATGAGACCTGAGAACAACAGCCGTCTGAATTAGCTCCCAATAATATTCCCTCGGCTGTTTGCAGTGCAATTATATTTCCTCTATAAAACTAAAGTAATGGTGCTTCATAGTCTTACCATAAGTTGGAGGCGACTTGATGATGCATAATAACAACAAACGGGGTTGAAATAGATGAAATTATTTTCAAGTAGCTAATATGTTGAGCTTTAATATCTTTATAATTTTTGTTTTTAAAATGATTGCATTTTGAGAACCTGTTATATAATTAGACATTTAATACCTCCATGTAGGTATCAAGCACTGCAACTTGATTTTTATTAGCTGCTGGTTTGTTCTAAGAAATAGGTGGCATGAAGACACATCATATCTTTAGAATTCAGATCTAAATGAAAAGAAGGGGGAAAGAGAGTGGAAATTATATAATATTGTTTATATATTTTTAAAAAACAGTATCAGCTGTCTTCAGATCCAAAATGCAAGGCTGGAAATCAAAAAGCTGCTCCTCAGAGATGTGTAAAGCATTTGTTAAGTGATTAATAACAATTAATAAGCATTCTAATGAGACTTGCATAATGCCCAGGGAATGAAAGCTTGTGTAAGACTCAAGGAGTACAATTATTTTGAAAGACTTCCATCCTTTGTTAACCGTCTGTTTTTGCAAAACATTGTTTTGAGAATGGCTCACTGGAAAGAAATACTTAAGACTTTTCTCATTACCATTCCATTAAACAGCTTGTGCAGATCTTTTTATCAGTGCTATCAATGAAACAAGATCAGTGTTAGTTAACCCACCAACTACAGTGATGTCCTTTAAATAAATAAATAATATTTGGGGGGGATGATTTTAATTTGCCAGTATGAATTAATATCAAATAATTTGTTAGTACTTCATCCCTTCCTTTACATATAAGCAATTGA
The DNA here is from genome assembly GCA_023846285.1 of Phrynocephalus versicolor. Taxonomy (NCBI): domain Eukaryota; kingdom Metazoa; phylum Chordata; class Lepidosauria; order Squamata; family Agamidae; genus Phrynocephalus; species Phrynocephalus versicolor. The sequence goes on from JAHTLZ010000178.1 coordinate 2,290,629, forward strand.
ATGTATTTAGTGTTTTTGTGCATTTTTTTGTAAATTAAGAAGAATTGGAAGACATTCGCTGAAGAGAAAATGAATCCTAAATTTATAAAACATTTTTGTTTCCCATTTTAAAGAGTCTATCTGATTATACCTTTGACAAAAAAAATTAAATCACTCTGAATATAAAATATGCTTTCCTTGCTTGCTCAAATTGCACTATGAATCAACAGGGCTCGAGTAAAGGCACAAATGTTGAGGTGGGAAGGAATACATTGTAGAGACATTCCATGTGCTGTTTTTTTCTTTAAAAAATCACTAAATCGCTTATTTGTCATTTCAGTTGCACACAGACTTGGACCCTGGAATCAGCAAGATCAAGTATATCCTGTCCGGCGATGGTGCTGGGACTATCTTTGTGATCAACGACAAGACAGGGGACATTCATGCGATGAAAAGACTCGACCGGGAAGAAAAAGCCGAGTACACGCTGACGGCCCAAGCTGTCGATCGGGATACAAACAAACCCCTGGAGCCTCCTTCGGAATTCATTATTAAGGTCCAAGATATCAACGACAATCCGCCGGAGTTTGTCGACGGTCCATATCACGCGACTGTTCCAGAAATGTCCATTGTGGGTAGGTATGGAGGTTTACGGTGTCAAAATACTTTACGGCAAGAGCAAATTGCTCACAAACAGCAGATCTTATCTCTCGTTCCCACCTCACATTTGCATTTGCAAATCCATCCATGACTAACACTTTCAGTACTTTTCAGCTGCTGTGAATATTGAATGGATCACACAGGAATGTCTTATTTGAACAACACATGGGTTCCATTTGTATGCTGGTCACAGTGTCCCAGAGAGGCTCGCGCCTCCAAAGCCTATTTATCAAGATTTGTTCCAACACGCCGCTATAGGTCTATTGATATTTTGTTGATGTTTAATTATCCATTGATGTGCATCCTTCTATGCAGATGCCTCACTTAGGATATGTGCCCACGATGTTATTTATTTTTCCACCCTCCAACTATAATTAGCTAGCTGTGTTGCAAGGAAATATGTTGCATCTGCAAGCTACTGCCAAGGTCCTTGAGTGGATTTAATCAATTATCTGTTTGAAGTGAGCAAAAGGCAATACAGAGGCACAGGGGGGAAAGGAAGAAGGGATTTTTTTTTTGTCACTGACTATCCTCACCAGTATTGTGAAGAGCTTGGAGGACAGAAAGAGACACATAACTTGTATATAGGAAGACACCGTTGTGTCCTTATTGTTTACCCTTTCAAATGCATGAAGACTGTAGAACAGGAAAGTGACTGTTAATTTGGACCACCGACGGGGACTTTAGGATCTGGGGATGAAACCGGACTCCCTATGGATTGAATTTGCCACTCTCAGATTATTTGATGGGCCATATCTTCTTCCCTGTGGCACCACTGCCCCTCTCCCCACTATTCTAAGATTAAAGCAAATTGTTGTTCTATTTTTTGTTCTTTCTCTCTGTCTGTGTCTGTCTGTGTCTGTCTCTGTCCCTGTCTCTCTGTCTTTCTGTCTGTCTCTCTTCTCTCCCTCCCTCCCTCCCTCCCTCTCTCTTCCCCTCGCTCTTTGCCTTGGACTTTTCTCATCACAAAGGACTCCCCCTGTGTGCTGTCCTCTGCTTTTAGGTTTTTGATGCCAAAAGTTCAGGAAATGGGATCCTGATGATGTGGCCACCCTAGAGGAGAGAGAATGGTGTATGCCTTCCTCTATTCTTGGGGATGGGAAAGGAGAAGGGATAGGTGATGTTAGGGGTGTGCAAATGCAATCAGATTTCTTTGTATCTCAGTCAGGATGTGCCTGCTGCCAATCGATGTGGAAGTGACTCAAACTAATTTCTTCTAGGGTTTCTGATAATACTTTCATGTTTCCAAATCAAGAGGCAAGGGGGTAGTGGTTGAAAATGTGGAAAATCCCAGGCTGTGACCTGGGATGGGGTGGACTACTCAATGCCATCACCTTTGGTCATGGAGTAAACCAGTGTTTCTCAACCTGTGGGTCCCCAGATGTTCCTGGACTACAACTCCCAGAAATCTTGGCCAGCTCAGCTAGTGATGAAGACTTCTGGGAGTTGAAGTCCAGGAACATCTGGGGACCCACAGGTCGAGAACCACTGTAGTAGACCTTCAATTTGCTGTAAAAGCTTCAAGCAGCTTCCTTCCATTGCTTCTCCCAGGCAAACATGCTTAGTGTCCTCTGTCTGTGTCCTACCATTCCCAAATATGCCTATGCACTACCTAGCCCAGATCACAATGCAGCACTTTTCTCACACCACGCACTCTGGAATGTAAATAGGCACCCTTGATGGAGGGTGTGTGTGAGAGAGATGCTGCATATCAAGCCAGCAGCAGAAATTAGAAAATGAAAGATACTTATAAGCAGGGCTGGGGTGGAGAGATCCATCCTAGTGTGATGTTGACCTTCTCTGCCTAAGCCCATAAAAGAGAATCAGTTATCCATTGCACACATGCACACTCATTCAGGGAAGTGAATACCAACTGTAGCTATGAAGAAGCAGTGGGGTGGGAGCAAAGCCTTTTTGGAACACATTCAATCTAAAAATGTAACATAACAATACCCCCTTGATGTGCCTCAATGCAAAAATGTTGCAATAAAGCAGTTTGGTAATAGAGTCTGGGGAGTCAACCTGAGTACACCCCAGGGCTCATCAATTGTAGCATTTGGGTGATGTTTTGTCTTGTAGTGGAAAATAGTATATCTCCTTATGTTTTGGTCCTTCTTTGTTTTGCTTCTGCAATGGTCCATTGAATATTTGTGTTCAAATGTGAGCATCTTCAACCTCTAAAAGTCTAGTCATTTTTAGAGGTGTTCTAACTGATCGAAGTACATCTGAGGGCTCTTTGAACTGCCTCACGTATGTTCTGGAAAGGGATACATATCCCTGCCTCATTTTGTTTTTAAGCTTTTCCCCTCTGTAAAATTTCAGCACATCCTTGGATGTGCTGAAATTTTTATATATATAAAAGATGTATCCATGCACTAAATACATATTCTACCTTCTAACGAGTAGATTTTATGGAACAGTCCTTAAACAGCATTTATTTAAATTGTGCAAAGAAGCTCTTAACTAACTGTAGTGTTTTTTTTTTTGTTTTGTTTTGGTTTGGTTTTGGGATGTCCAACAATGTGACTTTTTGTAATTTCTATAAAGCTGTCAAGGCGAGCTGCTCATAAATGTTTACTTGGAAAAGTGCCTGGACATTTTATTGCCATCATTGGATCCTGTCAAGGTTCTGAAAACAATAGACTGTCCTATTGCAGTCTTAAAACTGAACTACAGCCGTACACATTAGTGTAAGGGACTGGAGCTGTCATTGTGCTGACAGCCAGTGCAAACACTTGTACAAAACTCCCTCCCATTTTAAGTCAATTGGGCCCAGGAGCACTTCTGGAGTTAAAATTGGGCTGGCTTGTAAATTACAGCACTTTCTGAGCTCTGATGTCTTAGCTCCTTTAAATCACTTCTGCTGACACTGGCATTGGAGTTCTCTACCACCGTGTCAGCTCCTATGACCCAAATGTGGTTTTTAATATGTTAAGCTCCTTAATTATACTGGATGGCAAAGACACAAAAGGCCTGGGGTTTAGATATTTATAGTTTTGCCAGCTTCTTGGCAATAGCCTGGAAACACTCATGTAAACCAAGGTTCTCAGTGCTGCAAACAGAAACAAAGAAAATGTTCACTCCTGTGTCAAGATGATAATAAAGCCCATGAATAAAATGTCTGCAGGGTGGAACTTCCAACATAAGAACAGCTTGCTGGACCAGACTGTTTGTTTAGTCCATACATCTGTTGCCACCAGTAGAGATGGGCACGACTTAGCAAAATTTTCGTTTCCGTTTTCGTTTTTTGTTTTCGTTACACAACGAACCGAAAAACGAAAATTGGCTCCAAAATGGAACGGAAACGGAAACTAAACGACTAATTTTGAGCCAATTTTCATTTTTTGTTACGGCAAAAGCATTTAATGGCACTAAATGGGGAAAAATGAAAATTTTTTCGTTTTTGTTTTGTTTTTCATTTTTGTTACGAAACAAAACGAAAAATTTTGAAAATTAGCTCACGAAAACGGAAACGAGCCGAAACGGACCCCTAAACGAAAAACGAAAAACAAAAAACCATTTTTCCTGAGTCGTGCCCATCTCTAGCCACCAGTAAGATGCTCCTGAAAAGCCCATGAGCGAGACATGAAGCCAGCTCCTCTTTCCCAGTTTTCCTTTCCAGCAGTAGGCCAAATAAAATGTGTTAGTCCTTAAGATGCTCCAAGGCTCTTTGCTGTTTTATTGGTAGACTACCCCTGAATGTAGCAATAACTTTGAGTGTTAGTGAATGGTTTATAGTCAGTGTTGGACCTATTCACCATGTGTTTGTAGATTATAAAGGCATATACTGTAGTATTGGGTATCAATGAATCCTCTGTTAAGACAATCCATAAATTATTCCTTATGCTCAATAGCTGGTCTAGTTTTTAAGATCTCCAGAATAAGCCCTTCTCTGAAAACCAGAGAAAATCCAGAACTCTCAAAGGAAGTTAGCCTTTTACTTACATAGGACCTTAGAATCTGCAGAATTCTTATAGAAGGGAAATCTTGTATGTTTTTATTTACATTTTATTGTGCATGTGTTTTTGCCTTGTTTTATTTTCACTCATATTTGTTGTTTTGTTTTAATTTTACTGCTACCTGCTCCTTGGCATGTAAGCAGAGTATAAATTCAAGAAAGAAAAAGTTCATTTGCATCATACTTAAGTCTTCTGCAAGATTTAAGGCAAAAGAAAAAGGGGACGACAGAGAATGAGAATGAGATGGTTGGACGGTGTCATTGACCAAACTCCGGGATGCAGTGGAAGACAGGAGGGCCTGGTGTGCTCTGGTCCATGGGGTCATGAAGAGTCAGACAAGACTGAACAACTGAACAACAGCAAGAAGAAGAAGTTATAATTTGTCTTATGCACCAGGCAGAAATAGCCAATTATGCAACATAGGCACAGAAGATGTGTGTCACGTAGAGAGGGAGGATGCTGTCTCTGAGTCTGGAGGTATCAGACGGTAGGATTGAATGAGTACTCAAATATTTTCTTGTTCTTCATTATTCTTCAAGTCTCAGCACTCTTATGAATTCTCGCATAGACCCTCCTTTAGCAGGCCTCCTAATTTTCCATAAAAATTGCACCCTGGTCTCATCCCCCAATTTTTCTCTCTTTCTTTCCATTTTCCCCTTCTTTCAGAATAGAAACTAGGGCCACCACTGCACTTCCTTGAGCAGTCGCTTTTTATTTTGCATCGCCTTATCTCCTCCCGTGGTCACATGGTCGCTACAGCGGTTTGGCAGTCCTCACTTCAGCGGTTGCTTAGCAATCAGCTTCCCCATTCGTGGCTGAGTCCAATTCAGACAGCTGGGATTAGGCCTAGCCAGAGTCTTCACTTGGGTCCAGACGCCGCATTCCAAGAGAGTGAAAGCATTCCTGATGTGGCAACTCTGCTGAATCCATGTTTGCAGACCTTGCTATCCCCCAAACCAGCTTGGATAAATTGGATAAATTGAGTTCACCTATTTACTTACTATTTAGCTAAAGCATTTGTTACCTTTCATTATTCAGATTGTGTACCCTGCTCTGTTCATCTCTCATTTATTTACTGTTGGTTACTGGGATAATTCCTGTTTGCTTTTCATCTCCCGCTGCCTATTTTCGTCTTCTCTTCATCTATTATCTAACTTCCCTTTCATTAACTCACCTCCATCTGCAAACACCTGCAAACAGCTAGGGCATGGGTTATGTCAATCAATAACTGGGCAAGGCATGCTCCGTTCACAAGGCAGTCACGAGGCAATCCTCTATGCAGCATCCTAGCCAACCAGCATATATAACGTATGTAATGTCTCCCTTGTAACCAATCACTGATTCTGTGCATACTGTGGAGTGTAAATGATATGTAATAAAACCCAAATGGCTAGGGGTGATGAGAATCATCATCATCACTCCACTGGTCAGACAACTGGACTCAAGTCTTCGTTTCTTCATCAGGATCTTCCCTCACATCCGCATTTGGCTCAACCGCTTTAAAATGCGACAGGGAAATGACATAAACATGGGGGAAACAAAAAAAGCGGCTTAGTATGTCCGCAAATACAACCAAATCACTTTAAAAGTAGGTGCAGGAACCGATTTATTTTTTTAAAAAAACATCCCAGTATCTGTCACAAGAAAACCCGACACAGCAGTCAAAACTGAGCGTGGCCAAAGGGGCCCTTCAGAAAAAGTGATTCAAAAAGTGGGCAGTGATTTTTAAGGTGATTTTTCTTTAAGGAAAAAAGTGTTTCAAATCTAAAGTGCAGTAGTGGTCTAGGAAGCTCAGAAAAGCTCACTTCCAGCTTCTTTGCATAGGCCTGAGTGGGGAATTTTGCACAGGGATGTTGCCAAATGGAGGGGAAATTTTAACTGTTTTATTCAGATTGGCACTTTTTAGGGGAAGGAGGAATACCATATCCTGCAATTTCTCCCGTGTGATTTGTTGGGAGGAGGGGTGGAACTTGTGCAGGGAAATCTTGCTCTGGGGAGAAATGAGGGATTCACTCACTCCTCAAGAAAAAGATGGTGAGGCTGATATCACTAGAATTCAAGCAAAGAGATCCTTCCTACCTACCTTTATTGCCCCCAAACAGTTGGTGTTCACTTGTGTAAGCAGAGTATAGAAAGCACATTGTGAAGGGTTTTTATATTCTTTTATATTCTTTTATCTGAAATGAAACACTTCCAAAGCATCCTACATCCAACCTCAAGCACAAAAGAAGTGTTATTCTTTTCCCGTCCTCCCCCCATGAGATCCAATTCAGCACAGCTGTTCTTAAAGCAGTGTGTGCATGTCCTGGTGAATTACTTGGGCCATGAATGATTGTAAAAGCAGTTCAGTATGAACAGCTAATTCTACCTCTTAACCTCTGCTATGGTAGACAATTCGAGCTGAGATTGTTATCGCTTTCACAGTTTTCCTATTGCTGCCGCATCTGCTGTTTTCATTCACATTTTTAGTCAAATATGGGAGAATTCGATAAATAATAAAAACCAGGAATGCTGAAAGGAATTATATTATATTTACTTCTTCAGAAAACACAATCATCATCATTATTATTATTATTATTATTATTATTATTATTATTATTATTATTATTATTATTATTATTATTATTATTATTATTATTAATTAGATTTATACCCCGGCCATCTGAATGTGCTCTGTGCTTTGGTATCCATGGTTCAAAATGCCAGAAAATGACTGGATATGAGTGTGCAGTGTCACAACCACATTGCCAAAAGCAAAAGAGCTTGACTTAGAAAAGGGCATCATGAATGTTGATACCAGTGGCAGTAGTCAAGATGGCCTGCAAGACACTGTCTTGTGCTCACTGCTAAAATGGGGTCCCACCGCTGATTTGATAATTCATGCCAATTTGTTTAGGGGCTATATGGGTGTTTGGCACTTCAAAGTCCTGCCTCCTTTGGTGGGTCCTCACTTGGAGGCATTGGCCTGGTTTCCCTGCCCTTGTGGCACAGGGAAGAAACTGCTATAATGCAGCTATAAGTGTGCTCATGACCTGGGGCTCAATTCCAAGTAGCCGGCTCATAGAATCATAGAATAGGGAAACTGGAAGGGAAACTGGAACTACAAGGTTCAGAGAGGGTAGCTGTTAGTCCTTTCAAGAACTGCAGGCAAAACTAAAAAGGACACAAAACATGTGGCACCTTAAAGACTAACGTGCATATTTTAGTGTGATGTTTCATGGACATGTCCACTTCTTCAGACATACAGCAGCAGACACATAGCATACTACAAGGCCTTCAGATCCAACCCTCTGCTCCCTGCAGGAATGGTTGACTTAGACTTCTATCTTTCCAGGGTTGGGTAATGAGTCCCCAGCTCACTGGTGGTGCTGGTGGGAAATGTGTAGCCAGTAGAGATGGGCACGAAACAAACAATTTTTCATTTCTGTTTTGTTTTTTCATTTCATTTCATTACGTAACAAAACAACAAACGAATTTTGTCTCTAAAATGAAACGAAACGAACACAAACACCGGAAATTTTGCCATGCGTTTCGTTTCCATTACTGCAATATGAGTCAATTGCTTAAAATCCTAAAAAAATCACAAAAAATTGAAATAAATGGTAACAAAATGGTAACAAAATGAACAAAAATGAAAATGATTGTTTTTGCAAAAGTTCGCAAAAAACGGAAACAAACCAAAACGGACCCTCCAAATGACAAACGACAAATGAAATGCCATTTTTTTATTCGTGCCCATCTCTAGTAGCCAGCATAAATAAATTGTAAACCACTCAAATAGTGCTTTAAGCACTATGGGGTGGTATATAAGCAGAACACTTGGCTTTTTGCTTTGCTACCTCCTCCAGCCTCTGAGTAGTACCCACCGAAGGAGGCAGGGCTTTGAAGTGAAACTAAACAAGAGAAAATCCCACCTGCTGACTTGCCCCCCATCATTTCTAACTTCAACAGAATGCAGTTGCCGGGGCTGTTTTTCAATAAGTATGAATGCTTTCAAAGTTACTATTTATGATTTTGGCTTGTCCCCATTTTTAGAATTGCCTCTTGGAATGTTAATTTGCTCTCCTGCAAATTAACTTCATTGCACTCTTATGCAGGGAAGCCTACAGTTGAACTCAGGGGGAAGTTATAGAAATATAACATAAAGATGTTGAGACTGGATTTCAATGATTTCACAGATTCATTCTCTGTTTGTACCACTACCATCAGGCAGAAGGTATAGATCTATTAGAACAAGGACGGAAAGATTCAGAAATAGTTTTTACCCAATAGCAGTATCCATGCTAAATTCTGTTAAAAATTAAGTTGACGGGTAATATTAGTGTTGAATGTGTTACATATATATTGTATGGGGGATTGTGTATGGCTGTTGTTGTTTTTTAAATTGTAGTTTTTATGGATTGTGTATGAATGTTGCTAGGTGAAAGAGTGTAGGGCTGTGTGTGTGTTTGGTTTTTATGTCAGTTTTAAATGAGTGTAAGTGATGTTTGGCATGTGAATGTTGGAGTATGTGTATGGATGGTTTGTTCTTAAATTGTAGATTTTACGTCTTGGATTTTTATGCTGGGTTGTGTGAATGACTGACTGGATGGCACTTTTAATCTCGTTGTATTTATACAATGACAATAAATTGCATTCCTATTCCTATTCCTATTCCTATTCCTATTGGGCTGACTGAGATAAAACAAAGTTTGAAGGAACCATTTTTTTACATATTTTGGGGTATAGCATAGAAAATGCATCCACACTTGCCTAATACTCATATATAAGGGCCATGCTAGTTGATGTGATTAACACAGTTTATAAATATTCTTGGTTGTATCTGATCAGTTCAGATTGCTAATGAGGATACCAAGGGGTAGAGTGTTCTATTATGAAAGTAAAATTAATCCCCTCAAGGTCTTTCACATAGATAACCAATAGAGATGGACATGAAGCACTGGTTCAGGGATGTGGCATAGGATGAATGGCTTGAAAAACTCATGAACAGCAGATTTGATGTTGACAAATCACTGTAAATTGAGTTGCCTTCATGCTGCAAATAAAGGGTTCATATTTACAAAACCAAGGCCAAGTTATTTGCACTAGATACTGTCAAAAGCAATTATGACATTTTGTTTCTTTTTTTGTTTCATTTATCTTCATTTTGTTTCATTTTGGTGAAAATGAATCTTTTTGCAAAAAAAATGTTTCATTTTTTGTTTTGTTTCATTTCTTGTTTTTATGTGTTTTATGTAGAGATGGGCATGAAATGATTTTTTGTTTCATTTTTATTTTTATTTACGTTCCCTAATGAAACAAAAAAAAATGAACTGCCCCTTCAAAGAAAAAGAAAAAGAAAATAAACAAAAAAGTCAATTTGTTTCATTTTGTTTTTCATTTTTCCCATAGGGATGCATTGACGCAATGCATTCCTATGGGAAACCGCTTTAAAAACCATACACCATTCCACCCCAACCCACCTGATCGCCTGGGAGAATGGTGCGGGGTAGAGATGGGCACGACTTAGCGGTATTTTCGTTTTCGTTTCCGTTACGTAGCGAAACGAAAAACAAAAAACGGCTCAGAACTGGAACGGAAACGGAAACGAAACGACTAATTTCGAGCCAATTTTCGTTTTTCGTTACTGGAAAAACACATAATGGAGCTAAATGGGAAGAAATGAAAAAATTTTCGTTTTCGTTTTCGTTTTTTGTTTTCGTTACGTAACGAAACAAAAACAAAAAATTTTGAAATTAGCTTATGAAAACGGAAACGAGCCGAAACGGACCCCTAGCCGAAAACGAAAATGAAAATGAACAATTTTTCTGAGTTGTGCCCATCTCTAGTGCAGGGGTTTAACTCTTTTCTTTGCTGCTGAAGACCCGCACATCAGCTGATCAGTGCTTGCTCTTTTTTTTAGTCCCCAAAGCCAGCACCGATCAGCTGGCCTGTGGGGCTTGCTTAGGGGACTAAAATAAGTTTTTCATTGAAGGGGCAGTTAGTTTTTCATTTTGTTAGGAAGCAAAATAACAAATGTTAAACAACCTGAAAATAATTGTTTTGGGCTCATCTGTAATTATGAAGTAAGGTGTAAGATGTATCCTCTGATAAAAATGAAGTCCTCTGCAAAATAACAGCCTGTGATTACTTACAAATTAGCCCAAAGAATAACCTGAAAGGAGGTGCAACAGTGTGATATCACAGTTGCTAGCAAATATATATCACCATGCTCCCTTGTACATCTTTTGTATAATCAGCACTTGACTTTCAACTACCTAGGCTGAGAGAAGGCACACCATTGTTCGTGATAAGCTCTTGAGAGAAACAAGGTGGACAGAAACACACTCTCCTGCTTTTTTCTGTAAATAGAGCTGCATTTGACTGTCAACGATGAGTAGTTTGGAGAATATGTTTAAACAATGAATAATCTGAAGAGCATATTCATGCAACAGCATGGTCAGGAGAAAGGAAATATAACAAATAACACAGTCATTTTCTGTATGGTATGTATCACGGGCAACTGTTTTGATTAGGGATGTGTTTAGATTCAGAAATTTTCAGAAACCACCAAATAACACCACATTTAAATAGTTCTGAATATGTCCAAATCTGAATTTGATCTTTTCAAATAACTGTAAACTGTATTTATTCCTAATGTTAATAGCCTCGTTTAGTCCTATAATTAGAAAAGGCCAGGTTTTTGTTTCCCAAGGAAGAGTTGTGGGCAAAGTGTCTCTTGACAGCACAGGTCTCCCAAGCGAGTAGGGCTGGGGCAACACCAAAATATGTAAATGTTGTCTATCTAGACCCAAGGAATCTAGAAGCTGGAACATCTACTGTGGCCCGACCCACCAGAACATCACAGGCCTTCTCACTTTGGGTGGCCAAGGCCAGGGAGGCTAGGAAATCGAGTACTCAGAACTAAGCCTTCTCTGTAGCTGGCCCCTCACTTTGGAACCATCTGCCAAGTGAGATGCACCTAGCACAGTCTATGCCCGCCTTTTTTAAAGAGACATTTGGTAACCTTTAGCTTATTTTCTTTTTATTTACATCATCTTGCCAAGAATCTATTACTATATTTGTTCTTTGTTTTTATGCGTTTGATTTTGTTTTTTATCCCTTATGCTGTTAACATAAGAGGGCAGTATAGAAATGAATGAATGAATGAATGAATGAATGAATGAATGAATGAATGAAATAGAAGGTAATTTTCCACATTGTTTCTTTCTGTTTGAAAAGTGGGCATCACTGCTTAGAAATTCCCTGATCATTTGTTGTTAAGGTATGCTCTGGTGCAAGCCTGCACTGCAGCAGTTTGTCTGGTGTCCTTTTTCTTTTATTTTCTTTTAAAATGATTTTAATGTTCATGCATAAAGGGGTACCTAACAGGGATGGGTAACAGGTTAGGATTCTATCCTCAATTTACATTTGCTTTCTCTATATTTCTTTGTACAGTAATTATTTCAGTCCATGAGTGCCCTGGTTGACAAGCGTGTTACAAGATGAGCAAAACTTTCTGAACAATTTTGTTCTGGTATAAGAGCTTGTCTTGTAAAATGAACTCCAGGGCACCAAGCGGTGGCGAGAAGACAATGGCCACCAGTATCTCACTGCCATGGCCAGCAGCCCTTGCTGTGGACCTGGAAATGTCTGGTGGAGACCTTTGACCCTTGCAGTTGGCCTGCACCTGGATTGTGGCCATCAGCTCCTAGCCACAAGAAATATCCCCATAGGAAACACTGTAGCGTAATCATCTTGATTCCATTATTTTCTATGGGGAAATTTGCTTTGATTTACTGCTATTTTGGTTTACGAGCAGGTTTCCAGAATGGGTTATGTTTGTAAACCAAGGCACTGATCTATATGGTTTATTTAGTATAGCTAAGAATAAGAATCCATGCTAGGGATTATCAAAAAGGGGATTGAAAATAAAACAGCCAACATTATAATGCCATTATACAAAACAATAGTAAGGCCCCACCTGGAGTATTGTGTACAATTCTGGTCACTGCATCTCAAGAAAGACATAGTGGAACTGGAAAAGGTGCAGAAGAGAGTGACTAAAATGATTACTGGGCTGGGGCACCTCCTTAGGAAGAAAGGCTAAAACATTTGGGGCTCTTTAGTCTGGAAAAAAGGCGCCTGAGGGGGGATATGATTGAGACGTACAAAATAATGCAGGGCATGAGTAAAGTGGATAGAGGGAAGCTCTTCTCCCTCTCCCAAAATACCAGAACTAGGGGACATCCACTCAAATTGAGGGCTGGGAGAGTAAGAACAGACAAAAGAAAATATTTTTTCACTCAGCGTGTTGTTAGTCTGTGGAACTCCCTGCCACAGGATGTGGTGATGTCATCTGGCCTGGATGCCTTCAAAAGGGGATTGGACAGATTCCTGGAGGAAAAATCAATCACAGGTTACAAACCATGATGGAGATGTGTAATCTCCAGTCTTAAAACTGGGGTACTTCAAGCGCCAGATGCCAGGGAGTGATATCACGAAACAGATATCTAGTCTCATGCACTCCCAGACACATCTGGTGGGGCCACTGTGAGATACAGGAAGCTGGACTAGATGGGCCGTTGGCCTGATCCAGCATGGCTCTTCTTATGTTCCTATGTTCTTATGTTCTGGTGCTTTCAAAATTCTGAATTCTCCATCTGAAAGGCTGCAATTCTGAATTCCAATTCTCTCTAGTTTTTATGTTTGAAAAGAGAGGGAATTGGTTGGTTTTTCAGTGCTGCATTTGTTCAAAAAACTGAGAAATTGTCATCTCCTTAATATGTAAACATATGGAAAGTGTGCTAAAAATGCTCTTCTGTGCATTTTAAAGCATTTTTATTATGTCACAATCGTTTTATCTCAGATTTCCTCCAAAGGGCTAAGGACAATTCCCATGACTCTCATGTTATCTTAAATGAGGGTATTAACCATATAAATCCCCATTGACATTTATTCCATCAAGCACGCAGAGCTCAGAAGCCTCAATGAGGCAATGGTGTCAAGAGGAGGGCTTTGGATTTGCCAGGAACTGGAGAACATTTTGGAACAAGCCAAACCTGTTCAGGAGGGACAGGTTGCACTTGAACCATGATGGGACCAGATTGCTGACACTCAAAGTCAAAAAGGCTGCAGAGCAGCATTTAAACTGATAACTGGGAAAAGCCGATGGGAGCTGAGTGGCATCAGGTTCAGAACACCTCATTCCCATGGAACGAGGTTGGAGAGGGTAGAGAACCATCAAGGGATGACATAGTAGGTATTAGCACTGGGAGAATAATGGGACATGGTAGTTTTTCTACTTGAATTAAACACTACGGGGGGGGGGGGAGAACAAAGAAGCAGCCGTTGTTGGGGGACCCACTGTACAGGTCCTAATATGCAAATGATCGAAGCCTCTGAGCAAAGATGGGAGAACTTGAACATTTGGCAGCTATGGATAACATTGATATAGTAGCCATAACAGAAACCTGGTGGAATGCAGAGAACCAGTGGGATAGCACAATCCCAGGCTATAAGCTCTATAGAAGGGATAGAGAGAGGCGGGTTGGAGGTGGAGTGGCCATCAGTGTCACAGAAGGGGTAAACTCCAGCAGAATGCAGATTGACAATGGGTCTGACTACACCATAGAATCACTGTGTGGTAAACTACCAGGTCCAAGGAACGATGTGATAGTGGGAGAGTGCTATCATCCACCGGATCAAAATATGAGAGAGACCTTGAAATAAGGAGACAAATCATGGAGGTGCCTAAGACGGACAGGATAGTAATCATGGGGAACTTCAGTTATCCCCACATTGACTGGGCCAATGCAAGCTCGGGGCAAGAAAAAGAAACCAGGTGCCTTAGAGCAACTTGTCATGGAACCCACCAAAGAACAGGCAACTCTGGATCTAATACTGTGTGATACTCAGGACCTGGTAATGGATGTGAATGTCACTGAGCCTCTGGGGAACAGTGACCATGACCATGATGCAATCTCCTTTGACATGCATGTTGGAAGAAGAGTGTCAAGCAAATCTGACATAAAAACCCTTGATTTGTGAAGGGCAGACTTCCCTCAGATGAGGAAACTAGTTAGAAAGACATTGAAAGGAAAGGTAAAAAGAATCCAATCTCTTCAGAGTGCATGGAGCCTGTTTAATACAATGCTAGTAGAGGCCCAGCACAACTGCATATCAGAAAAAAAGAAGAGCTCATCTAAGTCCAAGAGGACACTGGCATGGTTAACAAGTGGAGTTAGAGAGGCTCTAAGTGAAAGGAGAGGTATTTCCATAAAAGGAAATCCTCCCCAAATGAGGACAATAAAAAGGATGAAGAAATGTAAGAAGATGATAAGAGAGACAAAGACTTTCAGGAACGAATGGCTAGCAATATAAAGGGAAATAATAAAAGCTTCTTTAAATATGTTAGAAGTAGAAAATCTGCCAGAGAATCAGTTGGCCCTCTAGATGGTGAGGGAGGAAAGGGGGAGGTAAAGGAGGAAATGGAAATTGCAGAGAAATTAAATGACTTTTTTGCATCTATCTTCATGACAGAAGACCTTGCGCAGATTCCGGCCCCTCTTGACTAAAGAATTAAATCAAATACAGGTTAAAAGAGAGGATGTTTTAGGCTTATATAATAAATTGAAGATCCACAAGTCACTGGGCCCAGATGGCATCCACCCAAGTGTTATTAAGGAAATGAAATTGCGGGTCTCTTAACGGTAATATCCATGTTGTCTCTTAAAATGGCCACAGTGCCAGAGGACTGGATGATGTCACACCAATTTTTAAAAAACGAAGGAGGGGGGCCCTGGGAAACTACAGGCCGGTTAGCCTTACGTTTGTCCCAGAGAAGATGGTGGAAAGCCTCCTCCAAGAGAAAATCTTAAAACACATAGAAGAATAAACCTTGCTGAGGAAAAATCAGCATGGCTTCTCTAAGGGTAAGTCTTATCTGACAAACCTTTTAGAATTCTTTAAAAAGTTCAACAGGCATGTTGATTTAGGTGAACCAGTGGATATTGTTCTCAGGTCCTCTTATGGACTAAGAGCTGGTTGAGATCCAGGAAACAAAGAGTAGGTGTCAATGGGCAATTTTCACAATGGAGAGAGGTTCAAAGTGGTGTGCCCCAGGGATCTCTCCTGGTACCAGAGCTTTTCAGTCTGTTCATAAATGACCTGGAGATAGTGATAAGTGGTAAGGTGGCCATTTGCAGATGACACTAAACTTTTCCATGTAGTAAATACCAGAGAGCTCCTGAAGGGTTGGTCCTGGTTCCAAATGTTTCCATGTTTTATTTCGGAACCGAACCCCTTCTAAAATGAAACTAGTTTTCAGTTTTTGTCTTTAGCAGCTTTTGCCTTTAAGCTACTCTTACACTAGTCAAATCTGTCTTATTTTCCTTCAAAACAAAATAAATTAGCAGCTAGGAACATTGAGTTGTTTCAATCAATGAAGACAATTGATGTATTATGTCTCTGAAAACCCTGGAAAGTGCTGTCGTTGGTGGCATAATCATAAGGATTTTGTACAAGGTCTCTGAACTAGAGAAATGTAAATATTGTAAGGGGGGTTCCTTGGTTATTGTGAAGAAAATGGATTGAAAAAAATGAACTTGGAATAAGATGGATTTTATTTGAACTAAAACAATCAGCTCAAAAGCCAAAATAAAGAGTGATAATTTTGAATGTGCTAAAAATAAATTCAACTCTCTCTCTCTTGCTAATCTCCTTGACATGTTTCATGTTCAGGCACTGCATCAACTTGAAACAAAACATATTTAATGCAAGGACAGGAGAACACCATATAATATAGAATAAATTTTGTATTTAAATCAAGAATTAAGCCTCCCCCTCTATAAAAATATTCAGGCTTGCTTGAAATCTGCAGTTTGAGGCTGGTGGTTTGCCTCTCAGTGTGAAAGCTTTTTGCCTTGCTTAAATCTCCATTCCTCTCCTTTTGTCTGCCTGCTTTGAATCTCCAGAGCTGAATGTTCCTCCCTGAATACAGATAAGACGCTGCCTGTGGAGCTGATGTCAATAGTACTTTCTCATGAATCAGCCCTTAGAGGACAGCTGGCTGCACGGTTTGATTTCACCCTCTCTCTGGAGGCTGAAGAGTCATTTTTACCATATGTTTGTCTATGGGGGCCTAAGGACACAGAATTTCCAAAATAGGCTCCTGAAACCTGACTCCCGTTTCTCCTGCCCTAATCAACATTTGTGAAAAGAAAGGAATAGAAAGAGAAACTGAGAGAGTGGCATAAGACACACAGAGAATGAGAATATGTTTAGAAGTCACATCTAAGAGGAAAATCCCCATCTACTGCAAATTTTCCATCCTCCTTTCCAGTTTCAACATGCACTAAAAGTAGGACAAAATTGCTAAGATGCCATGTGTTTTGGATAAATACGTGGGTGCATAATGTAAGAACATAAGAAGAGCCATGCTGGATCAGGCCAAAGGCCCATCTAGTCCAGCTTCCTGCGTCTCACAGTGCCCCCACCAAATGCATCTGGGAGTGCACAAGACTAGATATCTGTCTCCTGATACCACTCCCCTGCATCTGATCCTTGAAGTACTCTAGTTTTAAGCCTGGAGATTACACATCTCCATCATGGTTTGATGCCCTAGATGCCCTAAGCACATCCGATCTCGCCTAAGCAGGGTCGGCCTTGGTTAGTACTTGGATGGGAGACCACCAGGGAATACCAGGTGCTGTAGGCACCTGGAGTAGGAACTGGCAAACCACTCCAGTATTCCTGCCAAGAAAACTCCATGGACATGGGGTTACAAAGAGTCGGTCATGACTGTAATGACACAACACACACAACACATCATGGTTTGTAACCGGTGATGCACTTTTCCTCCAGAAATCTGTCCAATCAGACACACACTCAGGTTGCAATCCTATACATTAGAAACAGGTGCTGTCCATTAATTCTGACTTATGAAGACCACTTCCAAATTTTCTAGGTAGAGATTACTCAGACATGGTTTATCCTTTTCATCTTCTGGGGAGCAGGGGTGCCCTGGGGCTGTGAAACTTGCCCAAGTCCCCACAAGCTGGCTCTTCTCCTGGAGGTGGAATGGGGTATTGAACTGCCAACCTTTGACTCCACAGCCAGATATCTAAACTACTAGATTATCCAGCTGCATTACTGAACTCAACAAAGCTGGCTTTTGAGTGAAAATTGCAATCAAGCTGAATTGCAACATCGTTCTATTCCAGGACAACCGTGAATCAGTTTGAATGATCCAATTCAGCTTTTTCGTACTTGTGATGGTTCTAATTTCTTTTCTTTTTAACTATGCAAAATAGTATGCTGTGTTTTGTGAGAATACTAATGAAAGGCGAAGCCAGATATTACCAATATTTCTGGACTACACCTGGCACTAGAGATGGGCACGAAACAAACAATTTTTCATTTCCGTTTTTGTTTTTTTGTTTCGTTACGCAATGAAACGACAAATGAATTTTATCTCTAAAATGAAACAAAATGAACAGAAACACCAGAAATTTTGTTACCCGTTTCATTTTTGTTATGGCAATACATTGCACTGCTTTAAAAGCTAAAAATTATCACAAAAAATGAAATAAATGGTAACAAAATGGTAACAAAATGAACAAAAATGAAAATGATTTTTTTGCAAAAATATGTGAAAAACAGAAACGAACCGAAACGGACTCCCTAAATGACAAACGACAAACGAAACACCATTTTTTTTTATTCATGCCCATCTCTACCTGGCACCATTCATCCGTATATTGGCTGTGATTGTTAAGGCTGCTGATGGTTGTAGTCCAACAGAAATTAGAGGCTCCCTTTCCCTGCACTTGAAACAGACACATGCAATCTACTGCATTCTCCCCTCCAAATGTTTCTATTTATTTCTCTGCAAAACAGGTTCAAAAGGGTGATTGTCTCTCAGAGCACAACAGGTGCAAAATGAGTTAAAACCTGCTCAGGTTAAATGTCCGCTCAGATCAGTACCACTCCTTTCTGCTGGTTCTATTTTCATTTTAAAGAATAACATAAATGCTGCATGCTAAATTTAAAGATGCTTCTAACGTCGCATGAATATGGGACATTACAAAACACCGGCAAGGTTTAGATTTGGAAAATATGTAGCTTTAGAGTAGATCATTTGCTGCCCAGGTCAAAAAATGAGCCATTTCTACACTTGTCAACCAGCATAGGAAATTATATATGCTGCACATTCACAACCTCAGGGATTAGTCTTTTAGTGGGGACAAAAACAGAAGAGAACAAGATAGGGAAATTGGCCTTTGTAAATTGTGTGGCTTCTTCTTCACATGCTTGAATTGTGATGGATTTCAGAGAAAAGACAAGCTTTCTTTCTTACACACTTACTGCCGCTTTCAACTTGTTTTGAAGATGTTCAAATTAACAAGCCAGGATTTTTTTTTACCTCCAGTAGTTTTTGCAATACTGAGAGAAGAGATGCAAACAATGTGCAAAATACATATTGAATGTTTCTTTTAAAATAGAGGAAATTACTTTGTTTCTGTTTCTTTTGTATTAGAATTTCCGAAACACCCCCTGAAAGTCTTCTGGAAGTTGTAGTGCAATTTAGTAATCATCATCATCATCATCTCCCCATTTCTGTAAAAGACATACAGTATATAGATATGTAGCTCCATTTTAGGATGGCTGAAAAATACTTGATTAGCCATAAAAATCATCTCGCTTGGGCATGGACAAAGTGACATTTGAAAGCAACAAAACCGCTCCTTCTTCTATGTGTTAGGCAGAATGAATGGGCAGCTTCTACAGTGTCCTTTATCTCTTTATTCATGAGCTAAATCCATTTAAAAGACATCCTGTACTAGCTAGGTGTGTTGTGTTTCACACAGAACAGGTCCCAAATTCCTCCATTCTAATTGTGGCTCTTGATTCTGGGGGCAATAAAATGAGTTACCATTCAGAACATTTGATGCTGGGTTTTTTTTTTCAGAGCACTCTTCTTAGAGAATTCCTTTGCCACTAGGGCTTAGTTGTGCCAGCTGCATGTTCTGGGAGTCGCACTCTGAAAATGTATTTTTTTCACTGTTGTGATAATTAGGTAGAGGGCTAACGGTAGCAGGGTAAGTTGTGTGGCTGTTTGACCATTCCATCTGAAAAACTTAATCCTTCATTACAAAAATTAAACAAAAATGTTGAACACATTTTTGCTTGAACCTGGGACAAAACAAAACAAAACAAAACTCTATGATAAGCATGAACTCAATGTGTGTGCAAAAAGAGTTTGAAAAATTAAACTGTTCATACCGTACATGTGGGTTTGTCCTGAAATAGACATTCTATCCTTTCCACCCCAGGTCAGAAATAAAGAGGTGAGACAACTACAGATTGGATAAAGTGGGCCACAGTTTATTCATAACATATTTAACTCATTTGGACTAATATGCCTACAATCTGTCAAGGGGACCTGAAC
Organism: Phrynocephalus versicolor; assembly: GCA_023846285.1. Classification (NCBI taxonomy): domain Eukaryota; kingdom Metazoa; phylum Chordata; class Lepidosauria; order Squamata; family Agamidae; genus Phrynocephalus; species Phrynocephalus versicolor. The sequence goes on from JAHTLZ010000178.1 coordinate 2,310,657, forward strand.
CGTAATGCAAGAAGGTAATGACAGGACAATAATCTCCTTCCATTGTTCTTTCCAAGGATAGACATTCTATCCTTGGAAAGAACAATGTTAGAAGCCTTTAAAGAAGAAGATCTTTCTTCTCTAATGACGAATCTGAAATTCACCATGACATAGGATGCTATAAAACACAACTTAAACTTTGTTTAGCATGGACTTTTAAACAGCTGAAATTTCCAGAGATTTTAGATCTTGTAGGAATAGGAAAAGCCCTTAACAGCTCTTAATTAAATTAGAAGCTTTTATTAATTGAATTACTCTTTATCTAGCACTGTAACCCTTTAGTGTTTGCTAGCACTGTAACCCTTTAGTGTTTGCTAAGTTTAAATAACAATGAAGAATATCCTCTGCATATGCATTGAAAAGTAGATGTCCATGGCTGAAAGTCAAGTCCCACAGAAAGCACATTTACAGATAAAGATGGACAAAATGGTTTGAGAAGCTATATAATTTCCTTTTTCTTTTTCAAGAAATATACCAAGTCTTGGTGGTTATAATTAGAGGTGGGCATGAAACAGAAAACTATGGTTTGGTTGGTTCTGTTTCGGGCCCACCTTTGGTTCAGTTCGGGTTTGTATGAATTTACAAACCCAAACTGAACTGAACCGTTTTGTCTTACCTGATGGCAGTGGTGGCAGTGATCCTGGCAGTGGCAGCAGCAATTTCAGCTGTGGTGGTGGTGGCAGCAGCCAGATCCAGAGGTCCAGCAGCGGCCGTTCCAGGCAGCAGGAGGCCTCACTGATGCAGCCGGAGCCCCGGCCCTGGCCACGCTGGCAGTGGTGGACCGTTCCACCACAGCCTCCGGAGGCCCAGTGCTTTCTTTTAAAATTGTCAACAGTCCCAGGGCTACAGGGCTGGCTTCCCTGCACCTGTTATTTTTTTCCCCATGCCGGCCCAGAGGCCAGGTCAGCACGTTTAGTTTTATTATTTTTTCCCTTATTTTTAGTGCCGACCACATGGCCCCAGGGACCGGGTTGGAGCTTCTTTGTTTATCTATTTTAAATTTCTAAATTTTTATTTTATTTTAAAAAGTCCCCAACCAGGGCCTTTTTGATAGCTGGCTTCCCTATGCTTGTTTTATTTTTTCCCCCAGCGCCAACCCAGGGGCCGGGTTGGCACTTTTTTCTTTTTATTTTTTCCCTTCTTTTTAGCACGGACCATGTGGCCCCAGGAGCCTGGTCAGTGCTTTTTAAATTTTTTATTTAAAAAAAATAATTTTTTTATTTTATTTTAAAAAGTTCCTAGCCAGAAGCTTTTTGAGGTGCTGGCTTGGTACCAGCACCTCTACAGGCACTAGCTTCCCTGTGCATGTTTTTTAAAAATTATTTTATTTCCTCCTGTCTCAGCTGAACCAGCTGGCCATGGGCCGGACTAGCTGGCCTGCAGGCCAGAGGGACATTTTTTTAAAAAATTATATTTTTGAAAGTCCCCGATGTGCGGCTTTTTTTCCCTCCTGGCCCGTGGCAGCTGCAAGAGTTCCAGGAGTTCCAGTGGTGGTGACAAGGTATGTGGGGGGGGGTAATGAAAAACAAAACAAAACAAAACGGACATTACTATTTCATTTCGTTTCATTTTCCTTTGATGGGTTGGTTTGTTATTTGTTTTGTTAGCTAACGAAACAAATAACAAATAATGAAATGAATTAAAAAATCATTTCATGCCCATTTCTAATTATAATATGAAGAAAAATGATTTTTGTTTTGAAAAATGGTTGTCTTGATAATTTATGCTAAGAAGCTAACTGGGAGTCATATCATCAGATGGAACTTGTGACTAGAGATGGGCACGACTCAGAAAAATTGTTCGTTTTCGTTTTCGTTTTCGGCTAGGGGTCCGTTTCGGCTCGTTTCCGTTTTCGTGAGCTAATTTCAAAATTTTTCGTTTTCGTTTCGTTACGTAACGAAAATGAAAAAATGAAAACGAAAACGAAAATTTTTTCGTTTCTTCCCATTTAGCTCCATTATGTGTTTTTCCAGTAACGAAAAACGAAAATTGGCTCGAAATTAGTCATTTCGTTTCCGTTTTCGTTCCAGTTCTGAGCCGTTTTTCGTTTCGTTACGTAACGGAAACGAAAAACGAAAATGAAAACGAAAATACCGCTAAGTCGTGCCCATCTCTACTTGTGACTTGTGACTGGTGTCACAAACTGAGCCAGTTTCAGGTGACGGTTTGAAAGAATACATGAGGGAAGAAACACAAGTTAGCCCCTGTTGCACGCAACTATCCATGTATGGTGGACCCTTGTATAACAAAAAGCTTATATAATATAAAATCTGTACAACATAAAAAATTCTGGATATAGGGGAAATTTGCTTAACATAATTGCCTATGGGGAGAATCCGTACAACATAAAGGGGCCTCCCTGCAAACCAGAAGTGGCTTCTGATAAACTGGAAGTGACTTCTGGATTGCCAAAAATCATTTCTGAGGCCTCTGAGGGAAAAAGATCTCCCACTTTTTCAGAGTCCTCAGAAATGGTTTTAGGTTATACGGAAGTCACTTCTGGTTCGCATGGAGGCCCTTTTGGGGCCCCAGAAGGCCTGGGAAGGCCCTTGCAGGCCCATTCAGGGCAGCACTTGTACTTACCCTGTACAAGAGCCCCCAGCTAGGCCCCCCAGGTCCGGCCCAACCTGCATTTGCATATCGCAGATTTTCAATTATTGCAAGTTGGGTCCGGTCCCTAACTCCCATGATAGGTGGGGGAATCACTGTACTCTTCAAGAAATGTTTCAATTTGCTATCTAGTTGAAAGAGAATAGTCACATTCTCATAGGTGACTTGCTTGGTACTGTACTGTCATGAATCTACACGGCTAGTTGCTTGCATAAATTTACACATTTTGTGTTCATTCTGACATTTCTTAGTTTTAAAATAACTGAAGTGAACCTATCCTAACTTCAAGGGGATGACAATGCACATGTCAACAAGTTATACAGGTTTTATGATATTATTGCAGTGTCATTCCAAGCAATACAGTTACCATGACAACCACCACCAGACTACCTATGAGATTACAAAAGGACAGCGAGGCAATTGTTTCATATTGGAAAGAAGGCTTACGTGACCTAGAACTAGGCATAGATTTTTCTCAGGTGTTATAGAGTCTATCTACACTTTTGTTGGAAAGCTCAAGAGAGTGTTCTGAATATTCACTGATGTGTTTTGAAGCATTCAAAGCAAGACCACACACTTGAGATTTCTGAAACAAATGTCATTTGTACAAAGGAATCTGAACATAACACTCTTACTGAAAATTAAAAGACCAGGAAAAGAACTCTATCTATCTATCTATCTATCTATCTATCTATCTATCTATCTATCTATCTATCTATCTATCTATCTATCTATCTATCTATCTATCTATCTATCTATCTATCTATCTATCTATCTATCGTATATACTCGAGTATAAGTCGACCTGAGTATAAGTTGGGGCCCCTAATTTAAACCCAAAAAACTGGGAAAATTTATTGACTCAAGTATAAGCCTAGGGTGGAAAATGCAGCAGGGCCTGGCAACTCCTCCTTTGTGAGCTGTGTGTGTGTGTGATGTTTAAAATGACTTTTAGCCACCAAGGCAAGTGCTTGAGTTGGTGGCTAAAAGTCATTTTAAACATTGTTTTAAAAGGACTTTTTAAAAAGTCATTTTAAACATGGGAGGGGGGTCATGAGAAGCGGCACACAATGTTTAAAATGACTTTTAGCCACCGACTCAAACTTGCCTCAGTGGCTAAAAGTATTGACCCGAATATAAGCCGCAGACCCCTTTTTTCAGCCCAAATTTAGGGCTGAAAAACTAGGCTTATATTTGAGTATATACAGTATCTATCTATCCATCCACCCATCTATCTATCTATCTATTAAAAATATGAGCATGATCAAACAGATTAACAATGCAACAATCAATTTAACTTTCTCCCAAATCTGAATTTTAAAAATTTGTTATTTTCATCTGTTACTTACAGTCACTGATGACTTTTTAAAAAGCTCTTCAAACCTCGATGTTCAGATAGGCATTCCCATCAATCGAAACCCACTGAAGAGTTTAACTGTTGAGTCAACAGTGCTTCTTTTAAAATATTAAATATTCATTTGGCAATTTTATAATTATAATATTGGATAATTGTTTTATCCTATGTTACTTACCTACTGGCTTGATTTTATTTTCAGCTATTTTATTGCTGGTTTTGTTTTGTTGTTTTGTTTATGTCTTTCATGAACTATGTTGTGAACTGCCCAAAGTAGCCATTGGCTAGGTGATAGATAGATAGATAGATAGATAGATAGATAGATAGGTAGGTAGGTAGATAGATAGATAGATAGATAGATAGATAGATAGATAGATAGATAGATAGATTGATTGATTGATTGATTGATTGATTGATTGATTGATTGATTGATTGATTGTTGGCGAACCAAAACCAAGTTATCATTGATCCCTGAGATGCATTGACTTGACTACATTTCACTTTTTGTAAGCTTGTGAAGTATAGATTGAAATAGTGCCATATAATTGTCTGAAATCTGCATTGTGAATTACTCTCAAGAAGAAGATCAGTGCAATTGTTTGGGGCTGAAGCCCTGCTTCCCCTTCACGTCAAATCACCCATTGCTCACCCAGCCTGGAATGAAGAGGCGAGACACAAATTCTTGGATTTAAAATTTGCCCGCAACTTGATTATTGTTTAATTAACTTTCAATGCAGAATATCCTTCCTAAGAAGGGGGCCTAATGGTAGTGTGAGAAAGTCTGGGATTGGAGTCTAATTTGACCTCCAGCCCACATGACATTCATTGAGCTCCTACTTCAGGAGAGTGCTGCCCACCTGTTCAGCCCTCTCCCAAACTCAGCGGTATATCTAAACCTAGGCAGCCCTGTGCAGCATCGTTCATTGATCATCTTCAAACGTGTTTGCCTTATTAGAGCTACCCTACTTTATGCTTTGATCTCAAATTATGTTACCAGGGCTGCCTTGTACTGTCATGGACACCAATGCCAGGAACTCACCCCAATTCAACCATACCTTGCATTACCCACCATGGCACAGGGGCTACAGATCATGCTCCTTGCCCCCTAGCACGCTGAACATTTCAGCCTTAAGGGCTCCTTTTAGGTCACATAAAATGATATCAAGGCCCAAATCTGACAGATGTATACCATTTGCCCTATACAACTCAGGAGGCTGCACTGTAATTTTCGGATGCAAAATGGCTGACCATAAACCTTCTTTAAATGCTCCCATAACCTCCCTACTAATACATTTGCATACCTTATCCACACACTGTTGATCTCTTGCACCACGCCACACCAATTGGGGTACCAATGCTGACCAGACCAAACACGTGTCTGTCTGGAAACTGCCTCTGAAACTTCCTCAAGTCAGTAGTGACTCTAAGGATCAGTGACTTGCCTGATGCCTGGGACATAGTGAGGGGAAAACACTCTTGAGCTCACCTCTTAGCAGGGTGCTTGCCCTTCTTAGATCCCCTACCTTTCTTTGGGGCCATCTCTATGCCCTTATCACCTCCCTTGCAGAATGTATTTGGATGTTAGTCACCTCACTTGCTCCCTTTCTCCACTTCTTCTTCTTTTTAATATAAAGGATACTTCAAATGGGTGTCCGAGTGACACCTCTGCTCCCTCACCCTTTCTATCACTGGGTCTGACCAATGCATAGGCCCTGACAATCAAAAAATCTCCTCCAATACCTCGTGTGCAAAATAAAAACTGCTCAGAGCTCTGGCAGCAGATATCTTTTCAATGCCGGCTCACAAGCAAAAGAGACCAGGGTGGACTTGAGCAGCCTTTATATCAGCTGCTCATCCCCTGGTTGCCCAACCACAATATGGTGTGTTTTTGCACCACAATCCGGGTGGTGCAAGAAGCCCCATATGGAGTTGCTCCTTGGTGGAGCAGCCGTTGGCATCCAGCTTCTCATTATTATGTCTAGTGCTGTTAGTTGAACAGGAGACAGTTAACTAATGGGACAGCACATGTTAATAGACACAGCATTCCCTTGTTTCTCAAAATCGATAACACAACTCCTTTACTTTAACTGCTTGAAAACAGCTTCCATTGTTCTTGGTCTGTGACTCAAAATATACTCTTATCCTCTCTGATTTATCATCGCCTCTACAGATGGGTAAGGCTGTAGCACAAACCAATACTGAACATGTACATTTTCACTTTCACAGTTTAACTAGGTTGCACTCCAGTGCTGTGAAAGTATTTAGAAAGTTGCACCACAAAAGGAACAATGGCATTGTGTTATAATATTATGCAGTTATTTTTCCAGGGTTGGAAAAAAGGGAATTAATTAAAAGTAACTAAACCATGAAAAGGTCCCATTACGTTCTCATACTACTGTGATATATCACAGATAGCTTCCGTGTGATAATATACTCACTCATCTTTGAAGTATAAAAATGAGAGAGAGCAACTCAGCTTTCAATGAAGATGCACGAATATGGATAGTAGACAGTAGGAGAGGATTGCATAAGACCACGGCCATGCCTGGGTTTCCTTTGTATTTAAATTTCCTGCGTATTTTTTTCGGGAGCGGTCACATGGTTTTTAATGAGCAGTTGGTGTCCTCTCCTCTGCGTCGTACCTTCCTATTCTGATTCTGTCCTAAACTGTGTACTATGCATTTTGTCCTACTTTCTGGCTCCAGTTTCCAAGGCTCCGTCTTTTAAGCTGGGTAGAAAGGGGAGAAACTGAATTTACTGCGTATTTTCAGTGTCCTGTCATTGCAACAGAAGCAAACAAGTAAGCATTTTTGAGCGAAGTTTCTAAAACCAGGCCCTGGCGGTGGTTTAGGAAACTTTGCTGAAACTGCTGTTCGAGGGGTGTGGTCGGCCGGGAGCAGAATTTGCTTCTCTTCCTGGTTAGCACATGATCTTTTACTGCATAGTTCCCTGACGGGAAACTACACAGAAAACACAGGTATGACCGTGGTCTAACTCTTGAATGGCTGTGACCTATATTAGCTCATGATTGCTAATCTTGTTTCTTCCTTCTTCATCAGAACTGAGCCAGTCTTTTTAGAGAGAAGTAGAAACATGCTTGTTTTTTGTTCCAATGTTTATACAACCTCTGCCTTGGTTAGAGAGCAATAGGGGTTTTGTTTTCTTCCATATCACAATATATTTCTTGGAACACTTAGGCCTTTGTTACTTTACTCAGTGAAGAGTCTTACTGTGATTTCTTTCTGGAGTTACAGTGTGCTCCCCACTTCCCTTTGCAGCTCTTCACAAGTAAAGGGAACAAGAATCCCTGTGTGTTTCGGGGGTTAATTAATCATTAATCCATTCTACACAAATAGTGTAAAGTGACAGATCCTCCCAGTTTGTTCTCTGAATTTCTAAGAAGCTCGGCATCCAAAGTTTCATTATCTCCTTGGCTAAGCTTAGATCATGTTAAATAGGTATATGAGTGTGTGGAGGAAATTGGGAGAAGATTTGAATGTGCAATACCCATAGTAATGCAATGCTTGGCAGAGCAAATCAATATTCTATAAGGGAATTTTAGATATTCTGCAATTGGTGGCAATAAAAATGTAACTTTTCAACTGTCAGATTTGGGGATGTTTGGACAAAGGATGATCGAATTGTTGTTGTTTCAAGTTAAGAAATAAATGACCCCAAACTGCAGCAGATTTAAATGATTCACATAAATTTGTCCAGTTTTGATTATCTTAAAAGAGAAATATATCCTCAGAGGACATGTTGAAAAACTACCCTGTCAATTATTTCATCTTTTGGTTACTGGTGAAGAGAAGAGTCAGATTCTGGAATCTTCCCCTACTTTGTGTTACTTTGCCCATACAGCCCAAAATAAATACATGACATAGGTTTTAACATGGGTTAAATAAGGGCCAAAATTTTATTGAAATAAATCTTTTAACTAAAAACACTGAACCTGAAGCAAAGGATGGGGGAATGAACATAGTGCAACCAGATAAGTGCTTTAAAATATTTATTTATTTATTTATTTATTTATTTATTTATTTATTTATTTATTTA
>JAHTLZ010000178.1:2326168-2339394 GCA_023846285.1 Phrynocephalus versicolor
ATAAATAAATAAATAAATAAATAAATAAATAAATAAATAAATAAATAAATAAATAAATAAATGGGAACGCAACCATGGAGACTGAAAGTAAGCAAATGGCAAGAGATGAACATTTGCAAAATTCCAAGCTCTGTTTTTTTTACCAGTTTGCAAACATTAGATATTTTAATAGTGCTTTGATTAAAAATCAATATTTCATTTGCAGTTCAAACTCTGTCATTTTATGTGTGACATTCTTTCACCAGTTTTGACTGGTTGGATGAATGAAATTGATGGTTATTTTACTAAATTCCATGATAAGGTACCGTTTGAGAGCATCACAAACCGCCTCGTATGGCATGCCAGCTGTCAGAGTCTGCCAAATGTTGACAGCTGCTGCAGAATGTGTGACTATCACATCCCAATGCTGAACATTAACTATTACTACAATATCCACATATAGAGAAAGCCTATGTCCCATAAAAAGCACCCAAAGAGCACATTTGTTAAGAAGAGGTAATTTCATCACTAGTTAGATTTCTGTGGGGTTGGAGGTCAATTTTTTGCCTGTGTCGTCTTCTGGTACAATCCTAAACCAAAACTACACTGGCTGTAGGATTAATTACATGCCCCATCTGATGGCAGATTTGCCCTTTTGCTGAAAGAACACTTTCCTCTAGGTGGTCATGAGAGAGATTTGCCAACAGAGCAATTTGTCAAGTGAAGGTTTTAAAATGAGTGAAGGGGTGGTGGCGAGGAAGGAGCATACTTGATATACAGATCTCATCCAGTACAGGGACACAACCATAAATGAGACATAGTTAAAGATAAAAGTATTTTTTTAAAAAACTTATTGTTTGCAGATTTGATGTAAAAACTAAAACAAACCAAAAATAAATTGAACCAGCAGAGAGAAAGAAAGGAAGGAGGGAAGGAAGGAAAGAGACCAGTTTAAACAAAAATGTTAGTACTCAATATAAACCAACATTAAAAATGTGCAATATTGGTAGAGTTTTAACCATCACAACATGTATATCTAAGCATATACTGTACATTGCTGTTGATCATCCAGGTTTTTAAGTGAATGTTATCATGAAACTGGCATCTATTTGATCCTGGTTCAAATTCAAATTCAAAAAAATGCGGCAGCCAGACTGGTGGTGGGTGTGCACCGGTTCGACCACATCACCCCAGTTCTGGCTCACCTGCATTGGTTGCCCGTTGCGTCCTGAATCAGATTCAAGATCTTGATTTTGATTTATAAAACCCTCCATGACCTAGGACCTGACTACCTGGCAGAGCGGATCGACCAGCGGTCAACATCGGCCCGTCCGACTAGGTTGTCGCTGGCGCACATGCTGCGGGTGGCCACGCCCAGGGAGGCTCGAAGATCATCCACCCGTACCCGAGCCTTCTCTGTGGCTGGCCCCACTATGTGGAACCATCTCCCCGCAGAAGTGCGCCTAGCAGACTCCCTGCCAGCCTTCCGGAAGGCACTAAAAACTCTCCTTTTCCGGGAGGCATTTGGTGACTAAATAAAAGGTGTTTTTTTCCCTCCTTCCTCCCGCCATCTGCTATTATTATTATTTTATTACTATTTGTTGTTGTTGTTGTTTAGTCCTGTTACTTGGTTTAATTGTCTTATTTTAATTGTTGCCATTGTTATATTGCCTCTGTTGTAAACTGCCCAGAGTTCCTTCGGGAAGACGGGCGGTATATAAGCCCAATAAATAAATAAATAAATAAATAAATAAATAAAGCTGGTGCTAACAGATCCTCTGATTATTGTGAGGCAAAGGGTGGGTGCTTGTCCTTCCAAGATCAGAATACAAGCCACTATAAGAGCTCATACTGTAAAGTCTAGCCTTGTTGCCCATTTGTTAGATCAAAAAAGGCAGACATATTTAGCAGCCAAATGTAATCTTAAATAATTTCAGACCCCTCTTAGCTTGGATAGGTTTTATTTCAGCACATCTCTTGCCGCCCTAATATCTTCCTCGGATGGCAAGTTAAGAGCTCCACAATAATTAAAAAGCTGGGGGGGGGGGGGAGACATCAGTTTAACCCCCAAGGATGGGGGGGGTAAGAGGGAGCATTTTTTCATGTTTTTTGATCAGTGAATATTTGTTTCCAGTTCAGTTTCTGGATTGGATTTGGGGATTGGTCTGATTTTTTCTTTCATTGGTAGGGGATAGGAAGTTGGAACATCTGAAATCAGGATGGCTAGTTAGTTGTCATGTGTGTGTGTTGTGTTGTTACAGTCGTGACTGACTCTTCATGACCCCATGACCATGGAGTTTTCTTGGCAGGAATACTGGAGTGGTTTGCCAGTTTCTACTCCAGGCACCTACAGCACCTGATATTCCCTGGTAGTCTCCCATCCAAGTATTAACCAGGGCTGACCCTGCTTAGCTTCCGAAATTGGGTGAGATCAGATGTTCTTAGGGCATCTAGGCAGCTTAGTTAGTTGTCATACTTGGCTGAAATACTTGGCTGAAATGCTAAATGATGTGGATATGTGGTTGGAGTTTCAAAACAACAACAATGCCAACATCTTTTTGGGATGCGATCACAAATGCAGTTAGGTGACCCTACTGAGATCTTGTATATGGTGCCATTTTTGTGGTTGAGAAGATGATGGGCTTGAAAGTTAAAAAGTAATTTCACTTGCCATCGCTGGAGAGAAGCTGTTCCTAACAGATATGCATGTGCATGTCTACTCAGAAGCAAGTCCTATGGGGTTCGTTGGAGGCTGCTAAAAATGAAATACAGAGAACATTCCTATGTGAACCCTTTTGCATCTTTCATTTATTCTTCATGTTGTCTTTACTGCATGTTAATGTTGCTGTTCATTTTTAACATGCATAAGAACATAAGAGGAGCCATGATGGATCAGGCCAGGGCCCATCTAGTCCAGCTTCCTGTATCTCACAGTAGCCCCACCAAATGTGTCTGGGAGTGCATGAGACTAGATATCTATCTTCTGATACCACTCCCCTGCATCTGGTCCTTGAAGTACCCTGGTTTTAAGCCTCGAGATTATACATCTCCATCATGATTTGTAACCTATGATGGACTTTTCCTCCAGGAATCTGTCCAATCCCCTTTTGAAGGCATCCAGGCCAGATGTCATCATCATATACTGTGGCAGTGAGTTCCACAGACTAACAACATGCTGGGTAAAAAAAAAATTCTTTTGTCTGTTCTCACATGCAGATCTAAAAGGATGTTCCTACAGCAGAACCTGTAGATTTGATTTGGATTTGATTAGTTTTTAAAATATATATGTCAGTACCAAAATGTGATCTAAAAAGTAAAATATTTCTTGACATTTCTTCAGAAACCTGGATAAAGCAAAATAAAAGAGAAAGTGGAAGAAGCAACTTCAGTTCAGAGACAATAGACCATAGTGAGATTGCTAGCAATGGGTACCTCAAACGATAAATCAAAGAAAGAAAATCTATGACTTTCAAACCATTGATTTTCTGTGGAGCAGCAGTAGAATTTCCAAGATCTTTTGCTATGACAAAAGTAAATGCAATAAATTATATTATATTATTCATCTAGAATTTTGTATCTCTTTGATACGATTCTTTTGAAAATGGTTGGAAGTCCACATAATTCTAATAGGTAGCTTTATTCTACATTTTACAAAAGTACTTCAAAGAATATGTCTCTTCTAAAATAAAGGTGCTTCCTCTAGACATTCCTTCCGTATTGCATATTTCTGTTGAATGATGTCCTTGGGAAAAAAAGTTTTATGCCTTTTTAGTTATGCTGTCACATATGCATGAACTCAAAAATCTATGCCATCCACACTGAAAACCATTATGCATCTGCAGAGAGCATTCAGCAGAGGGACAGTGTCTGTTAATGAATGATACCTAGGGATTATTGATGTGATTGTATTTTTTTTCTGCATGTATGTAAAGAACTGAGTTTTTGATTCACAAGGGAGTGGCAGTTTCCCTGGGTTTTTTTAATCTCCACCCCATTTGCAGACTGGGACATGTGAAATATAACATTCCACTGATCTTTCACCTAAGACCATTCCATCTGTAGGGAAATTTGCCTTGTTCCTAACTTACAGTACCTGTAGACTAAAATCCAATATCTACGTACTCAGATATAAAAGAGTGGAACTGACTCACTGGTCCAAAGAGTGTTGCCAGAGTGGACCCAGGGACAAAGTAAATATGGCTACCCCCACATGGGACTAGGCCCCCTGGGGGTCCAGCATGGGGGAAAAGGGGGTGGAAGAGAGGACCTGGACCCAGAAGCAGATGCCAGGTTGGGGTGCCCCTCTGGAAACATGACTTGCTCCCAGGGGTCCATCCCCAAAGGTTTAAAAGGGGGAACAAGGAAGTGACCCCCCCTCCTTTCCTTCCAGAGCTCAGAGCACCCTGAACCCACCCTCCCCTTTCTCCTTTCTCTTCTTGTTGATAGCGGCATAGTATTAGGTAGTACATTAATTACAGTGGTACCCTGTATAAAGGAATTAATTTGTTCCAAATGAAATTATGTTAAGCAAATTTTCCTTTATACAAATTCCCATAGGAATGCATTGAAAACCGAGTGATCCCATTTTTATGTATGTCACAACTTGGGAACATATTGGTGATTTTACAGGCATTGGGATGGATCCAGGCTTTTAAAGCAGCAGGAGGGGACCGAGGAGTTCAAAAACACCTGCCAGAGAAAGTCTGATAGATGGTAATGGGAAAATAGGGGGGGCAGAAAAGGGGGACCACTCTCTTTCTATGATATTGATGGCACGGCCACCGATGGAGTCAACGCCTCTCAGGAACATATAACAGAATCCATATTACTAATGAGGATAACACAGAATCCCACCAAGGGGAAAAAAAAACATTTGTAATGAAGGGAACTGCTTGAAGAGGTTTCCCCTCGGGAAGCTATTAAGTGCTTCCCGAGTCAATTACAAATGATTTTCTCCTGGAGGGACCCCCTTTGAATCCGAAACCACTCCAAATTTGGGGGGCTTAAAGAACAGAGTTCAAAGAAGCTACCCACCAAATTTGGTTCCTCTAGGACAGTGCTGGCGAATCTATGGCATGGGTGCCAAAGATGGCGCTCGGAGCCCTTTCTGTGGGCACCCAACATCACCCCTTCACAGCCACCTACCCAATTTGGTATCATCTGAACATTTAATGAATCTACTCTCTGTTCCTTCATCCAAGTCATTAATAAAGATATAGAATAGCACTGGACCCAGAAAAGAACCTTGGATCACCCCACTAGTCATCTCTCTCCATGCTGAGGATAAACTATTTATGATCATCCTTTGGTTATGAACAGTCAACCAACTACAAATCCACCTATCAGTAGCACTATCTATCCCACATTCTAATTTCCCTGCAAGTGATGATGATGGTGGGCTTTACTTTATTGAATCCTGTTTTAAGTGGGTGATAAGTGTTTTTATCTGTTGCAGATTCACTGCTGTTTCATTTTCTCTCTGTTTAATATTTTATTGCATTTCAAATTTTATGACAGTTTTAACACTTTAATCTTTATTGTTTTGCATTGTTTCACACGTAAGCCACTTTGAAATATTAAGATGAGGAATAATCACAATCATCCGTTCCATCATCAGTCCCCCTAAGATTAGCTAGAGTGGATCTATGCTAGTCATTGGGGGTAGAGATTCATATTTTGTTTTTCATGATAATTTTCTATATTTCCCTGAGAGTGGGAAATTCAATAAAAAATGAAAAGAAAAAAAACACTCTAACTGAGCATACTGAGTAGCTTACAACAGTTAAGGAATCTTTATCGTGATATATTTATTATTAGAGTATATCCACATAACACACTTCAGGAATTTGATCCTACTTGAATTGCTTGCATGTCTTCATCCTATGGAATGTGAGACTTTGTGTCTTGGTGACATACAAAAAGAAGGTTGGGAGGGGATATGATAGCTATGTGTAAATAATTGAAAGGATGTCATATTGAACAGGGAACAGGCTTGTTTTCCATGGCTTCAGAGACTAGGACTCGGGGCAATGGTTTCAAACTACAGGAAAAGAGATTCCATTTGAACATTAGGAAGAACTTCATGACAGTTAGAGCAGTTTGGCAGTGGATTATGCTGCTCCTCCTCCTTTGGAGGTTTTTAAGCAGAGGCTGGATGGCCCTCTGTTGGGAATCCTGTGATGGGGGTTCCTGCATGGCAGGGGGTTGGGCTGGATGGCCCTTGAGGTCTCTTCCAACTCTATGATTCTATGATTCTATGTTTCTATGTCTTGGGTTACCTCATTTACTGCTTCTGTACTAAGCATGCTCTCCCCTCCTTTTGGGGTACTCCCATAATTGGGGTGTTGAAGTGATATGCATGGAGCCATCAGCCCGTATCCTTGCAAGGTTTGTAGTACTTTTTTCAAGCCTATGCTATGCTAAAGCTGTTTCAAGCAAAACAAACATAAAGAAAAACCTGGGGGTGGGGGTGGGCACAATATTTTGACATGATTATGTCTGTGCGTTTTATTACAGCGTATATCAGTGTGAGTTGCTGTGGGTTCTCTCAGACATATTTATTCTTTAGGCAGGTTTTCAGATCTTTTGAAAGTTTTCAAGGAAAGCTGGGTTGCCTCCTCTGCTATCAATTGTTTCTTTTAAAAAAAAAAAAAACATGGACATTTTACCTTATTTTCCCATCAGTTGCTTATTAAGATTTGTAAGTTAGTGAAAGTGAAAGTATGGATGGAATTTTCCTGAACAGATTGCAGCCTTGTTCTTTAAAGTGATGGAACTACTCATTGCACATTATTTTCTTTTTCATTAGGTACTTATGTGACCAAAGTGACAGCCACAGATGCAGACGATCCTGTTTACGGAAACAGTGCCAAACTGGTCTACAGCATCTTGGAGGGCCAGCCTTACTTTTCAGTTGAACCGCACACAGGTGGGTACCTCTGGATGCCAACTTTCCTCAGGTTATGCTATGAGAGAGAGACTGCTTCTGGAATGTTGCTTTGCTTGCTGCATTTAAGCACAATGTGTAGGTAGGTGGCTGTCAGCCTGAGTCAATCTGCAGAGCAGAAGTATCTGAGTCATTTCCCACCACTGCACAAAAAGACCTGACAAAGGACAGAGAGGAAAATAAAAGAGCCTGTCTACCAATGCTCTTGAGACACCTCAGAATGTTCTCACTGTTATTTATCATTGAGAACATTCCGACATATTTAGCCTTTGTTCAAAGCAAGACTTTTAGGTAAAATTCACATGTATGCTGAGTTCCTTGCAGTGTTGCTGAGCTGCTGTCATGGCATGTGTGCCCATGTGTTTTTATGGGTATCTGTATTTGTACACATATACAAAAGATAAAATGGAGGTTCCCATGGACCCTGGGAAAAAAACACAGTGTTTTAACTCTGAATTCTGTTGGAATACATTAATTGGAGCTTAATTTCTCACATGTCCAATTTGTAATTACACTTTTATTATTGTATTGGTGGGCTACAGCTATATTCCTCAAAGGTGTACAAGAAATTGGTGCATTTTTCTCTCTCCTCAGAACAGTGCAATCTATTGAGGTATATTAGGCTGAAACATTAATTCAGGATCAGTCAGTGAACTATATATTTTTCTTTTATGATTGTCTGTGAAGATTCTCAGTCATCCAGGTAAGTTTATCTGGCATTCTCAGCTCCCAACAATCCACATCACTGGTTTTGATAGCTAAGAATAATGGAAGCTCCAGGGGCATATCTGGGGGGGGGGCAGAAGGGAACATCTGCCTCAGACACAGCAATCTGGGGGTGCCTGGAGGGGGAGCAGGAGGAGGAAGCCACACACACACACACACATACACACACCTGCCCATCTGCTGCCTGCCCGCGTGCACTCACACACATGCACCCACCTCACACCTACAGGTTTTGGTCCCCCTGTTGCTGGGTGGGTGTGATGTGGGGGTGGCAGCAGGAAAGGCACAAAAATGAACTTTGTCCCCAGGTGCTCCAAATCCTGGCTACGTCTCTGGGAAGGTCACCAGCATCTTGAGACCCTAATTTGCCTACACCAAAATTAGGAATTTAAGGATTAAAAAAGGCTACTTAGAGTGATGTCCAGAGCAAACTACTAATGCAAGCCACATGGAACCATAGAATAAATGAGTTGGAAGGGGCCTAGGATTAGTCACAAATCCTGCTCAGTGCAGGAATACAAAGCATAGCAGATCTGACAGTTAATTGTCCAATTTTCTTTTTAATACCTCCAGGATTGGAGTGCTCACCACCTTCTGAGGTAATTGGTTCCATTGTCGTAGCGCTCTTGCAGTTAAGACATTTTCCCTCATATTTACCCTCACATATTATCTGCTCACCCTGGAGATCACTGACATTGCTACCGTTTCCAAACTGTACCTGATGTAATGCTCATTTACAATATAAGACATTAAATAGCTCACACATTTCCTCAATCATTGCAATATTGATGTGCATGTGTGTTTCCAGCCACTTTGGTAGATGGTAGATGCATTGTTGTGTATAATGGCACAGGAAAGGAATTAAATTCACCTTTGTCCACCCAGCCCAGAAATAAAGAGGCGAGACACATTTGTGAGATTAAAATTGAGCAACAATTTTTGGATATGATTTCACTGAATTCTACTGTTAAATGTCCCTTAAACAAGGGGGCCTGAATGTAGTGCAAGTAGATCAGTTAATGATTCCTAATATTATTAGAAGGGTGCCACCCACCTGTTCAGCGCCCTACCAAAACCTGCGGTCTGGGCAGCCCTCATTCCTAATCTTTGAACCTATTGATGCCCAACACCTAATGTTCCTAATTCACTAATCTATTTCCTAACTCATATTGAGGGCTACCAGCTCAATAAGGGTATAATATTCAATAACTTTCACCTGACTTAAATTTACCGCTTGCACTACCCGCCAATTGAGACCGGTTATAAGCCTCCGTTTAGCCTTAAAGAGAATGGGATGGGCAAAAACACACTGCCACTCTGGTCCAATCTGAGTGGAAGCCAAAAATTCCCATCCAGCCCGTACGTGACCAGCTAATCTCATTCTCTTAATTGGGGGGGGGGGAAGATGGTTTGATTGAAAAAGAAGCCTCTCACCATGTGGCAAGGCCTTATCTAAACTACTGCCCCTGCAAGCAGCCCCATAGGCTGCATACACATGACTCCAACCAGTTGGGTAGACAAAGAGGCCCCTCCCAGCACTATGGCTGATAGAAGCCACCATAATGTTTAATAAGGAATTTTCTCTTTTAAAAAATTCCCAGGCAGTACATATAGATAAATCTTTTCTTGAAGGTGATTTTATGGTTAAAAAATTAAATCTACATTTAGCTATCAGGGAATAGAAAACCCTTACCTTCAAGCAATGTGGAACAGGTCGCTCTAGAAGCTACCTGCTTCAGAGCAAAAACACTTTAAAAGAACAGCTTGATGAAAGAAATGTGCCGCCAGATTCCTTGATAATCTGAGCATTTGCAAGAAGTAGGTATGATAATATCTTGTATGCACTGCAGACACTTTTATGCACGCAGTTGTTGAAAAACCAGGAGTAATAGATCAAACGTAGCTACAGTTCCCAGCACTTTGTGGCATTCTAGATTAAAACTTCCAGAGGCTGTCATGCATAAAACATGTAAATGTTAGAGGATTCTTGGTGCGTCTCTGGGAGCAGAAGAGTTTTGCCATTTGAATAGTATTGCTGTTTACAAGATTAGGTGGAAGTGGGGCAGCCTTGCCTAGGGATATAAGAATATGTCAGTTCCATTTCTGGTGTTTCTCAAAATAAATTTTGTGGTGCTTGTCCCATACAAATATTGGCTTGGAATCCAAACCTTGGGTCGTGGTGTGTGTGTGTGTGTGTGTGTGTGTGTGTGTGTGTGTGTGTGTGTGTCTGTCTGTCTGTCTGTCTGTCTGTCTGTCTGTCTGTCTGTCTGTCTGTCTATCTATCTATCTATCTATCTATCTACTTCCTGTATGGACATTTGTGTCTATTTGCACACATGCTTCTCTAAATATGTACATTTTCACATATTTCCTCACTGATTAGTTCATGAGCATTTTTTTCAAATATATTGTATCTGAGTGTATTTGACAGAAGAAAGGGGAAATTTCCATGTGCATCACTTTTACAGGTCTACATGACAGGAAATCAAAGAATGTAGGTACACTTACTGTTAGTACGCTAAAATAATAAAACAATTCATAAGAACCTCAGGGCAAATGTAAATGCCTGTCCCATCCCTAGACAGAGATAACATTGGGTGAGGGCCAATCAACACAGTGGAAGAAAGTCACAGGTTCACTGGCTCACATCACAGAGTGCTGCTTCAGCTAGTCCGGTGCCCAAAATTATTGCAGTGCCAGTCAATGTTGACAAATAATAGTTGCACTCTGAGGATCTGGAGATTAGTTATCATGTAGACATAGGCATTTCATTCTGGAAGGGGTCCAGTTCCAAAATGAAACACGTCAGAAGAGCTGCTGTTTGGTATTAGGCTCCACCTTCCACAACAAAACCAACCAGTCTCTTACCTTGTTTGGGGAAGTGCAGGTCTAAACTCCAACCAGGAAGAAGCCTCTGATGCATCATCTTTCACCCTCCTTGGCGCTGGCCAATCAGGAGATGTGCGGGGACATGCATCATCTTGCCTTCCTGTCTGATTGGCCAGCACCAGGGAGAGTGAAAGATGATGCATCAGAGGCTTCTTCCTGGCTGGAGTTTAACCCCGCACTGCCCAAAACAAAGTAAGAGACTCGTTGATTTCGTTTTGGAAGGTGGACCCCGGTACCAAATGGCAGCTTTTCTGCTCTGTTTCATTTTGGAACTGAACCCCTTCGGAAACAAAATGCCCATGTGTATTCCAATCTCTTGCTCCTGCACAGATCATGTGCCCTCATAAAATGGAGGGAGAAGTTTTTAGAATGCCACATCTGTTTTCTACCATGATGGGTAAGTCTTCCACTTTTCAAGATTTTTGGTGATGAGGGGGAAAGAAGGGGATAAAGTATAGTGAGGTTTCAAAGGAGAATCTTGAGCATCTCCTTTTGGGGGGAGAAAGGAAGGCATCCACAAGACCTCAGGTAGTCACAAAGGTGGTTGAGCAGCTTACATGTGTAGTATGTCCCATGTTTATTACTGCTACTGTAGACAACCTTGTACTAGATAGAACAATCACATAGCTTGGTATAAGGTATCTTCATTAGATATCAGAAATTTAGATTGCTTCTTTGCAAGTATCAAGATGGTGTGGATCTTCTGTCCAGCCTGCTTTATCTTTGATGATTCAAAGATGTCTGAAGTTCAGGGATAATCATATATTGTTGTTGGAATAGCCACAGAAAAAGAAAGCTCAGAATGTTGTGATACTTGTGTGGAAGATAGAAGGGCTTATTGCTGGACTTCACCCACCCGAATTATCTTCCATAGCTAGAAAATGACCTTGCTGTGCTCGGGGCTACCGTAAAAAGTTAATACTGAGGCATCATTATACAGTAACGAGGGACTCACAGTAAAAGTGTGATGCTTCATGTATTGATTATTTGTATAGTATGTATTTGAATGATATGATATATTTCTTTTTGAGGTCATCAAGTTTTCATGATAGCTCTGTATGAGAATATATTTTGCCTGTTTTATTATACCAGTCATCCCAGTTTCTCATGTGCTTTTCACCAGGAAAAAAAACATTTTATCCTGTCTGTATGGTTGCAAGCACCACTGTTGCTTCATTAATCAGAAGGCCAACCCCCCCCCCAAACAAACAATATGTAAGAAAAACAGAGATAACTAAAGATGAACAGCTTGTCAAACAGAGTAAATTTACTGTGCCATGACACCAAACTTGTGATGTATCTTACACACTGGACATAATCATTATAACTTTCATGAATCACAACAATTGCCTGCCAGTTTCCCAGATGGCTATAACTTAATTTTACCTGTGTTCACTGGAGATAAATTGGCTTTCTAATATTATTTATAAAGTCATGCAAATGGTGTTTATTCTCTAATATTTCATTGGCTTCCAGTCCCCTTTGCCATTTCTCTGCCCATGGCTGGTGGCTAGACATTGCTATGCAGGCATTGCTAACACAATTTGTTAATTTAAAACCTCTCATTATTCAGCTTCTGCAAGGATGCATACTAAGTCACAGAAGTCTATCACAGTTGCAGTGGTCATCATGGCACAGAATCAGAACTGATATTTTGCTTTTATGTAGAGACAAAACATATCAACAAATATTGAGATACGTTTGATAATTTAGATTTGTTAACTTAAAACCCTACACAAAATTATTAACAGTTAAGTTAGGACTATTTATT
The DNA here is from genome assembly GCA_023846285.1 of Phrynocephalus versicolor. Taxonomy (NCBI): domain Eukaryota; kingdom Metazoa; phylum Chordata; class Lepidosauria; order Squamata; family Agamidae; genus Phrynocephalus; species Phrynocephalus versicolor. Next base: position 2,338,480 of record JAHTLZ010000178.1, read on the forward strand.
AGCCATGGGTCTTTCATTTCAGAATAGGTTTGGTTCTAAAATGAAGTGCAGCTGTACAGGTGCTGTTTGGAACTTGGACCCATCCTCTGAAACAAAATCATCCATTGACTTACTTTGCTTTACCTTGTGCAGGGCTAAAATCCAACTAGGAATTAGCCTCTGATGTGTCATCATTCTTTCTCCCTGGTGCTGGCCAATCAGATGTTGGCAAATACATGCATTATTCCACCTCCATGTCTGATTGGCCAGCACCAAGGAGAAGGAAATATGATGTGTTCAAGGCTTCTTCCTGATTGGAGTTTAGCCCCGTGCAGGATACGGCAAAGTAAGTCAATGGGTGATTTTGTTTCAGAGGGTGGGTCCAAGTTCTGATTGGCACCTCTGCTGTCATGCTTTATTTCAGAACTGGACCCATTTTGATATGGATGGTCCATGCCTACTATTTATACCATAAAATATAGCCTAGGTTTTGTGGTCCTGTCAGTAGTATTTAATTGCATAGTCAATGTGTGAAAGTTTATCATGTTGAGGTTTTCTAATCAAGGAATCTCCATCATAAGGTGAGAAAAAGGGGGATTCTTAACAGACTCAGGTACACTTTCTTTTTAAACCCACTTATATAGAGTCTATTGAAAGTCAGAGTCCATTGAAAGAACAGCTATGACTGCATGTCTTGTTGAATAAAATATAAATATAAAATAAACCGACCCTGAGGTAAAATAAACCAATTCCTATTTTGGACACCACAACTACAAAGAAAGACAAAAGATTGGAATCATTTTGCCACTGAAAGCCAATAATCAACCCCTTATTGAAATTAAATTAATGTGAAAGATTTACAAACAGACATGGTTAAATTAATGCTTTTTAGATAGATAGATAGATAGATAGATAGATAGATAGATAGATAGATAG
>JAHTLZ010000178.1:2345986-2371328 GCA_023846285.1 Phrynocephalus versicolor
TGTGTGTGTGTGTGTGTGTGTGTGTGTGTGTGTGTGTGTGTGTGTGTCCTCTCTTCTGCGTCATATTTTCGTATTCTGGTTCAGTCTCTACTTGTCCACTTCACATTTTGTCCTTCTTTCTGGCTCTAGTTTCCAAGCCTCTGTGGTGATAAAGGGGAACAACTGATTTTTCTGTGTATTTTCAGGGTCCTGTCATGGTTACAGAATCAAATAAGTAAGCATTTTCAAGTGAAGTTTCCAAATCCAGCCCCTGGTGGTGGTTTAGGAAACTTTGCTGAAACTGCTGTTCCAGGGGCATGGTCGGCCGGGACCAGAAGTTACTTCTCTTCCTGGTTAGTGTGCAATCTTTTACTGTGCAATTCGCTGCCGGGAAACTACACAGAAAACGCTGGTAGGAGTGCGGCCAATGTTAAAGTTAATGATATAGCTACCATCTGCCTGCTCTTTTACAGCATGTTTCCCTTACTTTAGAACTTCTGCACTTGATTTTACATTTGTAAGGTGGTGAAACATCCTAACCTACAACAGTATAATTTTCTAATGGCAGAGTTCGGAACTGAAGTTTCCCTATGTAAGATACTGATCTCCATAAAGAAGAAAAAGAAGTCTCTGGTGCAACTTAGTTACCTTTGTGTAGTTTAAATTCTACCTATCGTTCGTCTGCCATGCCTTTCTCCCCACCATGAACCCAGATTGCTGTTTACTCTGTGAATCTTGAATCTTGTTACTTTATTTTTATTTGTATTTATTTCATAGTACTTTTACTCCACCTTCCTCCTTGGAAAAGGACCCAAGGTGACTTACAGTAATGAGCGACAATATACATGGCTACTGTACTTCTTTTTGAGAGATAGAAAAATTTCGCTCTTCATCCAAACAGCTTCATCGGTCTGAATACAGCTAGTGCAAGTCCTCCATCTTATAGTCAACTTTGACCTTTTGTCACCCTGGTCTGAATTAGGCTCATAAGATAAACAATGGCCTGAATAGGCTCGTTAGGGAGACAATAGTATCCATAGCCTTAAGGTGAACAATGGCCTAAGGTGCTGAAACCTATCAAGAATGGGTTGCCAGCTATGGCCTTGGTGGTGAAGGCTTTTTTATTTGTCTGGGTACTTTGGAAAACACAGCCTGATAAGTAGCAGATAGACTATGCCTGAGCCCACCACCTCTGTTGAGGGAGGGGTTTTCAATGCTCACATGAATGGCTTCCCTTACTCCTCTCTCAAACCACCTCTCTTCTTTGTCTAATATGTGTACATCCTCATCTTTGAAAGAGTACCATTTGTCCTTCAAATGGAGGTGTACTGCTGATTCTGGTCCTGAGCTGTTACCCCTCCTATGTTGGGCTATACTTCTGTTTAATGGCTGCTTATTTTCTCCAATGTAGAGTCCAATACAATTAAGACATATTCAGGTAATTGAGAGCAGGATATTGAGGGACATCTTACAGCATTAAAAGACAACAACTTTACATTAAAGCTACAAGAGAACAAAGCAGTTAAAAAGAAATTACAAAAGTTATGCATGTGGGAAACTAACGTTGAAAACATATTGTCAATGCAATCGCAAAATCTATAAACACAAAGTCTATGTGGTCATGTATGGTAGATTCATATAAAAGTCACATAATAGGTAGTCCATCACTCAGGGAAAGCTAACCTGAAGAGAAAGGTCATTGCCTGTTTCTGGAAAGACATCAGAGATGGGGCAATCCCTGGCTCTAGTGGGAGGAAGTTCCAGATTCTTGGTGCAGTAGCCAAGAGGGCCCTTTCATGTGTTCCCACAAGATGTACCTGTGAGGGTGGTGGGATTGAGAGAGAGGCCTCACCGGATGACCTTAGCACCCGAGCCAATTCATACTGTGAGATTTGATCTTTGAGGTAGTTAGGACCCAAGTCATACAGGTTAAGGTCAGCACTTTGAATTCTGCCATATAGCTGATTGGCAGCCAGTAGAGCTGTTTTAATAGGGGTGTAATGTAGTCTCTGTTCCCTGCCCCAGTCAGCAGTTTGGCTGCTGCATTTTGGACCCATTGAAGTTTCCTGAGGCTTTTCATTGGTAGCCCCACATAGAGTGCATTACATTAGTGTAGCTGGGATGTCACTAGGGCATGTAGTCTCACATAGAGCACATTACAGTAGTCAAGGCACATGTCATCATGGCCAGATCAGGTTTCTCAAGAAACGGGTGTAACTGCCATACTAGTTTTAATTTTGCAAATGCTCTCCGGGCCACAGCAGTGACCTAGACATCCAGTCTGAAGGATGAATCCAAGAGCACCCCCAAGCTGTGCACCTCTTGTTTTAATTGGAGCGAGATGCCATCCAGAACAGGTTGCATCCCTATCCCTTGTTCTCCCTTTCTACTGACCAGAAGCACCTTTGTCTTGTCTGGGTTTAGTTTCATTTTGTTCATCATCCAGCTCATTTATGCAGCTACAACACTCATGTAAAGTTGAGATACTAGCAGCCTCAGAATGTGGAGGTGATGATAGAGCTGGGTGTCATCAGCATACTGGTGCCACTTAACCCCAAAAGTCCTGATAATCTCCCCCGGTACTTTCATGTAGATGTTAAATAACATAGGAGACAAAACAGAGCCCAAGGGACTCCATAGGTCAGCGGCCATGGTGTTGAACATGAATCACCTAAAACTACTTTCTGTGTTCTTTCCTGCAGGAATGATGAGAGCCACTTTAATACAGTACCCCCAGTTCCCATTTCAGAGATTTGAGTCAGGAGGATGCCATGATCTTTAGTATGAAAAAGCAGCTGAGAAGTCTAGTAAAACCGAAAGGGACACAGATCCCCTATCCATTTCTCTGCATAAGTCATCTAACAAAGCAGCCAGTGCCCTCTCCATCCCAGAGGCAGGTCTGAAGCCAGATTGAAATGGATCCACCTAGTTTATGTCATCCAGGAACCACTGGAGATGTGAAGCCACAGCCCATTCCAGGACTTTCTCCAAGAATGGGACATTTGATACTGGTTGGTAATTGTTCAGTATCGTTGGGTCTAAGGAGGGCTTTTTAAACAGTGGTTTTACTTTCAGTGCAGCTGCACAGCTTTCACCTTCAGCCATGGGCATATTGCAAAGCTGTGCAAATTCTTTCATTAACAGGAGAAAAGATTTAGCACTAAGGTGAGAGAGAGATGTTGGAGTATGATGTGTGATGTTAACTGGGTAAGGATTTAATTTGTGTGCTTTCACTAAGAGGTGATTATGAGAAGATATAAAATTGTGGCTCAAATATTTGAAGTGTGTTAATAAGAAGCGGAAAGGGACTCAACTGGCAACTTTTGTGTGTGGGGAAGTGTCAAAGGTACTGTCTTAGAACGAGATGAAAAAATGTCTCTGCTTTAATTCCATTAAAAGAATGTGGGAAGAGGGTGGGGATTTAATGAGAAAAGAAGGTGAGTGGGGTTATTTCCATTAGACCATCTAATGTAAAATAGGCAGGAAAATAAAACCCAAAAATAATTGTCTTGGGGTAGCAGTAAGTTCCTAGGTTGTCTGAGGAATTCCTTCTGTAGCCTTGTGATGCAGTGGTTAAATGGCTGTACTGCAGCTAAAAAAAAGTGCTCATGACCTGGGGTTCAATCCCAGGTAGCTGGCTCAAGGTTGACTCAGCCTTCCATCCTTCCAAAGTCAGTAAGATTGGGTACACAGTTTGCTGGGGAATGGCAACAGGCAGCCTGCGTAATTAAATTATAAACATAATCACCTATGGGGCGAATCCGCACAACATAAAAATGGGATTACTCCATTTTCAATGCATTCCTATGGGAATTTGTATAAAGGAAATTTTGCTTAACATAATTTCATTTGGAATGAATTAATTCCTTTATATAAGGTACCACTGTATATCAAATTTTCAGATACATGGAGTGTTTCTATCATGCCACCTGTATTATGCATATTTCCATGATGCTGGGTGTCATGACTACATAAGAATGCCAACAATCCACAAAGTAACAAAGTTTGTATCCAGACACTAGTTTTCAGTAATGAGGGATTAGTCAGCATATTCATTTAGGACATACAAACTGCATGACGATCCCACTTTTCTACTGAAAATGATTCTCTAGTCTAGATGGATAATTTATTCTGTTTCTCATTTTCCCCTGTTACTAATAATGGATCTATTCTGTTTCCACACTGTGCTATACTTTGCTATTTCATAGACACTGAAATTATGCCAGCATGTAGCCCAATATATAATTTTGTCTGGCAGTTGTTTACACATTTTTTCCATCTTTTCACCATGCTGGCCTTCATTTCACAGAGCCCCGGTGTCTTCAACACATTTGGGATGTGCTGTATACATGTGTGAATCATAAACTGAGTCACATAATCCAGCGACTTCGGCATTTTGCTTTTTCTCACATACCCACAGGCACATCCAGAAACAAACACAGAGAAATACAGTCTAAAATAAAATTGATTGCGGAATTAGATTTTGCACTGGAAGGAACTCATTATAATAACATTGATGCTTGATTTCTGTCATATTTGGAACAGAAGCAACTTAAGAGAAGTGTTGCTTTTGCTAGAGATAGTGGCTTGATTGTACACGAAGAAGAAACATGTATAGTAGTTCCTTGTATAAAGGAATTAATTCTTTCTGAATGAAATTCTGTTAAGCAAATTTTTCCTTTATACAAATTTCCCATAGGAATGCATTGAAAATGGAGTAATCCCTAATTGCGACTAGAGATGGGCACGACTTAGCGGTATTTTCGTTTTCGTTTTCGTTTTCGTTACGGAAACGAAACGAAAACGAAAATCGGCACCAACCTGGACCGAAAACGGAAACGAAACGACTAATTTCGAGCCAATTTTCGTTTTTCGTTACTGGAAAAGCACTCAATTGAGCTAAATGGGGAGAAACGAAAAATTTTTCGTTTTCGTTTTCGTTTTTCGTTTTCGTTATGTAACGAAACGAAAACGAAAAATTTTGAAATTAGCCCACGAAAACGGAAACAAAACGACTCAGACCCTAGCCGAAAACGAAAATGAAAACGAAACTTTTTTTCTGAGTCGTGCCCATCTCTAATTGCGACCCTTTTTATATTGTAAGGATTCGCCCCATCGGCAATTCTGTTAAGCAATTTTCCTCTATCTCCAGTATTTTTTATGTTGTAAAGATTTTATGTTATACAAACTGTTTGTTATACGAGGGTCCGCTGTACATGGCAGGTCTGATCTTTTTGCCCTTTTTCATGCATCAACCTGGTGGGTGTATTAGAGCACATCAATTGTTTATTACTTAATAATAACATAAGGGCTGAAATTTCTGTTGGTGTAACTACACCGGCAGAGAGCTGGTGAGTTCATCAGCCAGAGCTGATTGCCCGGAATTAAACACCCCCTTCTTCCATCATGTGGGAACTTGGAGGATGGAGTCTTAATGGGACATTACCAGATGAAAGGACTGTTGCTTCCTCCTCCATCCTTCCTGCAGCTCCCATGATTTCCACACCTTGAAAAGGATGACATGGAAGCTGGCCCTGCTAAGATTTTGACATGCTCAGTTTTTAATAGGATCTGTATTTTAGAGATGTTTACAAAGGCGTGAAGCTATACATTTTTCATGGATATTGGTCTTTATTCTACTTTTGGGAGGTGGGGTAGACGTAGCAATTAGAAACTGATTTATGGGTAGTCTAAGGGTATTTTCATTTCCTTATCTGGCCCTTTCTTTTATATGATTAAGTAGCATAATTCAAAAAAGGCAGTTCCACTACCAGCTCACCCAGTACTGGGGCGGCATTTTCCCCCATGGGCAAAATAGTGTGAGATGCACAGACAGGAGCATCACAAGGCTGAGAGGAGGCTCGTATAGAAGCAGAGTGAGGGCACTACTTATAGGGACTGCACCCGCCCCGTGTCCTCTTTCCGTTCAAACACCAGCGCACCCACCTGGCTCAATGGGGTCACCTGTGGGGGCAGATAGGAATTTTTATCCTGCTGCCCAGATTGGCCGGGGTGGGGCAGGGATGTTTTCGCCTATCTCACACTAGCACTGGTGGTGTGGCATTAGGCCATACAAGCAGGTAGTGCAGGGAACGGATACATTAGGTAAGTCCTGAAATCCTTGACAGTTATGTCCCCCTCCAACCCCAGGGCTCAGTGGATCCCGCGATCACAGAGCCTAGGCAAGGAGGCTTTAAAAACCCAAATGGGTTCTAGACCGGCCAGTCGATGGCACCCCAGCACCTGGGAGGGCAACATAGGACAGTGCTCCCTGGGGGCCGTGGGAGTCACCTTCACAATGCTTTGGGTGGGGTCAACCAGTGACCTCAAGGCCTATGGTTCCCTACATTACAGTGGCCCCCTCATGATAGGCAATAAGATTATATCAGTAAAGCATGGCTGGAGTGTTCAACCCAAACAATGTCTCACCTATTACTTTTGACCTGGGGAGGCAAGGACTGTTGTTGGTACATACAACCAACTGGAAAACTCCGTGGGTTTCAGCACCTGGCTCCAATGCTGGTGGATGGGTGTTCCATTTCCTACTATATCTCCTTGAATAACAGATAGCTGGTGTAGTCCATGAACTTAGCTCACCACCATAAGAAGGAACAAGTTGATCAGTTCTGAGTACTTGGAGAGATTGCCCTAAAGCGGCAGCAATTGAATTTGCATGGAAACAGTATTGCTTATGGCCCCCATGTTCTAGGGTCTGGTGGCTGTGTGCCAAGTTTTAAGTTGACTTTTTTTTTTAAAAAAAAGTAATATTTAAAAGTTTAAGTTCTGCTGTGTTCACATTAGCCCACATGCAAAACACATGTACACAGTTGATTAATGCCTCTGTTAATGTAATTTTTGGTTAACAAAAAGAAATCCGTTGGAAATAGTGACTCCAGTTACGATTTCTTCCACACACACTGCAATACCTCAGTTTACATAAGTCATTGTGAAAAAAGTACCTAGGATGCATTGTGCCCCCCCCCATGCATTTCTGTTTTACAAATTTTCCGGAATACGAAATGTCCCGGAGGATCAATTAACTTCATAAACCGAGGTATGCCTGTACTAAATATGTGAGTTCTAGTTTCAGAATGACTGTGCACACCCCTGGTATGCATCACTTGAAGTGACATTGATGGGGATATGAGTTCATGTAGTAGCCTTCTCCCTCTTCCCCTGTCTGAATGAGAAATATTGTGAGCACTAGATGTATTGCATGGTTTTCTTGAGAGTTTTTCCTCTCTCTGCTCCATTTCCCTTCTTCATCTTCAACTGGCAGTAAATGATGTGAAAACTAAAGCAGGAATATACACATAATTCTTTTCATCTCTGATGATGTTGGACAGGTGACACTGAAAATGACTACATAAATAAAAGGAGTTAAATCAGAAAAAACCTGGTTATTTAGCGCTAGATTTTATATTTCTCAGTTAATGTGTATATCTGGCTGCACTTTTTTTCTCCATCCTACACAAAACACTCATGATAAAAATACTATAATGTTATTTCATAAACAGGTATTCATTGATGAAATTGATTCTACCCAAGTTATAACTAATAAATCATTTGCGAATAATATGTATTATTTAAAATGTATCTGAAAATATTGAAACACTGTCTTCTGCCTTGTTTAATGTTCTATGGATAATAGAACATTAGAATAATAAATATCAAAAATATAATTATTGTATATCACAGGTGAGGATCTGTGATTAAGTTCCTCGATGGGCTCATAAAGAGGCAGAGGAAAAAAATTAGAGGTCTTCCAGAATGGTAGAAGGAGAAATAATTGGAAATATGCACAACATTTCACTGGATGAAATTTCACCATTGTTGATGGTATGCTGAAATTTTCAGTGTTATTAATAGATGTGGAACAGCCTTCTCCCATATTTTATTTTTCAGTTAAGTTTGTTCAGAATGTGGTCACTGATTATGTAACTACCTTGCCCACACACGCACCTACTAGAGACACATTTATCCAATTTTGCTTTTCCCACAAAACTGCATCTTTCCAAGTCCCATGTGCTTCATCTTTTGAATCAGGTTCCTAGGCATTTTGGTGGCTTCCATGTCAGCATCAAGGAAAGCTTCTGGAGCCACCTGCAGCTCCAGCAACACCCACCCTAGCATAAAGCAAACAGCAACAACAGGCAAACAAAAAAACAAAGCTCAACTTTCTTACTTTCTTGCATTTTTCATGGAATTTTAATTTATAACTGTTTTTCTTTGGGGTGGGAGTGAAGGTCTCATCATGGTGTATTTTCATTTTTTTCTGATTTAGTTTTTGATCAAGTGCTTATTTCCCTGAAAGAGAACTCGCACAATTTGCAATTTAAGTACACAGGCTACACACTGCACCACCACTACCCTCAAGCCAACTGGGTATTTAATTTACCAACCTTTGAAGAATGGAAGGCTAAGTGACCCTTGAATCAGCAATCTGGGATTGAACCTGGATCTACTGTGCCATTAGGTTCTTTTTATAGTGAAAATTTCCATAGGCTCCTAGCAACCCCCTAGATGCTTTTGTAAGCACCCATCACCCACTTGAGAGGTAGAATGTAAGACCTCAATTACTCCAACTAGAAATGGATTCTTACGTTCAGTTTCAAAGTGATTGTTATTTATTTATTTATTTTATATATATCTTACCTTTCTCCAAGGACAGAATGCTAGATGACTTGCACAATAATTAAAAATATCCAGCTGAATAGGTAATTTTTCTGATATTCAGTATACACTGTTGGCTGGGATGTCTGTTTAAGGTTTGTATAATTTGACACTGTTAAATGCCTGTCCTGCAGGTAAAACTGTGCTCACGACTTGGGGTTCAATCCCAGGTAGCAGGCTCAAGGTTCACTCAGCCTTCCATCCTTCCGAGGTCGGTAAAATGAGCACCCAGCTTGATGGGGGGGGGGCAATGTGTAGCCTGCATACTGTAATTAAATCTGTAAACCACCCAGAGACTTCTTGAAGTAGTATGGGGTGGTATATAAGCAGAACACTAATTTCAAAATCAGTTGTGACTTGACATGGGATTTAAACTCACCTTGTTAATTACCTGCAGTAGCCACAGTATGTGACACAAAGCAACAGGAATCTGCCCATCATCTTAGAGCACAAATTTCATTTAAATAGCAAGGAAGCATGAAAATGTCAAACATTCACCCTTAGAAGGCAGTGTGCTTAAATAAAACAGCAGTTGCCTGCAGTCAAAAAGAGGAGAAGGAAACTAGCATAGTTTGTTTAACTAAAGAATTCCGGAATGAGGAACAGACATCATAAAGGTCTTTTCTTGTGAACTCACTGAAAGTGTCTATGGAAGCAGCAAGACTGAAAGAAAGGTATATAGAGAGACATCAAGAACCAAGCAGGATCATGTAAGGAGGTGTCGTCCTTCAAACTGGCTGAGAATTACCAGTCACAACTGGCACATTGTAATGTTCCTGGAAATGGACTAGTAGAGCACTTCTATTTTCTTACTCTGATCAATAACTTGGTTTCTTGAACCCATGGAGGCTTCAAAACATGTTTGCCCCCCCACCAAGACAAAATAAAGAGGTGAGATAACATAAGTGGGATTCAGCTGGGCCACACTTTATTTAAACTCATCAACCTTTAATGTAACAGTAAACTTAAGAGGGGCCTGATGTAGTGCAAGCCAGTGGTTGGAACCCCAAGGTCTCCCGGGACCCCTCCAACAAGCAAGCTTTAGTGCGAGTCACTATCCCCCAGTCATGCAGTCCTCTAGACCAGTGGTCCCCAACCCCCGGTCCGCGGACCGGTGCCGGTCCGTGGACTGGTCGGCACCGGGCCGCCTGGGGAGGCCGGGGAGGCTCCTCCCCTTTTCCTCCGCCGCCCTCCTCCTCCTCCTCTTCTCTCCCGCGGGCGGCCGGTGGAGGAGGAAGGCTAGAGGAGCGCAGGAGGAGCCGCCGCCGCCGCCTTTGCCTTCCTCCTCTGCCCGCCGGCGGAGGCGGCACATCCTCCTCCTCCTCCGCCCTCCTCCTCCTCGCCCTCCACCAGCAGCAGCAGCAGCAGCCACGGCGGCGGCGGCGCGTCCTCCTCCTCCGCCCTCTTCCTCCTCGCCCTCCACTAGCAGCAGAAGCAGCAGCAGGAACCCCGTTTGGCCCGCTTGCCCTGGGGGCTGGGCACGCGGGGGCCGGCGGGGAGGAGGGGGTGCACGCGGGAGGCGCTGGCGAGCCCCCCCCGCGCGCGCACCGCCGCCGCAGCATGGGGGGCCCTCAGTCGGAAGAGGAGGTGGGTGCCCCTCCTCCTCCTCCTCCTCCTCCTCCGGGGGGTGTGCCCTTTGGCCCCTCCCTGCGGCCGCGCTCCAGGGCGGAGCCCCCCCGCTGCCGCCGGACCGCGCCTGTGTTGGGGGCGGGCGGGGCGGCGTCGCGTGCCGGCCCGGGTGTTTTCGCCGCCGCGACCCCCCCCCGCGGTCGCCCCCGCCCTGCCCCCGTGACCCCCCGCCGCAATTGCCCCCGCTGCTGCTGCTGCTCCTCCGGCGGCGGCGGCGGCAGGAGGAGGAGGAGGAGGCGCTACCGCCAGTCCCCAGCGGCCGCCTCGCCGCCTCCCCGGGAGAGTTTCGCACCTGGCCGGAGCTCGGGCTCCCTGCCCAGCAGCAGGTGAGAGAGGCGGCGGCGGGAGGCGCTCGGGCTCCCCCTTCTTGGCCCGGAGACCTGGCGGGAGGGGGGGCAAGTCTTGGTGGCGGGGGAGCGCGCGCGGGGCGGGGCGGGGCGGGGGCTCCAGAAGCTCTGTGTGTGTGTGTGTGTGTGTGTGTGTGCGCGTGCGCGCCACCCCCCCAACAGCCTCCCTCCCCTCCCCCTCCCGCTCGCCCGCCTGCCCAAAGGCCGCTGCCGGCGGCGGCGGCCAGCCGCCGTGGCCGCCGAGAGGAGGAGGAAGCGGGGGGGCCGCCTGCCCAGGAGCCCTGGGCTCCCCCCCACCCCGCCCGTGCGCGGCGGGGAGCGGCAAGCCTGACGCCCCCAGCCGGCGAGCGCCACCGCCGCTCCCGTGGCCCCCCGCAAGGCACACACTCCAAGTCCCCCCGCACCCCTCCTCCCCCTCCTCCCTCCCCCATCCCCCGCCCCCGGGCCACGGAAAAATCATCAAATATTTTCCGGTCCGTGGGGTCAAAAAGGTTGGGGAGCACTGCTCTAGACAGTGCCCCCAAGGCCGGTAAATCAATGTACCACCCCCCAGGTCCACAAGCCCCCACCAATGGTGCCTCACGGCCCATTGGAGGACTCCCAGTGCATCCTCCCTCCAACGCTGTAATCTCCAGATCTGCAGCATTCAGCGGTTGGATGGTCTCAGAGTGGGTATCCCCTTTTTCTGACTCACCAATAGCTATTACCTTCCGCACTATTGCCCAGGGTGACCGATGCTACTCCCTCCTACTAATCCACCCACCAAGTGCCAGTGTGGGATAGATGAAAAATCCCTGCTCCCTGGACCAATTTGGGAATGGGTCAAAAATTCCTATTCATCCATAAAGAGTGACCAGTACAACTCACACTAGCACTGAAAACAAGCAGTGGGTGGGTGGGAGGTGCTGGACATCGAAAGAAGCCGATGTCAGAGAAGGAGTCCTGTTAAATTCAGGCAACCTCCCCTTCTCATCTGGGATGAGACTCCCGTGCAAGTCTTGCACTCCTTTCGTCTGGGCGGGCAAAACGGACCCTCCCAGTGGGGGATGCCAGCTCATCAGAGAAAGCATGCATTGAGTGCATTGTGGGGTGTAATGGAGGCATGCAACACCATGTCAGGATCACAGTGGGTGCAGCAAGTGCTCTAGTTTTAATTATGCAAACACCCTCTTGGCTACCACAAAAAATTAGGTATCCAGGCTCAGGAATGAACCCAGAAGAAGACCCAAATCCTTCTTCATCACAGTTTGACTGTTGCAAAAGAGGGCTTCAGGTCCTTCTTCAGTGTAACTCTTTTCAGATCCAGGCCTGAGTAGGCATCCAACTGAACTTCAAGCCTATTCAGGGTTGCTTTGTTAAAAAAAAACAAAATGCAATGAAATATTCTCATCGGCTGCCACGTAAAAATGTTCTCACCTTTGGCATATGGAAAGCACTGAGCTGGCAAAATGGAATGATCGCCAGGGTGCACAGTCTCAGTCACAAACCTTTTTATTATGCTACGTTACATAATTAGATTTTTTTTTAAAAAAAAATGAATATCAGGCTATTAGTGCCCATTTGTAAATGCTTCCACACAAGAAAGTCATCCCGCAGAAAGCTTGGAGAGGATAAGTTCCTGGATAAAAGTTACTCCCCACCCCACCTGTGCCTGAGAAAGTAACCCTGGAGCACTTTGCTTTTTAAAAGCCCAGTGCACTGGTGGATTGAATTTCCCTTGACACTCTTAATGCTTCACTTATTACTAAGATGATTCCATAACATGAACTTCGTGCTCCCTTTTCACAGACAAATGATTTCATTTTTTTTTTAAATGAAGCAAAAAATAGAATTGGGTGAAAAAATGCCTTTCTTGAGAAACTGAAGTTGCAATATTATGAGTTTGGCTCTTCCTTGACTACTGAGGAAGGGTTGATCATCTAGCAGCAAATGGATTGGTTTAACAAAAAATAATAACACTATTAAGTCTTTCTTGAGGTCTCTCTACATTAGAAAAGGAGGCACTGAGTTTGAGGGAGGAGCAGATCCTGATAGGGGCATTTTTTCAGTTTGGTTTGGATGTGGTCAGAACAGTTGCCAACTTATATTGGACAAAGATAGAAGCGGTTGACTACCTGCATAGTCCAAAAGTGAAATATCCTTGCAGCAAGGATGATAAGTACCGAATGAATAACTGGGTTTCCTAGTGAAGGAAAGAAAGTGATGGGCACAAAATGGTCAGAGAGAGGTTAATTTCATTTCATTTCTAGTAGCGGTTGCTTTTGTTCATTTTCAATGAATTTTTGTAAAAAACCTCATAATGAAATCAAATATAATGAAATGATTTGTTACCCTATAAAATGCCTAGAGGGTCCTAGAGGTGCCAAATTTGGTGGGAAGCTTTTTACAAGGGAGCCATTTTTATAGGGTAACAAAACACTTCATTTGCAAAGGGGAAAAAGTATTTTGTTTCATTGTGTAACAAAACACTGTTTCATTTCAGTTTGTAACATTTTAAAAGATTACAAAATCACAAAACAATGTGCCATTTTTCATAAGGTGCCGATCTCTATATTTGACAAAAGTTGTTTAAAAAAAAGAAGTGTTTTCATACCTTCACAGAGTTATTGTGGAGGGAATTCCATCCTGTCTTACAAATCAGGACACTAAATATTATGGGGTAATTCAGAGAAATAAAGCAGACTATATATGCATTATAAATTGTGGGTGGCTAAGATGAACACAACTGAAAGAGTGTACATAACTATAAACGCAGTGGGGAAAATGTGCAAATCAAACGGAATGTGCAGATAAATGCAGAAATGTATGCACACATTGGGAGAAAAGGATTTTAATATGGCCAGAAGGAACAGCAAGGAAGTGCAGGTGGGATTTAGAGAAACATGTGACTATGTGAGATGGGAATGAACCACTAATTCAGGACTTTGTGCTGGTTCTTTTCTTAGCTCAACTTGTGTTGGGTGGTTTCCAGCCCTGCCTTCTCCAGCAGTTTCCCACTCAGAGGCTGTACCTGGAGTAGGCAGGGCAAGGAAGCCATGTATGGTACTGCCTTTGAGTGGGAGACCCCCAGAGGAGGAAGTGGGGATGGGAAATGCTGGACACCTACGAACCTATTGTTTATGCGGTACTATTGATATATAAGCCCACGAAAGCAGACCTGTCAGGAGGAGTAAAATGAAATGTTAGCAAGTACAGTGCCTTGATAACTCTACTTCAAACCTTGTTTTGTATTCTGTTACCGTTATCATTATTTATTTTTGTATTCTAAAAATCAAATAAACATATTAGTTAAAATAAACAACCTATGAACCTACAGTTCAAGCCCATCTGTAATGCATATTGGTCCTGAATTATATTTTTACATAGCTGTGGTGAGTTTTTGGGGCTGTTTGGCTGTGTTCTGGAAGTTTTTCTTCCTGACGTTTCACCAGATTCTGTGGCTGCCATCTTCGGAGGGCAAGGAGTTCAGGGAACTAGTTCCAGAACACGGACAAACAGCCCGAGAAACTCACAACAGCTATCAGATCCCTGTCGGGGAAGCCTTTGAGAATGCATATGCTTTTAGATATTCAGATACTATGAAAAGAAAAGAAAAGCTGTATAGTGCTTCATCCTACTGCTTATGACTGTCATCATCCTTCCAGTTAAACCTGTCCTTGATCAGTAATTGAGTGGGGCTAATATATGTGCTTAAATAGAGATGTAACAAAGAATGTAATTGTGCTCTTCTCCCCTTACACTTCTTTTTTCTTTCTTCCCTCCCCTTTCTCTCCTTCCCTTTCCCTTATTATTTTCGTTTGCTTTGATATAATCCATTTTTTAAAAAGTATAAACTTGTCCTTGGTCATGTGCAGAGTATGGGAGTAGCTAGTTACAAATGCAGAGTTACAAAGCCATTCCTTCTTACACCAAGGCACAATTGAATTACACCAGAAAGGCAGCCACACTACAGACAACATTTATTTGCAACGTAGCTAAGTTTTGAAGCTTTATCGCTATGGTGGCATGGTTTCATGGAGGGAGGGAGGGAGGGGGAGGATGACATGGCCTTGAAATGCTGGTCTGTGTGGTGCAAAAACAAAGCAAAACAAAACAAAAACACACTGCTCAGTTTATGCAGCAGGGAATTGTGTATACAATGAGATTATTGCAATTGGTTTTTGTCTGCTTGTTTTAAAGCACTGTAGGGGTTTAAAATGAAAAACGGTATATAAATGCATGCATGCATTGAAAATGCATGAAATTTATTATGGCTGAGACTGCATAAAATTATTATGGTTAATTTTCCCAAATGAGAAAGTGAAATGGGAAAGTTATATCCTGATGTTGGAAGGTAGACTGGAAGGAAAAGCAACTCCTGCTCCATCCACTACTTAGTTTTAAAAGCAACTTTCCAAACTCTGGACATTTGTTCATAGATCTAGCCTTGCTCTGTTTCATGTGTGTTCCCTTTTCTTTCTTTCTTCCAGCTATCATTAAGACTGCTCTTTCAAACATGGACCGGGAAGCCAAGGAGGAATATACTGTTGTCATCCAAGCAAAAGATATGGGTGGGCACATGGGGGGATTGTCTGGAACCACCACCGTGACAATTACATTGACCGACGTCAATGACAACCCTCCCAAGTTTGCACAGAGTAAGTGTCATCCCTGGTGCATGCCTTTCTCTTTGATTTTATGATAGAGTTTAAGGGACATATATTTCTCATTAGAAATATGCTTATCTGTCAAATGAGAAAATGCCTGATAATTGCTGGCCTACAGCTGAGCAGCCTGGTCCCCCATCTGTTACATCAGAAAAAACCCCCAGCCCCAATTTGGGGGGGGGAGGGGGGAACAATTTCATTGGTTACAGGGGAAAACGCTAGCACAGAATTGGGATGGATTCAGTGTTCACCTCCACTGAGGGTAATCCGCATGGTGTGACAGACGGAGGAAGGCATGCAGGCATACACCACTCCGTGTCTCCGTGCCATCTAGAGACCGTGGTGGGACTTGGACCCCTGAACCCAGATCTCTCAAATCTTAATTCAATTTAATCTGTGCAATCTAGCCTGGTCCAATCACTACATGTCCTTGCATTGCACACAAATATTTCTTGACTCCACTAAGCACCATTGTGATTATAAGGACAGGAGACAATTTTGTTCATATTGCTATGCAGCTCATTATCTCCTAAACATCTATTATAGTGCAAACCTGTTAATTTGGTGCTCACCATGGTCTCAAAAATATGGGTTAGAAGTCATCTACTCGGTTTTAATGCAATTCTTGACTACCAACTACCAGCATTTCAAGTTTCTTCTTATGTTCCCTGAGATGGATTAATATTGTCAAGCAGTGACTACACTTGCATATCTTAGGGGATCTGCTATGGAAATAGAACAAATGAATTCCATATGTTCAGCGGGTGCAGAATGCAATGGCCATGTGGGTGGGTGGTGCGAGCAGGTTTAACCACATCACCTTTATCCTGGCTCACCTGCATTGGGTACCCATTGCCTCTCAGATAAGGTTCAAGGTACTGGTTTTGGTTTATAATACCCAGCATGGCTTGGGACCTGAGTATCTGGGAAGCGTATCTCCCAGAGGTCAACTTCGTCCCATTCCACCAGAGCATCACTAGCCCTCATGCTCTAAGTGGCCACTCCTAGGAAGGTGCACAGGGTATTTACCCATAGTTGGGCCTTCTTGGTGGCTGGCCCTGTGCTTTGGAATAAACTTCCTAGCAAGATTCAGCTAGCAGAATCTCAGCCAGCTTTTAGGAAGGCCCTAAAAACATGGCTTTTTAAAGAACATTTCACTGATTGCTGATTGTGATTGTTTTGTAGCTGCTATTATGTTTGTTTGCCCACCTGTTTGCCCACCTTCTTGCCATGCCGGAATTATCCATATTGTTTTTTTATTGTGTTTTGTATTTTGTATCGTATATTTATTTGTTGCACACTGCACAGAGTTCCCTTTGGGAGAGTTGGTGTGGTTAACAAGTATAAAAATAAATAAATAAGTAAGTAATGGGTCGATATTGTCAAAAAGTGGCTACACTTGCAAATCTTATGGCAGGCATGTCCAAACTTCAGCCCTTCTGATGTTTTGGACCACAAATCCCAGAATTCTAAGTTAGATTGCCAATGACAAAGGACTGTGGGAGTTGCAGTCCAAAACATCTAGAGGGCCGAAGTTTGGACATGCCTGTCTTAGGGGATCTCCTATGTAATTAGTTATTTCATCCTCTAAAAGGATGGGGGCATGATGGTGGGCTGTATTCTGAGGATGTACGCAGCTGGGTGTAACATTTTTGGACACAAGGAGCATCCAAAACAGCAAACTTTCTTTGTAGTTGCCCTGAAGTATTTTTTGTTATTTTTTTAATGACTGAGTTTAGTGGTATATTTTGGAGTATTTTTTATTCTGCCTTTCTCCTTGGAAAAGGACCCAAGGTGGCTTATACTAATAAGGGACAATATATAGTCCAGTACAATTAAGACATGTTCAAGTTTGAGAACAAGGGAATTGAGAGATATCATACAGCATTAAAAGACAATATTAAAGCTGCAAAAGAATGTGAGCAGTTAAAGAGAGAGTAGAAATTCCATGTAATCATGCAAAAGTTAGGAGGGATGGAAACTAATAATTGATAACATATTGTCAATGCAATCACAGAAGGAGAGATAGAAACACAATGTGATAAGTGGTTATAAACACAAATTCTATGTGATCATGTATGGTCAATTCATATAAATGACACATAATAGGTAGTCCATTCTCCTCCTCCTCCTCCTCCTCCTCCTCCTCCTCCTCCTCATCATCATCATCATCATCATCATCATCATCAACAACAACAACAACATCATCAACATCATCATCAACATCATCAACATCATCATCATCATCATCATTGTTTAGCACGAGATTCCCCTGTGCACAGACAAAAAGAAAAAAGAAAAGAAATGCAATAGAAACAACTCTGACAAACTATTGCAGAATATTATACAACCTTGATATATTTTGGCAGGGAGTAAAAGGGTTGTTCTTTCCCGAGAGGAGAAATCAATGCAGGTTTTGCATCTTGAGTGTCAGGGCCAGAAACTCCAGACATTCGGGAAAATATTAGAAAAAATGGTTGGCGGAGTGGGTGGAGAAAGATGCTACTCTGGCCCACATTCCTGATAGTGGACCCCAAATCTAGAGATCCAGGAAGAAATCTGTGTAGAGCCATACCATTAATTTCGGGATTGCGTGCAAAGCTCTGACCTTTCCAAGTTCATCTGGAGGTCACAAAGGGCCAGGTCAGATACTGTTAACATCTCCCATGCTGACTGTGCTTGTGGACGCAAGAAAAGAATAGATGATCCGGCATGGCTGTGTTGACTGTTACAGTTTTCAGCCGTAATTTGCCAAGGAAGGACATCCTGATTTAACTTGTCCCCTCTGATTGGTTCATGCTCACTCACTAAATGGGACAACAAATCCATGTGCACCACAACAGCAGAATTAATTTTTGTATTGCCTCATGGAGATTTTAAAAATTTAAAGACTCCCCCCCACACACACACATTTGTGTAAAATGTACAGCACTAGAAATGTGATCATCCCATTGTTTTGTGATACAGTGTATTTCTAAAAATGGCTGGAGGGAACACCCCAGTGAGTGACTTCTCCCCCTTGACTGCATAGGGTTCCTGATTGTCAGCTTGTGTGCCACTTTTGCCACTCATCCCGTGTGGAACGCAGGAACACATCATAAAGAATCAGGCTGGTAAATTGTTGTTTAAAATAAAATCCAAGGACAGGCATTCTGAAAAGCCAAAAAAAAGTATAAAATGGAGTAGGAAGATAGCTTAGATCCTGTGCTGCTTTGACAATAAATACTGCACAATGGCATGAATTTCACTCACGCGTTCCAGTTGATTGGATTGAGATCCACAGCTGCTTAAAAGCAAAGAAGAAATGTCCAGCACAACTCAGTGTATAAAATTTTAAATTATCTAAATATCAATCTCTCTGTTTATTCTCTCAAACAATGTTGGGGAATGCTCTCCTTAGAGCCTGATGACTGGAGCTCATGGGACAGAATCCCGGGAGGACTTAGATAAACTATCAATCTCCTATGCTTTCCTGCTTATTCTGTGAGGGAACTACTTTTATTTCCCAGTGGGAACTTTAAAAATAAATCAGGTTTTTTAAACTCACAAAGCACTGAAGCAGTACAGTGGACCCTCGTATAACAATGGTTTGTATAACATAAAACCTGTACAACATAAAACATTCCGGAGAGAGGGGAAATTTGCTTACTGGAATCGTCTATGGGGCGAATTCGTACAACATAAAAATGGTCACGATTAGGGATTACTCTGTTTTCAATGCATTCACTCCTATGAGAAATTTGTATAAAGGAAAATTTGCTTAACAGAATTTCATTTGGAATGAATTCATTCCTTTATACAAGGTACCACTGGGTATTTGGATATTGACAATTTGATCTGAATGCCCCATTTGGGTTTTCTTGTTATACTTCACATAAGTTCACAAATGGACAAATATCATTGCTTTGCTTCAGATTCTGTATAATTTCTGAACCTGAAACTCATCCGTAGATAACATTATAATTAAGACTAATTTGGGCACAGAGAAGGTTGCTGTTTTCCAAGTCACTACTACTGCTGTTGCTGCCAGTACAATGACAACTAGCACTTTGAACTGCTCAGTTAGACTACTACTATCATCTTTTTTACTCTATGTTCTACCACATCACATGCTCCACACACCCAAATCTATTTTTTAATCTGTTTTGGTGGTACAGTAGAGATTTCCCCCCTTTCCTAGAATTAATAATGCTGCTTCAGACGGCTATTATACATTGAGAGAAGATGGATAAGACAACCTCTGAAAAGACATTTGTAGCTGATGAAACAAATAAAGCAATGACTAATTGGAGATGAGAGGAGAAAATAAAAGCAAAGAAGTCCTGGGTCTGGTTAATTGTTGATCTTTAATTCGAAATCCATATTTACTGCTATGGTTCCAGTGTGGATCTTGCTGGCTTAATTTAAAATGATTTGACATCCTGCTGAGATTCTCTTCAGTACTTTGTAGACTGCATTCAGGGGGAATGAGAGAATTATAATGAGGACCAATTTTATTTGAAATAGGTACATTCTGAAATAAATATCCAGTATTACTATTGATTACTAGCTTTTTCTTTCTTTCCTGATTGGGAAGGAGGGTAGGCTAGATTGGAAATAATATTTTTTTTACCCTTTTAAACAAGTAGTTAAAAAAACTTATAAGATCAGGTTTAAGTCCCTAAGACTCTTTAAACATTGCATGTTAACTAGGTATTTTGTGGTTGTTTTGTGGTTTTCTTCCACTAGTTGGCTCACAATCGATGGATACAAGGTAGCAATACAATCACCTATCCCACAGATAAAACAGATAAAACTTTTTTCACAGGTAGTTACAATTTGAATTGGGAGCAGCACCTCAGTTGATCACTTGTACAAAGTAATTAGTGAGGTGGGTGCTCCGAGTACCTCTAAAGGGCTGTTTGCCCTTATCCCACTGTCAACACAGGGCTGAGGGAGATTCTGTCTAGCACCTTGTCCCCAGGAGGGTGGAGAAAGTGATATGGGGCCTTTTCACAAGACCCCTAAGATCCGCTGGCCACTTAAATTCGGACCAGAGATCTTGGGGGTTCGTTGCTCTTCCTGCGTCCCCACCCCTCCACCCTTCCTTGATCCTGTCTGCGTGAGGGGAGGGAGAAAAAAGGGGACAAAAGAATGCAGGCTCACCTCCCTTTGCTGGTCCAAGCCTCCCCATTGTCCTGATTCCTTCTCTTAAAGGGGCGGGAGGCAAAAAAAAAACAGAAGCGAGGAGAGTCGGGCACTCACTCCTTTACATCGGATCTGGGATTTTTCACCCTCCAAGAGCAGGTACCTGAAAAGTTCACTGGGACGTGCTTAGGTGGGCGTGGCCGCACTTAGTTTTCTGTAAACTCCGGAGCTGGTGGGGAAACAATTTTAAGCTCCGGAGCTGGGAGCCATTTGTGGCGGAGTTTAGGGGTCGTGTAGAAATACCCATGGAGGCTACATATGGGGGGAGGAACCAGGGGCAGATGCTCTACACTTGGATGAGAAGGCAGTGGTTAGGTGAGATCCTGATATAAGGGAGGAGGAGGAGGCCACATCACACTGTTGGGTGGTAGTCAGCTTGTGATCTACAACAATATCAGAATATTTCTCACTTGTATCATAGCTGAGCCAGGTATCCAACATCTTATAACAGTGTGTTTATTTTATTTTATTTTATTTTATTTTATTTTAGAGTATTTCTACCCCACCTTTCTCCTTGGGAGAGGAACCAAGGCAGCTTACAGTAATGAGGGACAATATACAGTCTGGTACTATTAATACATATTCAAGTATTGAGAATAGGGAATTGAGGGGCACCTTACAACATTAAAAGACAACATTACATTAAAGCTACAAGGGAACACAAGCAGTGAAAGAGAAAGTAAAAATTCCATGTAAAAATTATGAGAGAGGGAAATTATCATTGAAAACATAGTGTCAATTAGAGGTGGGCACAAAACAGAAAACTGATGGTTTGGTTGGTTCTATTTCTAGTCCACACTCAGTTCTGTTCAGGTTCAGGTTCGTACGATTTTTTAAAAAAATTTGTACGAACCCGAATCGAGCCAAACCCGGCCAGGCAGCTGTAACAAGGCAGGAGATAATGTATCTTTGTTTGCTTTAAAAATAAAAAATAAAATAAAAAAGAATTCTAGTGGACCATGGTCACTCTCACTCAGAGTTCACCTTACTGCCACTTCTTCCACCAAGTCATCTCTAGAACCAATTCAAGGATAGGTATCTCTCTAGTTTCTTTCTCCACTTTTTGTAGGAGAAAATTATCAGCCAAGAAAGCCAGGAATTTTTTTGAAAGACCATATACTTCTCAGAATTTGCCTCCCCAAATATATCAAGAGAATTGAAATCTCTCATCACTACTACTAGTATAAATAGAAGTTATCAGTTATTCCAGCTTTTATAATTTTGATTGAGATATTTACATATTTATCAGAAAGTTTTTGCTCACTCCTACAGATATGTTGACTATTTATGAGAATTTTAAGTGGAAATCTGTAAAGAAGCAGACATTCAACTGGTTCTAACTCAGGACCATTTTTTTAGATTTTATTATATGGTAATTTCTATATTTTATTAAAAATTTTCAAAATATAAAATAAACTGCCAACTGTTTCATAGGAACAGTCAGCAGAGGGTAGACGCTGACACTGGACAAAATTAGATTCAATTGAATACTAAGAGTCCATGGTGTTGAACATTTGGGTACACAGAAGGTTGTCTATTAACTGAGAATCCTGCAGTCATACTGTGGTCTAAGAATACATATATTTAACTATCATGGTGTGATGCAGCAGTCTGGAAGCTGAGGCACTGTCACTTATATAATGAATAAAAGGCACAAACACTGTAATAAATCTGTTTGTCTATCTAGTCTTTTTGTCACCTAAGTTTGTGTGAAAGGCTTTGTGTAAGGTTGGCAAGCCAGCCTCTGTTTAACTAGATATTTTACATTGAGTCTATCTAATGATTTTCACTTCTTGTTGAAGTGACAAGACAAACAATGAGGTCCTCGTGGAGTAGATGTTTGTTTTCTTCAAGGAAGATGCACAGTAATAAATCTTTGCTGTTTTTAATCTGTTTAATTTACGGACAAGTTTTATGAAGGCTTAGAGCTTGATATAGCTACCATATTCAGATTAGTATTCATGTTGACATTTGTAGCTTCAAAACCATATCAATAGTAAGAGTTTCTTTAGATTCAGTTTGCTTTCTCTATTCATGCATATATTCTTAAGATTTGTTTTGTTTTAATGATCATTTGAATCTATTTTAAATAGGTAGATTTGGTATGTTTATATGCTTGCGTTTAATATCTGCCCTATTGAGATGATGTTCTTTACATTATCTCAGTGTTTACTCAACCAACAAAACAAGCACATTTTCTTTCTGACTTTGCTTCCTGAGGTTAAATGTGTCAAATCTTCATATGTCTCCCCAAAATATTGAACCAGGATCAACAAGAGCCTCTCTGCTGGAGGAGGGTCAATTTCTCCATCCCGTCCTTTCTCCTGTGACCCCTTATTAGCACTTCATTAGCTCTTCTGGAAGTCTCCATAACCAGTTTATAGAGTTCTCCTCCAGCAATGTTGCATCCAACATGCATATTTTAAAAATAAATGCTGCAGTGGTTTCAAACGTACTGGTATTTAATCAGCTTAATCAACTTAAAAAACATGAAATTTATTATCTAAATTCAATTTGAGCCTCCAACTCAAGTAGCCCCATAGGAATTAATGAGACTTATATAAGTTCTGTCATTGGACTGGGTCTTCTCTTAGAGTAGTGGCCAAAACTGTGGAAAACCTTTTGAGAAAAGTGTATTTTTGAGGTTTGGTGGCTGATAACACCACTTGATTTTGGAGTAGTGCCATAGAATTATATATCAATGGAAAGATAATTTAATCAAGAATGTAATGCAATAACTTTTATGAAAGATTTGCTATTAAAATAGCAGTTATAAAGAAGAAAAGTGAAACACGTAGAAAACAAGAGAAAAATCAAGAAAAAATTATCACCATAGGAAAAAAATGAGATATACAAAAATTATCACCATGGCAGTTAATACTTAGTTGGGTAACGTTTGGCATGAATTATGACCTTACAATGTCTTCCCATGGAGTGAACCAAGTATTTTAGTTTTGCAGCCATTTTAATGTGAAACCAAGATTGAATGATTGCTTATATGATGTATAAAATTTGGCTATACACTGATAAGATTTTGCAATAAAATCATGCATTTAATTAGATAAAAAATCAGGAAAAACTCTACCTAAAATTATCCATTACTGATGCTTAACATTCCCTTACACTCTAGTTTTGTCAAGTGAGTAATTCTAGTTGTGCTGGCAAGCAGTAAAATTCTATATAATTTCCAATCAATGTGTGGCATCTGTTTTAAAGACCCCATGCTTAAGAGCTTCCTGGGAAATAAAATAAACCAGCCAACTTCATAATTGCAGAGGAACCTTACCGCTATAGAAAGTGAACAAAATCCACAATACTTAGTACATAGCATTCCTGCAATAAATTATAATGAACTTGGATAATATTCAGTGAGCTATGTGGATTTATTGTTTCTTAGCTGAACAAAAATCTGTATTTATGGACAGCTATGGAAGAAATAGAGTCCTCCTGGGTCTCAGAAAGAACACTGGACTTTCACAACAAGTGGATTCTCTTGGCACTAATTTTGAAGATGTTTTATAAGACAAGGAATATTTTTATCCCAACATTTTACTGCTCAGATTAAATACACAAGAACAGTTAACTGTTGTATAGTGCTTGAGTGTAGTAAAGCTGCATGTACAAGGTTTCCAGTTTGTATTAAGCCAGGCATATCCAAACTTTGGCCCTCCAGATGTTTTAGACCACAATTCCCACAGTCCTTTGCCATTAGAAATATAGGCTTGGAATTCTGGGAGTTGTGGTCCAAAAGATCAGGAGGGCCGAAGTTTAGACATGCCTGTATTAAGCTGTCTGAACTACTTCTGTATATCACAGAACTTAGAAGCACTATCCTTTTGGACCACCACTGCCTAGCTGAGAATTCACAGAGAAACAGTGCTAAAGAGTAACTTTTCAAAGGTCAGGTATACGACCTGTTTGTTTGGCTTGAATCCATTATGTAGAGCCAACTATCCAGTTAATGCAAACTTTGTTCTTGTTGGTGATGGTGTCTGTTTCAGATAAATGTTAATCATCTCTTGAGATGTAGTGTTTTCCCAAAGCACCATACACACAGATGTAAATTTAGAAACTATGTTTAGAATTTAGACATTTCAGTACATGTGCACATTCACCAGACCAAAACACAGATAACCCACTTTTTGGGTTGTAACATTTGGCCTGAATGGATAATTTAACCCTGTATTTTGGTCAACAGAGCAGGCACCTTAGTATTTCAAGACTGCAGGTAGATTGAGCCTTTTAGGGTAGATTATTTTAGGGCTCACTGAAACTAGCTGATGGACAGTGTTTACAACTTTCAATTGAGAATGTCATAAAATCATCAGATACAAGTTTGTTGGCAAATAGTCAACAATCTAACTAAAAGTGAACTCAAACGTCCAACTCTGTTAAAGTTGATCTTGGAAAATGTTTAACAGTTACATTTGTATGTATTAAGTTAAAATTAAGGTTAAATTGGATTATTAAAATTGTACCAGAGAGAAGTAGACATCTCCCATTCCATCAGTTGGAGGTCTGGCTCCCGTGGAGAAGCAATACAGATTAGCAGCCTTTTCCTCTGCGGGCTGTCACTCCTGGTTTTTGAAAGTGACAATAAACACGATGGGACTAGAGCATCTCCTTAATGGGCATGGTCTCAATAGACTTGCCAAATGACTGACTGGAGCATATGACAGAACCTAATTATGAGGGCACACATGCAGGACTATGAACAGCAAATTAAAGCAAAATAGGACTCTTTAAATAGCCTTTATTTTTACAAGTGCAGGCCATTCCAGGACTCAGCCTGACTCTTTTTGATGCCTCTGTAGGTTAGCAACAACCCAACTCTTACACACACACACACACACACACACACACACACACACACACACACAC
>JAHTLZ010000178.1:2378588-2411765 GCA_023846285.1 Phrynocephalus versicolor
CTCATTTTTTGATGTTTACAATACCAGCCAGTCATAGTGGTATGATAATAAAATGAACCATTCCTGGAATTGACTGTGCATTACTGTACAGTGAATACATAATGGAATGTTTAAGTAAATAATGCTGAGGTAATACGACTGTGTCTGAAACAGCCACATTCAGGCAATGGAAGGACATGAAGAAAAAATGCTGTAATCAAATGTAATGTTCAGTAGCTACTGCTTCTTTCATCTTTCTCTCTCCCCCCCCCCTTTCTTTCTCTCAGATTTGTACCATTTCTCCGTATTGGAAGACATTGCAATTGGCGAACCAATAGGAAAGGTTAAAGCAAATGACTTGGATATTGGCGAGAATGCTAAGTCATCCTATGACATTATTGAAGGAGATGGAGTGGATATCTTTGAAATCACCTCAGACTCCCAGACACAGGAAGGCATTATTAGATTGAGAAAGGTAAATAACAACTAAAAGACCAGGCTTGTGGACCCCTGGAATTGCACAAATGAATTTTAAAGTATCTCTCTGCTGTCAAAACATGAAAGCCATTGGCTAAATTGGAATAACTCCATGTTTCCATTTCAAAACTTAGCCAAACATTAGATTCTCTCTCTCTCTGTCTCTCTGTCTCTCTGTCTCTGTCTCTGTCTCTCTCTCTGTCTCTCTCTCTCTCTCTCAGCACCTTCATATCTGTCTACTCATTTTAAGAAGGACACACACATGCACATGAATGAGACAGATCTGTGGGGGTTTTTTTTTGCCACAAAAATAATAATGTCCTAATGGTGCCTGGGCCCAGAGCAATTGGTGAAGCAGCTAATGGTGAACAGAACCAGCAGTAATATCTACAGCTGAAGCAAACTTAGATATCAATGCAACAGTCCTCCTGTTCCCTCTCTGTCATACACACAGAAGCATTGATTCAAAATGTTCTCAGACCCACCAGTTTTCCCCATTCCCAACTCAGAAGAGGAAATGAAGAAATGGACTTAGATGTGGTAGTGCAGTGGTACCCCATGTATCTAAGTCCCACCCTCTGTGGATTCTGAAAACTGTGGATACAGCCACCCCATCTATATATACACTGTATGTATGTATGTATGTATGTATGTATGTATGTATGTATGTATGTATGTATGTATGTATGTATGTATGTATGTATGTATGTATGTATGTATGTATGTATGCATGTATGTATGTATGTATGTATGTATTTATTTATTTATTTATTTATTTATTTATTTATTTATTTATTTATTTATTTATTTATTTTAGAGTATTTTTACCCACCTTTCTCCTTGGAAAAGGACCCAAGTTGGCTTACAGTAATGAGGGATAATATACAATCCAGTACAATTAAAACATGTTCGAGTATTGAGAATAGGGAATTGAGGGACATCTTAACAGCATTAAAAGACAACATTACATTAAAGCTAAAAGAGAACATGAGCAGTTAAAAAGAGAGTAAAATTCCATGCAAAAGTTATGAGTGATGGAAATCAACATTGAAAACATAGTGTCAGTGCAATCACACAAGGTTATAAATAGTTATAAACACAAAGTCTATGTGATTATATAGACTCATATAAAAGACACATAATAGGTAGTCTATCAATCAGGAAAAGCTTGTCTGAAGAGAAAGGTATTTGCCTGTTTCCAGAAGGACAACAGAGATGGGGCAGTCCTGGCCTCTAGTGGGAGGGAGTTCCAGAGTCTGGGCATAGCAGCAGAGAAGGCCCTTTCATGTGTTCCCTGTAGTATAATATAGCATAGTTTCTGTTTCCCCCTATTCGCCAGTTCTGATAATACACACTGGAGATCCTTACTTCACAAGTATTGATCCTGCCAATACCACAGTCTGACTGTGTATTTCTACCTGCAGTAAAATTATCCCCTGCAGCTGTTTTTATGTGCCTGATTTCAGATTTGTTTACACACATTCATTTTTTAAAAAAAATCTTTTGACAGAACCGAAAAAGTATGTGTCAGAGGGATAAAGAATGGCAACAAAAACTCAGGAAGGGAATCTATCTTGAAATGTATGAGAGTTTGTACACAGTGGTTCAAGTGTAGTGTATAAAAAACACACATAGGTCATGAATGGTATTCTCCCCTGCATTAATTTCTTGTGCCAGAAATTTAAATAACATCCACTTTTTCATGGAACAAAAATTTAAAACATCTATTGCACAACATATGTAGAATATACTAATAGTGCCAAACCTACACCAAAATAGTTTGGTGTAGGTTTGGGCTTGACATACTATGTTCCTTATAAGACTTAGGTGGTTACTTCACATCCATTTTGTCTCTGTTAGTGCTGTGCTTAGGAGCAGTACAAAAAAGTGGTGGAGTCTCCTTCTTTGGAGGTTTTAGCAGAGGCTGGATGGCCATCTGATGAGAGTACTTTGATGCATGGAAGAGGTTTGGACTGGATGGCCCTTGGGATCTCTTCCAACTCTATGGTTCTTTAAACCCTGATCTTTCCCCCTTGTTCTTCTTCTTCTTCTTTTTTTTAATTTGGTGTGGAGAGCAGCTCTCGGGATCACTCATTCTATTACATTGCACTGCTGATATTTAGCATCTGTTTTTACTTCTATGCATCTTTGGAAGGTTACACACTTAAAGGATCCTTATTTTTTTCTAAATAATAAATGAATGGAATTAAAAAGAAAAAATACTTAAGATTAAGTAGTAGTAAAGAGTTTTTAGAATTGGGTTGAGGTTTCTAAGATCAAACTAAGGGACACTTATGCCTTTAATAGCTATAGGTTGTATTTTCAATTTGACTTGGAAACTCACTGACAGTCCATGCAACTCATGCACCTCTATTTAGCATCAGCTGAATGACATGCATAGTGTTCAAAGATAGCACCACGAAGAGAAGTTACAGCAGTCAAGCCTTGATGTCATAAAACACAGAAACATCTCAGTCCTATGCCTACCTGCCCCATTGCCTTTTGGTAGGCTATTTATCTGCACTGCATCTGTGCTATTCATCCTGAAGAAAGTAGCTGGACAGATCATTTTGTGGAGCACTTGGCTGAGATCAGTTCCCCATCGTGGTCCTTAGGGGAAGAGCCAGTATATATAAGGTTGGAAAATGGTACAAGAGAGTGAAACCACTTCTGAATAATTGTTTTTTTGCTTAGAAAACCCTGGGAAGGATCACCATAAGTCTAAATCAATTAATGTATCCTGAGGAAAACAAGCAAAAAATGTCTTTGGGAGACAGAGTGTTTTGGGCCAGTTGATGCTACATTAGCATCCATCATCTTCATTAGTAGAGATGGGCACGACTTAGCGGTATTTTCGTTTTCATTTTCGTTTTTTCATTTTCATTACGTAACGAAACGAAAACGAAAAACGGTTCAAAAATGGACCGAAAACGGAAACGAAACGACTAATTTTGAGCCAATTTTCGTTTTTCTTTACTGGAAAAACACATAATGGAGCTAAATGGGGAGAAACGAAAAAGTTTTCGTTTTCGTTTTCATTTTTTCGTTTTCGTTACGTAACGAAACGAAAACGAAAAATTTTGAAATTAGCTCACGAAAACGGAAACGAAACAAAACGGACCCTAGCCGAAAACGAA
Organism: Phrynocephalus versicolor; assembly: GCA_023846285.1. Classification (NCBI taxonomy): domain Eukaryota; kingdom Metazoa; phylum Chordata; class Lepidosauria; order Squamata; family Agamidae; genus Phrynocephalus; species Phrynocephalus versicolor. The sequence continues at coordinate 2,382,182 of JAHTLZ010000178.1, forward strand.
AACGAAAATGAAAAATTTTTTCTGAGTCGTGCCCATCTCTATTCATTAGTGCAACATCATCTGCCATCAGCCCTATAGTTAACCTCAGTATTTAGAACCTTACATGCTGTCAAGTTATTAAAGACAGAAGGTGATTCTGGCTCTCTTAGGTGCTAACGTTCAACTACTGAATTCACCCATATAGGGTCAAACTAAATAGACAGCTACCAGCAATCCCCAAACTTTAATGACTATTTGTTGTTGCTTTCCGAAGAAATAAAGATTGTGCACAAGTACATGCGCACACATCTGAGAACAAAATTTCTACCATGTGTACAGAGAAAAAAATCTGTTATCTGGGGATGATTTCGTCTGTTGAATTTGAAATGGCTGAAATGATACAGGATGAGTGATTGGCAAATTGTTCGTATGCTGATTTACAGCCGCTTATTCAGAGATACAAAAGCTTTGCAATTTCTGAGTCTGCAGAGAAATGAGTGCTTGTCCTGTTTACTAAAAATTGCAAAGTTCCATTAGAGCTGGATTCATATCTTTTAAAAATCAACACAATTTTTGAAAGTACGAATATATATTTAAGCTTCCGGAGACCTCCTGAAAGAGTTCTGTGATTTCTATTTGTGCTATCCACATTTGCATTGCAGATTTATGTGTCTGTGTCATTTTCTCACAACCTCCTCAGTTTGTTCCTTTCTATAGGTCATTGTCATGCAAATTTGCATATCTTTCAAAAGCTTGACAAATTTGCAAGTTTCAAATTTTAATCATTGTGATGTGTGAGGCATCAGAGAGTTGGGGAGGGGAATCTACATTTGTAGATGTACTTGGAACTACAGCAGATATGAACCGGAGGTGATCATTAAGCTGAGGTTTTGGCGTACATCTTCTTAAAAAGCTTGTGACAGTTCTTTTCCATTTTTTAAAATCTTCTCTACCATTTTTACCTTATGTTCCTTGGAATAGACAATGGGGAAAATCCTCTTTAAGCCATTTTGAAATGACTAAATAATGGTACTCACAATTTGCTAATCATCCACCTCACTTCCACTGTGAAGATGTGAAGGTATTGAGGAGGTTTGTTGTCTTTTGAATTGCAGCGTTTTCGAACAGTTTTCGAACACATTTCAAAGGCAGCTCCATAGAGAGTACATCAGGGTAATCCAAATAGGATGTGTCACTATAACCAGAACAGACAACTAAAAAAAAAAAATGGGTGCATTTTCTGCAATACCTTTAACTGAATAAATGCATTCCAAGACACTGCTGGAGCCTGAGAATCCAGGCTCACGGATGAACCAAAGCTGCAAATATGAAATTTGAGTCAAAATCTAACTAATCCCTAGTTCCTGATCGGCCATTCAGCTGACTTGGAACACCTCTGTCTTGTATGAATTGATCTTCAATTTGTTCACCTCACCTAGAGAATTACTGACGCCAGACACTGGTTTAAGATGGGTGCGGCTTCACTGAAATCAGCATACTACTAGCAACAAACCCCCAAACTCTAGACAAACTCTTCCAACAGGTGTATTGGATATGTTGAATAATATGAGGGAAACTGACCTGAAAACTCCTAGACAAATAAACAACCATCACCCAAAAGACTCAGATTTGCCTTGTATTATTATTAACTTCCATCTGTCACACGATGAGCTGCTGGAGAGATCAGTGGTCAACTGTGGATCCAGAGGAGTTCGATTCCTCTACTGTGTCTCCTTGACAGGGGCTGGGTTTGATAATCTATTGGGTCTTTTCTAGCCATGCTGGTCTAAGTTTATTCTTATTATAAAACACACTTAGTTTACTGCCCTTTTGGCGTTTGGTTGTGCATTAGCTTCCATTATCTATCCACTGCCCTTTGGGGAGACTAGAGTGGAAGATGGACTTCGTGATGTTATTCCAAAGCACTCTGTGGCTCTGAAGCCCTTATTTGTAAGAGAGAAACAATTGGCCAGCACACTACAGCTACCGGATTTATCGTATGCAGAGCTTCAGTTACAGAGAGGTGCCTGTCATTTGCTAGCTGCATGCTTGGTCATACAGAAAGTTTTGTGACCGTGCACATGACCTGGACATGGCAAATACCTTTCCAAACAGCCACATTTACTAGAAATGGTGGCACATAGTAAAAAAACACACACACACACACACACACACACACACACACCAGAGGATTCTGGCTAACAATTCAAATCTCCAATTTATCATGCTATATTTGCACTTCTCAGTGGAGAGCATACTGTACAATTAAGCCCACTTTAGATAATAATGTGATCACAATGATTCAGATCTGTGTTGTGTATAGTGTAGAGCAAAAGAGAAAGAGGAGAGAGAGAGAGAGAGAGAGAGAGATTGCCTTCCTGATAAAAGCTCCCAAGCATGTGCTGTTAATGTGCAGGAAGGTAACTTATATCCCCAGTGCTGCATCTATTGGCAGGGAGAAGCTGCATTTGTCTGCTAGCTAACATCAGCTTAATTTCAGAAGAATTTCCTTCTGGATAGGTTGTACCCCCTGTAGCCAGCTGAGAAACAGCAATGACAGTTTCACTACATGAACAGAAAAGGGGGGGGCAATGTTTTTCAGTGCGAGAGTTATATTGAGCTTTTTAAAAAAATTACTTCGGGGAGTCCATCTCCCAGCATCTCCCAGGCAGAACAGATATTGGCTTAGGCTATTCACCCTCACTGTTGAGTTAAAGGAATGGAAAGCTGCCCTTAAAGCTATGAATACTGCAAAGGGCAGGTTCTGAGGACTGACTGCTGCCTGGTTGACTTTTGGCTGAAGGGCCCTCTGGGCGGTCTATGGCAAAACACAGGAGCAGCATAAATACCAGTTCAATAGAACAGAAAATATAAATAATAAAATGCAAACAAACAATGTGACCAGGAAGTATTAAAATAAATTTGCATAAATGAACAACTAAAATGGCAATGTTGATTGAATTCAAGCTAGATAACTTCAGCTGACTCCACAGGTAAAATGCCTGCCTGAATAAGAGGGTTTTAGTGTCTTGTTAAAAATCACCAGACAAAATGCAGGAGGAGCAACGGGTGAAAGGGCCTGTTTCTCGTCTTTTCCTTCCAGCCTCTGTTGGCAGTTACAAAATCACTGACACATTTTTCAGTTTTATTTTAAAGTGCTGCATTGAAAGGTCTACCAAATAGGGGTGCTGGTACATCTTGATCTTCTAGAACAGTGATGGCAAACCTTTTAGAGACCGTGTGCCCAAACTGTGATTCAAAACCCACTAATTTTTTCACAAAGTGCCAATACAGTGATTAGAGATGGGTATGACTCAAAAAAATGGTGTTTCGTTTGTCGTTTGTCGTTTAGGGGGTCCGTTTCGGTTCGTTTTTGTTTTTCGTGAATTTTTGCAAAAAAATTCATTTTTGTTATGTAACGAAACGAAAAAACAAAAATGAAAATGAAAAATTGCTGTTTCGTTAGCAAATACAGTTCAATGTATTTGCCGCAATGAAAATGAAACGCACAACAAAATTTCTGGTGTTTTGGGTCATTTCGTTTCATTTTGGAGAAAAAAGTCATTTTTCATTTCATTACGTAACAAAACGAAAAAACAAAAACGAAAACGAAAAATTGCTCATTTTGTGCCCATCTCTAACAGTGATTTAACCTGAATACAAGTGGCTGTGAAGCTGTTATGTTGGCACCCGTACCATAGGTTTGCCAATACTGCTCTAGAACATCCTTGTTGGACTGTCACACTCTAGTATCAATGCTGGCTGGGGAATTCTGGGAAGAGTGCTAAAAACAAACAAAATAATTCTCCAGATTCTGGATTTATAGTGACACCTCAACTTACGAATTTAATCTGTTCTGAATGCATGCTCTTAAGTCAAACTACTCTTAAGTCTGGGTATCAATCTAAAAAATTGAAAAAAAATGTTAAAAAATACAGAAAATGGAAAAAATAAAGTTGAGCAGACCATATCTAAAATTTGTAAGGCAGCAGTTAAAATGGCAACAGTCCTCTGCTCTTAAATTGGATTGCTCTTAAATCGAGCTGCTCTTAAGTCGGGGTACCACTGTATTAGAGATGGGCACGACTTAGCGGAATTCCCATTTCCGTTTCCGTTCCTTGTTTCCGTTATGGAACGGAAAAGGAAACGGGAATTACTCCGCCAGAACTCGAACTTGAACCAACTAAAGAATAATTGGGTCTGATTTGTCGTGGTCGTTCCTGGCATCGCGGCGATCCCGTGATGCCAAGCAGCACAGAAAATAAGTTTAAAAGTTTAAAAAAACCCCGATTCCCGGCCAAAAAGCAGGCGGAAATATGCCTGCCTGAGTGAGGGCACCTACCAGAGGGGTGGTTTCTGGGGGGGGAGTCCCCGGCCTCCCCCCCTCTCCTGTCCTCCTGGCTGCTCTGGTGGTGGTGGGGAAAATCCTCATCGTAGTCGCTCGCCGCAAGTTCGCAACAGCACCGGACTTGCCGCCGGCTGCCGCAATTCAAGCGGAAGCGGCACAGAAAAAAAGTTTTAAACTCCCCCCCCCATTCCCGGCCAAAAAGCAGGTGAAAATATGCCTGCCTGAGTGAGGGCTCAGGGCACCTACCAGAGGGGTGGTTTCTGGAGGGGGGTCCCCGGCCTCCCCCCCTCTCCTCCTCTCCTGTCCTGGGCAGCCGGACTCGAGTCGCCATGCCATGCGGTGCAGGCGGGGGATCCAAAATGGGGCGGCGACCGCAATTTTTTTTTTTTGAAATCGTGGTCCAAAAACACACAAGCACCACAGAAACATGCGAAAATTGCTAAGCTAATGCTATTGGTAAAACTGCCAGAATTTTTACAGTAGCAGTGGGTTTTTCTTGCAACAAAATGTCTCCTCCCCTGTTCTCTCTCCATTCATTTTATTTGATTTTATTTTATTTACACCTGCGCAATGATGGGCTGGCCAAGTGGCCATGTGGGAGTGGACCATGCAAATTTTTGGAGCCATCCCACCAATCGCATGGCCACTTGGCCACTGAGACTTCTGGGATGTGCCAAAAATCCCACTAAACCCTGCCCTAGCCCCCTAACCCTAACCCTAATCCTTGATTCCTTACCCATACGCCACAGTACACTGTCCTCTTAGTGAGTCAGAGAGGTACCCAGAGGTGCACCCCACTACCCCACCCTAACCTCACCAGTAACTAGCCTAACCCTAGCCCTTGCACTAACCCGTCTTAACCCTAAGCCAGATCTACTTGCATTGCACTACGCAAGTACAATTCCCTTCTTTGTGAGACACAGCGGGTGCGAGAGCCTTAGGCATCACCCTACGGCTTTGGCTTCTGCCAGTCCACTGGTCTCATAGTCTGCAACTGGTATGCATATCTATATGGCTATGCATGCCCTTTTGCAGCAGCAGGTGAGGAGAGGAGACCCCCATGCCATGAGGGGTCTCCAGGAGCCTGCTTTCCCTTCCTAGCGGGTGAGGATAGGAGGCACCCACCCCCCAAAAAAGAGGTGCCTCCAGGAGCCCGCTTTCTCTTCATAGCGGGCCAGAGGAGGCACCCACCCCACAGAGGTGCCTCCAGGAGCCCGCTACCCCCCTAAACCAGTATAACGACAGACAAAAAAATGAAAAACGAAACGACTATTTTTTGCGAAGTTTCTCGAAAAACGGAAACGAGCCGACACGGGCCGCCTCCGACGCACGACAACTCGAAAACGTCATTTTCCCTAGTCGTGCCCATCTCTACACTGTATATTCATTTTTCAGCATCTCCAATGTCATTTAGTCAGTGTTTACATTGCAAACGTGTCCTAAGCCACTCGAGGTTATTTTTTTCTTTCAGAATATTAGTTGTCTTTCCCACGAGCTGTATTTTGTATCCTTTCAGCTGGAGACACCAGTCATGAACCTAGGATTCACATGATTCAATGTGCAACAGATAGCGGTGACAGAGATTTGTTGAACTTATGGCAATTCACCTCCAAAAGCTATGCCATTTGTTTAATTACACAACAGGTTTTACAGCCACTAAGTGAAAACACTCATATTTTTCTTCTCTATAACAGGGGTCCCCAAACTTTTGCCTTGTCCCCAGTGCTTAAGAGCCACATGAACACCCATACACATAATGTCACTCCTGCTGACTCATGCTGTTTTAGTTGTGGAAGTGACTGGTGTGTGTGTTGGGGGGGACCCCTACATGGAGGGGGGAGAAGCATGTGGACCTCAAAAGTAATCCTGCTGACCACTGAGGCATTGGTGCAGCTTGGTTACTCTCAAACCATGGCCTAATACTGGTCCATGGATTGGGACCACTGCTCTATATCAATAGCTATAGAACACGAGAGCTGCCTAGATGCCCTAAGCACATCTGATCTCACTTGATTTCGGAAGTTAAGCAGGGTCGGCCCTGGTTAGTACTTGGATGGACAACCACCAGGGAATACCAGGTGCTTTAGGCGTGTGGAGTAGGAACTGGCAAGCCACTCCAGTATTCCTGCCAAGAAAACTCCATGGACATGGAGTCATGAGCAGTCGGTCACGACTGTAACAACACAACACACACACACACATAGAACATGAGACAGCTACTATAGCAATTTATTGATAGCTAATAGACACCGTTCTTCTCATAAACCACCCTACACATGTATGGGAACATTATAGTTGCCGTATGATTAGATTTGAATTGTTTCTTCTCCTGACCTTAGCACAACCACTGTCAATTCTGTGTGTTCCCCCTCTTGCACACACATGGTAGGATATTTACTCCAATAGCTTGTACTTTTAAAGCTTGTGCTCATCTCCAATGAATATGATTTCTTCAGGTTTGTGATTAATATGCAATCTTGGACATTATCAATAAATAAGTACCATTGCTATGGTAGAGGAGCAGCAGCAGAAATGCTATTCTGTTCACCCGTTCTCTGTGTTATTCTTTTGGTCTTTTAAGAAGAAAACTGCAATTTTCTTATTGAGGTTCATCCCCCCCCCCCGCCGAAAAAAAACCTCAATAACAACACAGATATCAATAACATGCTGAAGAAATTTACAGCCCAGATCAAGGAAAGATATTGCCTTAAAACTCAATGATTGGAACTTAAACGTATAATGCTCTCATCTATTGGCAGTGCTTTTTCTTGTTCTCGCTGTTGGGGTCATTAGTAAAAGGCATTTGTCTTTGTCATTCTTAACAGCCTCTGGACTTTGAAACCAAACGATCCTATACTCTGAAGATAGAAGCGACTAATGTACATATCGATCCCCGTTTCATCGGCGTGGGACCTTTCAAGGATACAGCAACAGTTAAAATCGTTGTAGAGGATGCTGACGAACCCCCTGTCTTTTCTTCACCAACGTACCTTCTTGAAGTACATGAAAATGCTGCAATTAACTCGGTGATTGGTCAGGTATCTGCTCATGACCCGGATATCTCATCGAGCTCCATCAGGTAACCGCTGCTATCAAGCTGTCCAACATAGCTTTCTCTCTATGAACTTCAGTTTCCAATGTATATGTTGTTTGAAGGGCACTTCAGGTGTGCATGGAAGTTTTGAAGCACAGTGGTCATCTTTGGAGATTTCTCTTGGCACATTTCTGCATCTGGAGGTAAGGCAAGTTGTGATCGAAAAAATAGACTCCTTAGTTGTGGCACCTCACCCACTTGATAAAGCTTGGCACATGTTAGATTCAACAATAATCTTTTAAGAGTGTTTTTAATGTATGTATTTTCGAACGCTTTCATGGCCAGGATCTGATAGTTGTTGTGAGTTTTTCAGGCTTTTTAGTTATGTTCTTGAAGTTTTTCTTCCTGATGTTTTGCCAGACTCTGTGGCTGCACCTTCAGAGGGCAAGGAGCTCAGGGAATTAGGAGTTGTCTCAGTGCTCTGGGTTATAAAGTGAGTGAGACTGGGTTTTTTAAGCTGAGAAAACTTGTCCTATGCAGGAAAGTAGGTGTTAGTCATTGTATTGTGATGAAGGAATTAAGAAGTTTCAATGCAAACAGGGGTAGCAAAGATCTTTGATGGGTGCTGTTAGCTGTTCTATTGTGTGAACCGATCACTTTTGCTTGGGGCTGGATGGGGAATCATTGAGCTTTGACCTTTTGCACTTTGCAGCTTTTAGTACTGGAAGCCAGGCTTTTTAATGTATGTTTATGCATACAGTTTTAAAAGTTTGTTAGACACCTACTCATATGTGTTTATTATTCCAGAAAAGACTATTCTGGTTTTGTATGTTTATTAAAACATAGGTTGAACTGCTTTTATTGTCTTCAAAAATTATTCTTTAGCATGTATGAATTCTTATATCTGAAAAACAACTGACAGCTTCTGGTTTAACTGCCTTGCTGTCTTGATATGTTTCTTATATGATGACTTTTATTATTGAATTTGTTAGTTTAACCAGTTTTATCAATTGCTTTGGGACTGAAGACTCTGGAAAATTCGGAAAAAGTCACTTGAACTAAAACTGGTCACATTTGCTCAGCAAATTCTGAGAGTTGTGGTCCCAAATCACAACTTCCCAGCATTTTTATTCCAAGTGGCAATAAAGCAAAGGGGGAGGAAAGTGCTATGAAATCAGTACCTGTTCACATTCAGGTTATCAAGATGTGCTCAGGGCGTACTTCCATCCTCCTTCTGGAATGGAAGGAAATGTGTAAAATGCTTTCCCTTCCTTTTTCCCTTTTTATGAGAAAGGGCCATGAATTGGTTGTAGAGTATTTCTTTTATGCTAGTCCTGACCACCCCCAAGAAGAATCAGGAAACGTTCTGTAGCAGCCTCGTGGTGCAGTGGTTAAACGGCTGTACTGCAGCTAAAACGGTGCTCACCACCTGGGGTTCAATCCTAGGTAGCAGGTTCATGGCTGACTCAGCCTTCCATCCTTCCGAGGTTGGTAAAATGAGGACCCAGCTTGCTGGGGTTGGGGGCAATGTGTAGCTTGCATACTGTAATTACACTGTAAAATGCCCGGAGACTACTTGAAATGGTACAGGGCGGTATATAAGCAGAACACTTTGCTTTTGCTTTGCTTTCCCCACTTTACCATCTCAACAACGGCTGGGTTTGATGATCCGTAGGGTGTCTTCCAGCAATGCAGTTCTGCACTTCTAAGATCATTCTATCTCAGTGTCCAAGATTTAAAATCTGAAGACAGTGATTGAGACCTGGTTTTGTATAAAGCATCTATGCCCCTATGTTCACAATCTAGCACTTGTAGCTTAAGGGAACAAGCAGCAGGTGAGGAGAAGGACACTCTGGTGCTTGACACCCTTATCTGATCATCTGACTGCTCTGTCATGGTTGCCAGAAATGTCAAGGTCAAATATATGACATTCAAACCATAATCTCTGACCATTATAGAATATTATAACACTTTTCGGTATTCTGAGCCTTTAGTCCCTTGCAGGTGGTATTAACCCTTGAAAGAGTCAATTTCAACATGAGATCAGATAAACTTTTTAGTCATATCAATGTTCATAAGGATATCGAGATGTAGATTGTTTTATTGTTTAAATACTTTCATCTTTCTTCAGAGGATGAAAATAATCCATTGGATCACTCATAGAGAAATACATCTTCTCTAGACACCCACATCCACAACATCAGCTTGCCTTATTCTGCACACTTTTTCCAGCTACATTGCTTCTATGCATGCTTGGAAGAAATATTTCAAAAATGTAACTGAAGACATGTAACTGTTTGCTAATTTATAGACACATTTACTTCAGATGCACCAAAACCAGTCTTACAGCAATGAGAAAAAGCTGTGAGCACAGTGCTTAAAAATATTCCTAAAACTGAATTTAGGTTAAATTCATCAGACTGAGATTAAGTTTCAGTCAAATACATAAATGCAGGAGCATAAAAGTGAAGTATATATTGAGGTGAATGATTTAATTACATCCTGTTACTACAGAAGCTGATAACTCTAAAAGGCAGAATGAAAAAAAGCAGAGGGCACATCTCTTTAAATATTAAAGTTCTTAAAATTAAAAACATCTATGAAAGTAAAAAATGTATAACTTATCCTTTTAGCATATTACATGGAAACACAGAGAAATATTCCTCAATTCCTCACCTTGCCAGTTTGACTCTTTGGAGGGAAATTCATATTATTTTCACTGCTGCTTCTACATGTTGCCTAATTGTGCCAATGTTTCTTGCTGTTTGGCCTCTGGTATATGGGTGATTATTCTCTTTCCTATATTTATATTTTGCTGATTTATTTATTTTTCTGCTCCCAGCTGGCCCACTTCCTATATGGCTACAGTTCAGTACCAGGGCAGTTTCCTCAAGTAGGAGACACATTATGTAATTTTTGTAAGGGAAGCTGCATTGCTTTTGCTTCTCCTCAGAAATCTGAAGGAGCAATCCATTGTTTCTGACTTGTTTCTACTTACACCTGCTACTATAGCAGACTGGATGGGTGCAGCTTGGCTATGTAAAGCAGAGAGGTTTTGAAGGAATTTGGGAGTTACTCATTTGCTATGACTGTGCCATAATCAGAGGCTCTAGGGTGGTTACTTCACGTCCTACTTCGTTCCATGATTACATTCATTCCATAACAGCGTTGCTCACAGTCATGTGGTTTTCTCCCTGTTCAATCCCTGTTTTTGTTTACCCACGGGCATGATTACTTGTCTCGTGACAACTGTTACTTCACATCCTTGTTTCGTGACAACTACTGAATTTCCCTGGCTTCGTTTAGCCTTTTTTAATTGTCAAGCTTCCGTTTTTCGATATTTTGAATCCCTGTTGTGGGTGTGTGGGCTATCTCGGGAAGCCCGGCAGGAGGAGCTCGGTGAGCCCTCACCACTTGGCACGGGCAAGCAGTTTGGCGGTGGCGTGTGTGGTGGGCGAGACACCCTCCCCCTGAACTCAGCAGTCTGCGGGCTGGCAGGCGAGCAGGCAAGGAGAGCTCAGCCCCACCTCCGGGATCCGAGGAGGACGGACCTACGCCTCACAGTGGCTCTCTGCCTGTCCCTTCAAGAGCCACCTTCTCCTGCAGGGGCAGGTGTGCAGCCAAGCCTGCCCTGGTGCAGGAGTTCCAGTCAGCTTTCTCAATTGTTGGAGTATTCCTAGAGCGAAAGGGGGAAATAGCCATTGTTGTTATTTCAAGTCCCTTGTCTCGGAACAGGAACCGGGAACAAAGCATGACAACAGAATTCCCCAGCCCAGGGGCAGGTACGGCTCATTGTGCTCTGTTCCTGGTTCAGGGGGCGTGGTCAGGATGAGATTCTGATGTCACGCTATGGACATGAAGTAACCTTTTTTCGTACCAGTCCCAAGCAGGGCAGCAAAGAGGGATGAGAGGGACGTGAAGTAATGGCCTAAGTAATGGCCAAAGAGGGATGAGAGGGACGTGAAGTAATGAACAAGGACTTTTCTCAATGTTTTGCTTTCCTTGTCAGGGTTTGCATGGGCATGTTGAAGTGTTAGTTTGTTGGGGGGGGGACTCCTTAATACACTACTGTTCAAACCTCAGGGATTTTCCTGTTCAAACTTCATTCTTTTTAAAATCAAAGTGTACATTTAGGGGGGAGTTTGATTCTGCACTGTCTCTTCTGGAAAAAGAGTCAGTTTGGGTAGTCATGAGCAAGCTACACCAATTCCAGACCACCCCCTGAAGAAGGGAATGACAAATCACTTCTGTGTATTTCTGTAAATATAAATTCCTGGAAAGGGTTGCCATGACACATAATTTACTTGACAGCACACAAATATTTTTATTTTAGCACTGTATACCTAAAATATTTCAAACCCTGACAATGAGTATCTGCCAGTTGCAGTAGTCTGAAAGTATAACACAGTATTAGGCGGTTTCTTCTATTCCTAAATAAAGTTCAAGATAATTATTTAGAATTTTGTAACTAGAAATACATGTAAATAAATATGTGGGTATGTGAAGCTCAACCTGATGGAGAGGGACAAATGTTCAATTTCTGTTTATTTAGTTTTTCTATTTCTTATGTTTCAGTCATGAATTTATTTCAGCTGACATCAGCTTACATTTCTATTTTGACAATGCAATGAGAATTGTTTTGAGCAAACACTGTACTAATTCCCATAATATTTTTTGCACACGGTTTTCCGAACCACATGCATTTTTGCAGTTTCTCTTCATATTATGACTTAAATTCTGTTATGACCTTACTTGAGCAGAAGATTTGTAGTCATGAGCAATTTTTGGTAATGAAAATCCTCCAGCTTACATCATGGTACTTTTCTGACTTTCCTGTAGCCCCTTTCATCATGCAGAACCTGTGGGAGCCATGGGATGGAAGGGGGAAGTCCTTATAATTACCCCCAAGTCATTACTTCCACATAATTTTATCTGCAAGGAGAATTTTCAGTAATCTAAGGATTCTTCCTTTGGTCCCTCAGGTTCCACATAATAACAGGAGTAAGAAAGGCTGTGGGACAGAAGTATGAAATGTCACTTGTTGAAAATCACCCTTGCTGGTGATGCCATCACCTTTCTTACAGGTGTAAATTCAAGAACAGGTTTTCAATTGATGAATTTTTATATTACTTTCTCAACATAATTTTTTGGGGGTGAAATTCTTCCCATAATATAAACATTTTATATTCATTTCCCCCTGTGAATCACATCCCAGAATGAAGAGAAGTACAAATGCCAAAAGATAATTTAAGTCCACATGTTGCCTGAGGAAGGGCAAATTAATTAGGCTGATTTTGAAATTTGGGTCAAATTACTTTTTCTCCATGTTACACCTGAACAGATTCTGAGTGATCTTGGACAGGACCTCTCCTCACAGGCACAATGAGGGTCAAACTTCTAGCCTCTCGCTCTGTAACAAGGCACTTAAGCTAATGAGCTATACACTTGGATAATGAAGGTTTTTTGGATACGGCTTCCAGACAGCATTTCCAGATCACCGGTCTTTTTGCTCACTTTGTTTCTCTGCTGGTAACTAGGGATGGGCACAAAACAAAAAACGAAATGCTGTTTCATCGTGTCGTTAGGTAACAAAATGAAACGAAATGAAACAACACGAGGAAGCAGCTTTTTATTACAGACGAAACAAAATGGTGGATTTTGTTTGTTGTTGAAACAAACCATTTCATTCCATCTGTAAGCTGCTTGGGGGAGGAAAAGGGTTTTTTTTTTTAATCTCTGGGCTTTTAAAAAAGCTTTTTGTCCCTCTGCCACATTCCAGCCCCACCCAACATGAACCACTTCGTTAGCTGTTTGTTTCGTACAAATTCTTTTGAAAAATTCATATGAAATGAAGCAAAAATTGTGAGGTGGAGGAAATGAATTGAAATGAAACATCATATTTTCATTTCATGCCCTTCCCTACTGGTATCCTCTGTAAATACCTGGTGATGACGAAGAAAGGAGACAATAGGTTATTCTACCATTTTGTTTGCCTTGTGGCCTTGCCTTAAGAGACAGCCAGCAAAACTAATTTCCTGACAGTGGTTCACAAAATGGACAAAGCACTTGAAAGTTTCTCCTTTCCATTTTTGCTTGCTTTCAACTGAGCTCCATTTCCACAAATGGCCTTTCTAATGAGATCTATTTTGTTTGGTTACGGCATTTCAAATCAAATCAAATAGCCTTTGTCCTTCTCATCTTGTCTTGGATGGCATAAAGTGCCTTTCCCCAACCTTTGAGAGCAAAGAAACAGCTTTACACATTTCATCTTTGATTTTTAACTATGGAACAGTGCTCAGTTTTATCTAGACTGCAGATACCATCTCTAGCTATTTCTCCTCTACCCACCTCAAATCCTATTCCATCCCTATTTTCCCCAGCAACATGAGTGAAAGAGGAATTGCTGAGAAGATGCTTTATTTGTATACATTGAAGGAAATATGGGGAAGAAAGTAGGCAAGGGTGCAACAAAGGAAAGAGAGAGAGAGAGGGAGAGAGAGAAAACAACTTAATTTTAAAAAGTTGTGAAGGAAAGTGAGGCTGTGTTCACATGAATGAAATGTGTCTCCAGCATCCCCATTGATTTTGATTTTGTATTTTTTGTGTTCCTACAATGCACATTCCATAACATTTCTTGTTCCCCAGTAGTGCCATAGCCAGGGCCGGCACGTCCATTAAGGCGAACTAGGCAGTTGCCTAGGGTGCCAAAAATGACAGGTGGCGCTGACCAGCCTGCTGCCCCCCGCCCCCACCACCAGCCTTCCCACCCCCACCCCGCCCCCCCCTTCTGCCTGCCCTGCCCCCTGCTGCCCCACCCCACCCCCAGCCCCAGCCCCACCCACCCCCGCCCCTTGCCTAGGGCACAAAAAACCCTAGCACCAGCCCTAGCCATAGCCACCTCATATGGAGACTACTACATTTTGGTTTGTTCTGTGATTTATTATGCATTAATTTCAGCTTGCAATCCTATGTGAACTGCTGTACCTACATATTTTTGTGTATCCTGCCATTTCCTCCTGCAATTCTTGTGTGTGAAGTTGAGCACAGCCTGAGATACAAAAAAAAAAAAAAAAAAAAAGATCAAATTTCTCTGCATCTGGAATTCACTCATGGCTGGCTCAGCCTTCCATCCTTCTGAGGTTGGTAAAACGAGTACCCAGCTTACTGGGGGATGCAATGTGTAGCCTGTATAATTAAAATTTCAAACTACCCAGAGAGTGCTTGATCTGCTATGGGGCGGTAGATAATCAGAACACTTTTCTTTTTGCATTATATTAGAGATGGGAAGAATGCTTATTAATTCAGATAGTCTTGTTGTGGTAAGATTTCTCAATGAGGAATTTTCTTGTATATGATCTGAAAAGGGCTCAAAGAGGTTTTCTTAGCCTTTTTCAACATCTTCAGAATTTGCACAAAATCAGTTGGTGCAAAACCTTTTCACTTTGAGAAGCGAAGAACACAAATACAGCAAACAAAAACAATTAAAATAATTAAAAGCTCTCATCCGCTGTTCCTAATTCTTAAAGGTTGCTCAACAAAGCAGCAGCCATTATAGTTTTCTATATTTGCACAGTTCCCACAAGCTTATTCTTGTCGAAGCTAACAATGGTGTCAACATCACCAAAAAAAAAAAAAAAAAAAAAAAGCACATCAAGAGTGAGGAGGAAAAAAAATACCATTCTGTGATCTTGTGGACAAGGATGAGACAAATGAGGATTTTTGCAGTTTACATCTCCTTTAAAAATGCATTTATTGGGCTGGAGGATTGCACAGTGGGATGGCAATCTTTTTTTCTTCCCTGCTGTGGTCTGAAAGAAAATCATACCTCTGAAGTTCCTACCTGTACAGTGAAGAAATCTTAGCTGTCCATGCTTGGGTAGCTTCCTCTGATGTCTTCCAAACACATTACAAGAGGTAATCGGCCTAGTGTGGAATGCTTTTTAGGTATTTTTAGGCCTTTATAATAGGTTCACACAAAATCCCGAATCCCTCATCAAACTGAATCTATGTGAGATCTAGATTTAAATTAAACGTTCAAATTTCATTCTGGAATGCAACAAAGCTAGTTTACAAATAGATTTGTGTCCAGAGCAGAAGTTGAATCAGACGGGACACAAATCATTTCAGCCTGGTAGCTTTTTAATTAAAAAAATAAAATAAAATGCCATCATGGAATCCCATAAAGCTAGCTGTCTGAAATGTAGCAGGCTTACTGTTTCTATCAATTTTATACAATTTCTATAACTTTAATGTTTATTTATTTATTTATTTATTGGATTGATTGATTGGCTTTTATAACATACCATGTGACCAGTGGTCACTCTGGGCAGTTTACAAAAATTAAGACATGGACAATACAATGAATGATACAATTAAACAATATATAATATATAGACAAAAATATAACAAACCAAACAAATAATTAAATCTGATGACAAAGCAAAAATAATAAATCAAATATATACAAAAACCAGAGGCAGATTAAAATATAAAACTAGATAAACAAGATGGGTGAGATGACCAGCAATGGTCAGGGAAAGCACATCTAAACAGCCAGGTTTAAAGCTGTTTCTAAAAAAACTTGTAGTGTGGGGGCCAAACCAATCTCAGGGGGTGGCTGGTTCCACAGACAAAGTACAACCACCAAGAAACCCCGGTTCCTAGTAGCGGTCTTCCGAGCTTCCTCCAGAGTCGGCACCTTCAAGTGGCCTTCCTGAAAGGAGAGAGTGTTACAGGCAGTACTCTGTGGCAAGGAGCCATTGTGACAAATATATCAATGTCAAATTTAAAAAAGTTACCACATTCTACAATACAAAGACTGGAAACAATTTAAAAAGTTAGCAAGGGACTCTTCAGGTGGCAAAGAAGTGCCCTTCCTCCTCCTATAGTCTCAATAGGCTCATTAGGTGAACAATAGTCCCAATAGGCTCATTAGGTGGACAATGGCCTAAGGTGTGTGAAAGTCCCACCTTTACAACCACCCAACACCCGTAAAATATGAGTCATTAGTCATGGCCTTGCTGGTGGAAGTGGGAAGTATGTTTTTATTTGTCTGGGGATTGTTGAAATCACTGCCTGATAAACAGCATGAATCAACGGTATACCTCCACTTCAAGGACAAAGGGCGCTGAACCAAAGATGAGGATGTACACATATTAGACAGAGAAGATAGATAGTTTGAGAGAGGGGTCAGGGAAGCCATTCATGTGAGTACTGAAAAACCCCCTCTCAACAGAGGTGTCGTGGGTTCAGGCACAGTCTGTCTGCTACTCATCAGGCAGTGATTTCAACAAGACTGACAAAGCTGTTTGGATGAGCACCAAAACATTTCTGTCTCAAGAAAAGAAGTCCAGTTGCCATGATTCAACTTCCAGACACTTTCTATTCTCTTTTCATGTCCATTCTTGACTAGCAGTTGTAATAGAGGAAGAGGGTTTAATTCATTACTGATGGTTGCTATTATACTTGAGGTTCTGTGCTGTAGTTCAGACAACAGCACATTAACTCTCTTAGCAGATATGTCACAAAATGACATATCCTCAGGATTCCATATGATGGAACCATGTTGGTTAAAGTGGTTTCAAATTGATACGATTCTGTGGAATATAAACACTTAGTCTACTGAGGACCTTGAATGTTTTCATTTGGAAAATAAATATTAAAATGATTAGAAAATAGCAAAAACAGAAGGGGAAGAAAATATGTGAATTCCACCAGCCTTAGGCAGTTCTTCATTTTTAATTGCTTTGGAAAATGTTAAGCTACTATCTGCATCATGAGTATAGTGTTTTTGCAAAATTCTTTGAAGTTGCCTTCTGTGCAATAGGATTATACAATGCCAACTGCTGGCCAGACAGTAAGAAATCTGAAGTGATTATATAACACCCCCACCCCCACCAAAAGGATGCAATTTCCTGAACAATGGGCAGAAAAACTAGGAACACAAACTTTTTGTATATTTTTCAAGCAACAGACAAATTGACTATACAGACAGAGATGGGAAACTCTCTCATTTTTGATTATAGTTTCTCTGAATTCCACCTGCATCTGCTTCCTGTAGAGCAGGCATGTCCAAAGTCTGGCCCAGGGGCCAAATGCGGCCCATTTTCAAATCTTTGAGCAGCTTGCAGCCTCTTCTCCCCACTGGCTCAACCTGTCACACATCCCCACCAGCTGGCCACTCTCCATGCTGGAGAGAGATGTCAGCTTGCAGTTTTACATTTTCCCTGCCCTCCCTTGCCTCCATCAGTCCCCCAGCCAGCTGCCCAGCCTGCCTGCCCCTGGCTCCATTGCTACAGCATCCTCCCCATCTCCTTACATGTCATACAGGCTTGTCCAAAGTCCAGCCCAGGGGTCAAATGCAGCTGAATGGTTGGCCCCCACACATTTCCACCTCACCAAATCTGGCCCTCCTTGCAAAAAGTTGGGACACCCCTGCTGTAGAGTTTCTCTTACAGAGAGCTACTAACTGACAATGCATCTCCAAAGCTCCCCTCCCCCAGGAAAGTAGAGACACCGCATTTGCAGGGGGGCTTCGTGGCTCAGCAGACTAAGGATCCAAAATTGATGACTGCAAAGTTGGCAGCTCAGCAGTTCGGATCCCGGGTGCCATGCAGCGGAGGAAGCTCTCGCTGATAATCCCAGCTTCTGCCAACCTAGCAGTTCAAAAGCATGTAAATGAAAGTAGATAAATATGTACCTCCATAAAAAGTGAGAAGGTAAAACAATGTTTCCTTGCAGCCATGCCAGCCATGTGGCCATGGACTTGCACATCACTGGCTCTTGGGATTGAATATGGAGATGAGCACCGCCCCTAGAGTTGGACCTGACTAGCACACATGTTCAGGGGGAACCTTTGCTTTTACCTCCCATGAGTCTCCTCAACAATCTCTCTAAAGATTTGCTTTCAGACATCTGAGTTATGCACCTACAAAGTGGGGGGCCCTAAGAAAGTGCCATTTAGCAACCAGCCAGGAGAAAACCAAACATCACAAAACAGGAAGGCATTATAGAGGGGAGTCAGAAGAGCTTCTCTGTAAGTTTGGCTTCTCTAAGTACCTGGAAAGAATGTGTTCTCAAAGGCTTTCAAAACCGGGATCTCATAGCTGTTGTGAGTTTTTTGGGCTGTTTGGCGGTGTTATGGAAGTTTTGATTCCTGACGTTTCACCAGACTCTGTGGCCAGCATCTTCAGAGGGCAAGGAGCTCAGGGAACTAGGAGTTCTCTCTGTACTCTTGAGGTATAGAGTGAGTGAGACTGTGGGGTTTTAAAGTTGTGGTAAAGGGGAAACTTGTCGTATGTAGGAGATCAGGTGTTAGACATTGTATTGTGATGGAGGGATTAAGAAGTTTCAGTGTAATCAGGGGTGGCAGTGACCCTTCTCTGTGGTTGATAGGTGCCATTAGCTGTTCTATTCTGTGAACTTGAGCTTGTGTCCGGGGGGGGGGGGAATCATTGATCTTTGACCCTTTGTAGGTTGTAGTTTTCAGTACTGGAAGCCAGGCTTTGTAGATGTTTAGACTTTCTTCTTTTTGTTGAAACTGTGCTAGTGTTTATGGATTTCAATGGCTTCCCTGTGTAGTCTGACATAGTGATTGGTAGTGTTGTCCAGTACCTCTGTGTCCTGGAAGAGGATTTCATATCCAGTTTGTTTCAGTGTGTGTTCAGATACTGCTAATGTTCCTGGTTGTTTTAGCCTGCGGTGTTTTTCATGTTCTTTGATTCTGGTCTGGATGCTGCGCTTTGTGGTCCCAATATATACCTGGCCACAACTACAAGTTATCTGGTACACTCCTGCAGTGGCGAGTGGCTTCCTTTTGTTCTTTGCTGACCTCCATTACAATACAATGTCTAACACATAGTCTCCTACATAAGACAAGTTTCCCCTTTACCACAACTTTAAAACCCTATACGTCAGAGCACAGATGGAACTACTAGTTCCCTGAGCTCCCTGCCCTCTGAAGATGCCAGCCATGGAGTCTGCTGGAACATCAGGAAGAAAAACCTCCAGAACATAGCCAAACAACCCGAAAAACTCACAACAGCTACCTTGAAGGAACATTTCTCTGAGGGCTTTCTTTTGGGGGTGCATAACTTAGACACCATACATTGAATCTTCCCCAAACTGGGCAGGATCGTAAAGAAGAGTCAGTGGAAGCATCCCTTCAAATTTGTTGTCTCTAGGTGCCTTAGGGGTCATTTTATAGCACAATGAATTGACAAATCAATATCACTAAACATTCATCAATCCAAATTCATTGGGGGCTTCAATTTATATGAATACAGATCAACAAAATTAGCAAGTTTTGTACAAATTTTGTAGATCATTTTTAATTCATGCCCATCTGTAGTGCCAACAATTGGAGAAATGTGAATCCTAACGCAGAGCTAAATTCTGTTACAGTAATACCTTGGCTTACAAGAACCTTGGTTTAAGAGTGTTTTGTAAGACAAGCAAACATTTCATCTAAAATGTTTATCAAAAAGCTACGTCTTGCATTATGAGCACTAGGGAAGGTCACATGATCACAAGTGAGCCAATGTCCCCCCTCTCTCTTTTCTACTGGATTGTGGGTGATTGTCTGGCATAATCCGTCTCAGGCAAGCCTCCAAAGCAGAGTGAGGAGAGAGGAAGGAAGAGCTTCTTTGTACCAGCCAGGAATGTTTTCAAAGATGAGTGTAGGTTAGGGGAATTTTATTTTTTCTTTATGTGTTCTTTAATTTGTTTTCAAAATCCTTTCTTATTTTTCAAACCATTTCTAGTCATGGGGCAGCTAGTCAAGTGTGTATATAGCTAAGAATTGCATTTTATTATTTTCACATTAAACCATGGAGTAAAATCCAGATGTTGGTCCCAAGCAGAGCAGATTCTGCAGCCAGGGCCCTAAACCATAATGTCTACATGAACTTCTAGCCAGGTTCTTTGTGAGTTTTGGAATTTTGTGTGTAGAGTATGTGGTCAATGGGCCTTAGAATGACTCATCTGAGTTTCGATGCTTTCTTATGGGGAAATTTGCTTTGATATATGAGTGCTCTGGTTTGCAAGCATATTTCTGGAACAGATTATGCTCATAAACCAAGGTATTGCTGTACACACTGAGATGTGGATTTGATAATCTCACATACAAATTCTTAAATGTTGTTACTACAACACAGACACACACACACACACACACACACACACACACAGAGAGAGAGACTTCAGAGAATGGGATGCAGGACAATGGTCTCAAACTACAGGAAAAGAGATTCAATTTAAACCTTAGGAAGAATTTCATGACAGTTAAGAGCTGTTCGGCAATGGAACGTGCTGACACGGAGGGTGGTGGAGTCTCCTTCTTTGGAGGTTTCTAAGCAGAGGCTGGATGGCTATCTATCAAATGTCCTATGATGGGGGTTCCTGCATGGCAGGGGGTTGGATTAGATCGCCCGTGAGGTCTCTTCCGTGAGTCTATGGCTGATACTTTACGTCCCTCTTGCTGCAGTTTGCGGCCCCGCTGGAGACTGGTTCGAAGGAACGTAACCTCACGGCCTTGTGGGGTCAATCCAAGTTTGAAGGAACGTAACCTCACGTCCTTGTGGGGTCAATCCGAGTTCACCCCGACCACACCCTCTGAACTGCGCTCCAAGCAGGGTGAGAGATTCCTGTCCTGGAGCTCGGGAATCTTTTCAATCGACTTCTCGATCTGTGTTGAAAACCGATTTCAACACGGAGGCAAGTTCACCTCGGCTCGAGGAAGGACATGAAGTAACCACCTATGATTCTATGAGAGAGAGAGAGATTGAATTTGCATGAGTCATATTTGTGATGTGTCATCAGCATCTTTCATAACCTCTCTAAATTCAGATACTGTCTGAAATCCTTTTTCTGTTGACATCCCTGTACATGTTCAGGGAAAAATGCAAATGTAAACACATACACACAAGAAGGATATTTCATTCTCTGCAAAAGCAAATCATTTTCTTAATTCATTGCAGGCCCTAAAATCCTAGATGCAATATTTTATAACTTGCTGAGATGCAGCTGTTTATCTCAGTCACCTAGTTACATGCCCTCGCCAGTCGGCATTGCTGAGGAGTGGTGATTTATGACATCAGTATTCATCCCTGTGGGGAGGGGGGGAAGGGTGATATAAATTTCATTATGACGAGCCCTTATTTTCATTGCTAGAAAACAGGAGGTGTTTTTTGGAAGCCAGGAAAAAGTAAGAAAAGCAACAGTTGCTTAAAATTGTATGTGAATCCACCTCAGAGCTTTCATATCATTACACTGCCTATTTCCTCTAGCATTTCATCTCAAGGGGTAGCAACTAAGTCCCAATAAATTTGTGTTGCTACTAAGGCAATTTTAGAGGTTATTATTTACTCAGAGAATCCCCTTCACTCCCTTTCCCTTGTATAGAAATATGCATTCCTCTCTTGCTTTGGTGTTTGACAGTATGTCCTCATTAAAAGGAAGTATAATATAATTACCAAGATAAGGTAGCTAAGAACACTCTCCAAATATATATAGTCAGGAGGGCGCTTTCCTTCCTTACAAACTATAAACCTGTTTCATTTGTGCTGAGGAATGGTTACACTTCTGAACATGAATACAAAAACCCACCCAGTTTTTATAGCGATAGAGACTGTAAAACAGAATTACATTGAGGGAGGCATTTATTCACTGAGCTAAATAAAATCAATACAAAATATGGCTTTTGCTTCCATGTATGGTTCAGGCTCTACAATTTGATTTGATTTTTCTGTGAATATATTGCATACCCAAGGTTTATCTGAGTGTTTGCTTTGGTTTATTTTCATGCAGATACTTTCAAAGTACTGTATTTCTTTCTTTATTATTATTACGATCACTGACCAGCAAGTATATACATTTAATATAAAAGCACACACATTCAGTAAAATGCGAACAAAAACTAACAATGATATCATCAGTATCTAAACATTATATGGATGCAAATATGCTAGAAAAACTAGGCAGGGAACAGATCCAAATCTTTCCCCACTAAGTAATTTTATGACAGATAATAAGAATGCTATAAACTGCCTTTTCTGTTTTACCTTTCCATAAATGTCATTTCAATCTCATAGGGATGAGGAAAGATTGGACCAAATACAGTTTGTTGGAATGTCAATGAAGGATGTGACAAATATTCTTTCTCCCCCAACACTACCACTCCATTTGCACTGGCATTTTTGAGGTTTTCAGTTCAGCGTGGATATGAACAATGCACAGATTATGTATAATGCTGAACTTCTGGGCTGACTGTGTGGAGGAATATTATTTCCTGTGCAGAACATTCTTGTGTGTGTGTGTTATTTTTAAACAGCCGGGTGGGGAAGCCTCCCTTGCAGCTGCAGCTGGAGCTGGGGACCTGCACCAGATTTGGAGGCCTCTTCAAAGGCCAGAGACTTCCCAGCATGGAGACCTGGAAGGGCCATTTACTCTCCAGCCATGCTGCTCTGGACCTCCCAAGAGCTGCATTGGTGAAGAGTAAACTGGGGCTGGAGCTGTATTAGGACTGCAGTATGTATGTGTGAATATATTTTTTCACATATACATACCTCTGAAAACTAGGTGCATCCTATGGTCTGGTGTGTCTTATGGGGTGATAAATACAGGGTATATGCCTCTGAGCAGCACATTTTGTGTGCCATGAAAGGTTGTAAAGGTGATACTTCTGCTTCTAGGGAATCTTATGTGATGCTCTTCTTTGTGTAGGAAAACACATTGGCCAGGACGACATCCATTCATCATTTCTTTATTTACATTTCCCTTTTGTACCCAAAGCAACTCCTAATTTATCACAGAACATTAAATATAGCTGTTAAAAACAAGGGAAGCAATTAGAAATAACCATTCTATCAGACAACTACATAATTAAGTATCAAGCAATACAATATGGAATTTGAAGAATAAAATACAAATATGTTAATTTAGTGCAGCCACACAAAGTAAACATAAGAGAGAATTAAGACTAACACAAGACATAAATATATATTATAGGAAAAAGCCAAATGAACCAAAGTGTCACACAACAGAAGCTCTGAACACCTTTTGTGCTGGGAGCGGCCCCTTTGCCTTCCCACACCCGACACATTTTTGAATTGTGAACACGTGGTCTGCTTGTCTAAGAGCCTGTTTAAGGCTCCAACATTCCTTGCCTGGCCTCTCTTGCCTCGTGCCGTTCTCTCTCCCACCCACCCTATCAAGGACAATGAGGGTAGCTTGTAGCATCAGGGCCAGGTGGTAATTTTTGACTGCTACTCAGATTGCCCAGGAGTGGCAGTGAGTTTTTGCCCATGTGCGGTTTTGGCGTGGCTTGTCCTCTTTCTCAGTCACAATTGGCAGCTAGTGCAAGTCAGATAGCATTCAAGTTAAGAGCTCTTATTTTACCCAGCAGCCCTCATTATTAATAGGTTAGGACATTAGGAATGCTAGTTATAGAATTAAAAAGGTTTTTCCCCTCCACCCCAGCGCCAATCAGCTGGCAGGCAGGGCTTGGGGGATGGAGATAAAAGATTTTTTTTAAAAACAATGCCCTGGACTTTTTTTTTATTCCCTCCCCAAGCCCTGATCTGCACTGGGGTGGGGAAAAATTTTTTTCCACCCTAGTGCCGATCAGCTGGTGTGGGGATGGGGGAGGGGGAAAGTTTTTTTTTTAAAAAAAAGCTCAGAGCTTTTTTTACAAACTTTGTTTCCCTCCCCCAAGTGGCTTACAGATGGAATGAAATGATTCATTTCAACAAAAACAAACAAACAAAAAATAAACAAAAAAAGCCACCATTTCATTTTGTCTGTAACGAAACACTGCTTCCTCATGTCATTTCATTTTGTTTCATTTTGTTAGGTAACAACATGACGAAACTGGTGACTCCGCGCCATGACTGCAGCTGCGGGGCATAGACGATTGGCACAGGCTGTGGCAGGGATGTGCGCCATATAAGGAGCCGGGCACGCTCGCCCCACCTCAGACTGTGCCAGAATTCGACCCCCCGCCCACCCGCCCGCCCTATAGCTATCGGATGGTGATGCTTCGCTGGTCACTTTGGGGCCAGATGGGAATTTTTGACTGCCACTCAAATTGGCCATGAGTGAGAGTGTTTTTTCACCCATCCCACCATCCTCCAAGCCCTTAATCACATTAATACTCCCTAATCGGTCACAATAGGTGGGTAGCGCAAGCCTTAAAATCAATTTAGGTCGGTCCCTCCTGGCTATTACACCTGCAAGTGCCAGGCAGCCCTAAATAAATCATATAGGACAGGAAGTAGATACAGGCTCACCTAAAAGAATGCCCTGTCCCAATAACGTGGGCTGCCAACTTCCTTTTAGAACCTCAGAGTTAATGATGCCCAATCATAGGGTGGGCATCCCACCCTCGGCATCGTAATACATCCTGCAGGAATACCTTCCAAGCAGGAGGAACCTAGAAGTTATAACATCCCAAATTAATGCTTGCGCTATGGCACAGGCCCTCTCTTAGTTCCTGTTTATAATAAAGTTCAGAATTATTACTGTTATAATAAATTGTGGCCCTTGTTTAAACCCAAAGAACGTTGTGTCGTCTCGTTATTTCGGCATGGCTGGCAAAGCATTTCGTTTTTCATTTTGTGCCCATCCCTAAATTAGACTGATTTTTGACACCGCTTCCACCAATTTGAGCCCCCCCTTGTTCCTTTGCAGTTTACTCACTAACGTTAATTAATAAATTGCGACCTATTTGAACTCCACAATTCTTGTGTTGCCTCTTTATTTTGGGGCTGGGGTGGGCAAAGGCAAATGAGACTCTTCATAATTAGACTTGTAGGGGAAGTCAGACCTCCCATTTGTGGGAACCCTCCCCCTAGCCCTTTGCTGGGTCTCCTCTCTCATTTCCATCCCCATATCCCACTCAGAGAAATAAGGCTCACCAGACTCTCTTCAAGCCCCACATCTGATCGCAGATCAGATCACTGGATCTGTCTCAAACACAGCAGCTATTGGTGGGGACACTCGGTATTGTGCACCTTGACTCAAGGGGGGACATTTGCTCTGATATCTGCCCTGTCTCAAGCAACAAAAGATTTCAAGTTTTTTCTGAAGCCAGCTCACGGCCAACCTTGCATACACTGAACTGGTTAAACATCCCTCTTGTAACCTGCGTCCTCAGTTTGGTGGAACATATGTAACCTAGTTTGAGGCTTCCTGCTAATTAATCATTGCATGTTGAAGCAGAAGGCTGAACAGATGGGAAAGGGGTGTGGCATGATGTTATGGCATGCCACACCTCAGAACAACACTCGTTATAGCCTTTTATATAATTCACTGCTAGAATTTAGTGGAGCTGCTCAAAGCTGCGACTGCTCTACTGTTGCAGTGTTCCTCAATCTCTGTTTCTCTTGTTCACTTTTAATGTGTGTATGACCCATCCCAAAACAGGAAAGCATACATTTCCTGTTTGGTTTCTTTTACAAGTAATGCGTTAATAAAACAACTACAGTGGTACCTTGTATAAAGGAATTAATTCATTCCAAATGAAGTTCTGTTAAGCAAATTTTCCTTTATACAAATCTCCCATAGGAATGCATTGAAAACAGAGTAATCCCTAATCACAACCATTTTTGTGTTGTACGGATTTGCCCCATAGGCAATTCTGTTAAGCAAATTTCCCTTATCTCTGGAATTTTTTATGTTGTACGGATTTTATGTTATACAAACCTTTTGTTATACGAGGGTCCACTGTATATGGAAATAGATGGCATTAGAAGCTTTCCTCAAGACTTTTCAGGGAGCTATAAATCACCTTTTTGTTTAATCCACTGTTGGAACGATTTGCTGCAGCTCTTTCTTAGTCAAGTTAGCTTCTGTATTAAAGCTGCATAATGTACATGTGCACTCTCATCTGTGAACTCTGCTTAGTTATCAGATGAGAGTTGCACATGTGATCGCTAAGGAAAGCAATGACGTCAATCTGTACCACAGTCAATTTCTTTCAGCGTTTTGGATGGAGGAGCTCTTTACCGGTAAAGCATAATGTGCTAACCAGTGCCTGTCCACAGAATTATGTTAAACCAGTGATAAGCCTAGCAATTAATCAAATGTGAGATTTGTTGGGATAAGAATGTTAGTTGCATCTTGTTAAACAAGATCAACACAGGAAGATCCTGAATGTATTGACAGAATTATCAGGAGTTGCAATGAAATATAGTGTGACCTATCTAATAAACATGATGGATCATTTAATTAACTCTTGAATCTCAGTAGTTTTGAAGAGATGCGACCTACTAATATCAATGGCAGCTCCGAACCTTTATGCTGAGATCAGCTAATTATTCCTTGGTCTATAATTCTACTTCCTAGTCCTTAGTCCTTAATTTTGGTCTTATAAAATGTAACACAACTGAGTTCTTCAAAACCCCTTGGGCTATGAAACTGCTGCTTTAGATAATAATGCTTACAGCAAAGCATTTATGCTATACATTTGTCTATAACTCAGTGTCAATGATGTCTTCTTTTGTAGGTTTTCCATTGATCGGAACACTGACCTTGAGAGACAATTCAATATTAATACACAAGATGGAAGAATAACACTGGCTACACCACTGGACAGAGAAACCAGCACGTGGCACAACATAACTATTGTTGCAACAGAAGACCGTAAGTGAAGGTCCTTTGGCGCCTATGTTCTCCTTTGACTATTCTGTTGGGTGCCCTGCTAAAAACCTGTCATTTTCAGGAACTAGTCTTTATTAGCTGTGCAGAATATTAAAAAAAAATACTCTATCATCTCTTGTGTCAACTTTCTGCACAATTTTACAAATCATTTTTATTGGTTTTAATTAGACGTGTGCATGAATTGGTTTGTCCCAGTTTGTGTTAGTGCTGCTCTTCCAAACCCTCGTTGTCAGGGCCAGGGCATGAGTGCTAAAATGAGATACAAATAATTCTTGAACTAGAGAGTGGGGTCTGAGTCTTTGGGCAAGACAGCAACAGCCAGCAGCAAGGTAGGAATGTAGAGGAGTCTTGAAAGCAGGGCAGGAACAATCCTGGAGCAAGGCTGGAACTAGAGATGGGCACGAAATGAACAATTTTTTGTTTTTGTTTTCATTTTTTCGTTTCGTTATGTAACAAAACAAAAATGAATTTTCTCTCTAAAATGAAACAAAACGTACAGAAACACCAGAAATTTTGTCGTCTGTTTCGTTTTCGTTACGGCAATACATTGAATTGCTTTAAATGCTAAAAAAATAACAAAAAATTGAAATAAATAGTAACAAAACGGTAACAAAACAAACGAAAATGAAAATGAAATTTCTGCAAAAAATCACGAAAAATGAAAACGAACCGAAACGGACCCCCTAAACGGAAAACGACAAATGAAACACAATTTTTTTTAATTCATGCCCATCTCTAGCTGGAACAAAGTGAGAACAAGGCAGGAACAAGACAAGGCAGGAACAAACCAGGAGCAAGGCAGAGCCAATGCAAGGCAGGACCGAGGCAGTAACAAGGCAAGGCAGAAGTAAGGCAGAAGTCTTAGAGGCACACAGGAGAATGTAGGATCAGATCTCAACTCTATCCAGGTTTTCAGCTGCACTGCATATCCTCCCTGCAGCTGTTTCCTGCAAAAGCACTGACTTATCTGTCCTGCCCTTTTGTCTGAGTGGGAGGTCAGCCAAGAGGGTGGGGCTCAGAAGCCTGAGCTCTTGCTGGGACTGGAAGATCAGTTTAGATTAGAGATGGGCATGAAATGAATTTTTTCATTATTCATTATTCGTCTTGTTATGTAACAAAACGAATAATGGCCCTAGGGGCAAAATTAACATGAACCGAACTGAAAAAAAATTGTTCGGTTTGGTTCTTTTCCTTAATGGGGGGTGGAGATGTCTCCTACCTGGTGCTGGTCTGGAAGTTTTTTTGCACCAAGCTGCACGGAGGGAACACGCACCTCGTCGGTACCATTGAGGGATGTGGCAGGCTTGAGCCTCAGCCCAGCCCCAGGAGGAGAGATAAGAAGTCACCCCCTTGCACCTCCCTCCCGCATCCCGTTATTGAGGGGTCGATTGGAAGGGGAGATAAGAAGGAGGCCACACTTAGGCAGCCAGAGCAGTGCGGCTCCAACTCAGCTCCCCCTCTTTAGTCCTCCCATGCCCATTCGTAGGCACCCCCCCCAGCTCCGATTTCGGGCTCCAGGGGCCGTTTAGTGGGTACTGGAAAAAAAGTGGGTACAAACAAATAACAAATTAATGAAACAATGAAATGATTTTTGTGAGAATTCATGAAAACGAAACAAAATGAAAAGTGGGCTTTTACTACCTGGATGAATATGCCTCTTCTCATCTTCTTCCAGCAGAGTGTTTTGCAGACTTAATATAGAATTTAACAATCTAGGTTTGCCAGGAATCCTATCTTGGTAGAGTTGTGGCTTTTTCTGAGCCAACACATAAATTCAACACAACAAAAAAGAGTGCAAGCAAAATATTACACTTAATGATCCAACAAGGTTTGTAGTGTTTGGTATGGAAACAAAAAATCTTGCTAAATTTAAATGCTTGCTGTAACTACATGACAAATATTAGGGCTCTAAGAATATTGTTCAGTTCAGTCATCAAAAATCAAAATCAGCTGCTGATTCTGTTCTTCTCCTTCAATCATATAACATCAGAGCTCTATATTTCTGTCTCAGTTTCACTGCATTTATATATACAGTAATTTCAGTCGCATGTGTGTTGTTTTCTGTGCCTTTCAATTATCTTATTTAATTTATATTTAGCCTTGCTCAAAATCTTGAGACAAGTTGAGTTTCTTCTCGTAGTGACTGTCAGGGCAGGCAGAAATATGGTTTTCTTTGGACTCAATACAATTCAAAATGTTACTCTTTATACAAAGAGGGGCTCCATGCTCCAAAAAGCTCTCTAGTTGCTGTTCATGTAAGCCAGTAGTAACACCTCAATAGAAACTATTCATTTTAGTTGTACACTGAGTTGTAACACCTCAAAAGAAACTATAGAAACTACTAAACTACAAACTAGTAAACAGTAAATAGTAAATAATAATTCTTCATCCTAATTCACCAACATTTTAGGTTTTTTTTTTCAAAAATTGCACTTATTCGGTGTTTGAAATATTTTCTTATTTCAATGAATGTTTAACCCTGTAATGGCTGAAATGTAAATCTTGCCAAATATTCCAACACTTTCTTTCTTTCTTTCTTTCTTTCTTTCTTTCTTTCTTTCTTTCTT
>JAHTLZ010000178.1:2422701-2450007 GCA_023846285.1 Phrynocephalus versicolor
TCTCTCTCTCTCTCTCTCTCTCTCTCTCTCTCTCTCTCTCTCTCTCTATCTATCTATCTATCTATCTATCTATCTATCTATCTGTTTAATCTGGATATTTAAAATCTATATTTCAATTCATTACCACCTGGAACAGATGATTCAGCAGCTTCTATTAGTGCACTTGGCCAATTCTGCAATCGTCCTTCAGGATGTGCTGGTACCAGTAGGGCTATCCTGTTACATCTCGTTGTACATCCTCACGGACTTCATTTATTTAATTAAATTATGTATAGTGGGAAAGAAGAAAAAGAAGAAACAAAGATGCCTGTATCTTACTGAATAATGATACTAATTTGGCCACTTGGAACTGTCCAGATATAAACTATCACCATACATTTGAGACTTGAGATGTGAGGTGTCTTTTTTTTTAAGGGGATGGGAGAAAGAGGTACTTTCCCATCAAATTGTAAAATAGAGGTGAAAGAATTTGCTGTGATTTCATCACTATCAATAGTTTGTTTCTGCTTTTTTTTTTTTTTTGGCATCCTCTTTGAACACAACACATTTATCTAATTTATCACAAAGGAGACAGTGGTCTTGTAGAACCAGAAAGAGAGCAGCCCAGGGGGAAACAGGACATTTAGAAAGCCCCTGGCTAATGATGCCTTAGAAGGCTTGCTGTGAGCTACAATTTCCCATATAAGTTTGTTTCCTATTGGAATAATAATTACCTTAGGAGAACATAAAAAAGTGAACTGTGAAGATCTTCAAGACATTAGGGAGATACAAGATTGAAAAGTCAAAGTCACCTTACAAGGTCTCTCAGCATGGTGCAAAATATTTGTCCGTCCTTTGCCAGAATCTGCTGTCAACAGATCACAACATGGTTATTTTATTCCTAAACAAGGTAATAGAAGGGCTAAAAAGAAGTGACTGGGCAATCATCCACATTTGCAACTCCATCTTTCACTTATATTTATTTACATGCATTTGCATTCTTCGCTTGAATCCTAAAAAGAACTTCAAGAGCAGCTAATCATTGAAACAAATAAGGGAAAGCAACAATCTACTTATCAAAGCAACGAACACCAAAAGCATTAACAACAAGAGCTGCTCTTGGCTGAAACCCAGCTTGTAAAACCCACCAAAGTATGAACAAAGCAGGTACCTGGCACTGAAATTTAGCTTAGTCTTTTTTCTCTCTGGAATGCCTAAATTAGGATGGTATCATGAAAAAGTCATTTGCTAAATCCTTGTCCATTTACATCAAATGGTGGTGCATCCTTACATAAAAACATAAGAACATAAGAAGAGCCATGATGGATTCGGCCAAAGGCCCATCTAGTCCAGCTTCCTGTATTTATTTTATTTATTTTATTTATTTATTTTTGCATTTATATCCCGCTTATCTTCAAACAAACTCTAAGCGGCTTACAAGGGCTATGTTAGCCACACAAGTATCTCACAGTGGCCCCACCAAATGCGTCTGGGAGCGCACAAGGCTAGATATCTGTCTCTTGATACCACTCCCCTGCATGTGGCCCTTGAAGTACCCTGGTTTTAAGCCTGGAGATGACACTTCTTCATCATGGTTTGTAACTTGTGATGAACTTTTCCTCCAGTAATCTGTCTAATCCCCTTTTAAAGACATGCAGCCCAGTTGCCATCACCACATCCTGTGGCAGGGAGTTCCACAGACTAACAACACGCTGGGTAAAAAAAGTATTTTCTTTTGTTGGTTCTCAGTCTCCCAGCCCTCACTTTGAGTAGATGTCCCCTAATTCAGGTATTTTGTGAGACGTAGAAGAGCATCCCTCTATCCACGTTACCCATGTCCCACATAATTTTGTATGTCTCAGTCATATCCCCCATCAGGCACCTTTTTTTCCAGATTAAAGAGCCCCAAATATTTTAGCCTTTCCACATAAGGGAGGTCCCCCAGCCCACTAATCATTTTAGTTGCTCTCTTTTGCACCTTTTCTGGTTGTTTAACCTGCTCAGAGGTTTTTCAACTTTCAATTTTCAATTTTTGCCACTTAGAACCTGACAAAGTCTCTCACATATTGAGTCATTTTCTGGCACACTATAAGTTATGCAAACTCTTCTTGGAGCAAATCCTCCTTGGTCTCCCAGGCCGTCCTGAAGGATATACAAGCTTTCTCCTTCAGGACAGTTCTGAACTATTCACTGCCCTGGTGGCGGACTTTCTAACAACTGTATTAAAAAAGCCCTCTATGATCTTTAGTTAGACCATTGTTGAGATTTATTTTACAATGTTCTGTGTAACCATTTAGCTTTTATTTGTGTACTTCTTTTGTTTTAATGCCAAAGGTTTATGGAATGGAATGGAAACTCAGATAACCTCAGGGAGGAGTTCATTGGGAACAAATCATCCTTGATGTAGACAACATAAATCAGCACAGGAATCTCATAACATCAGAAGAGAAACACAGCAGTGTTGTGGAATCCAACAGCAGAGCAATTCCCTACAAAGCATACCCACCTCTGATAAGCAACACCGAACTAAATCATCACCCACTTGGAC
The DNA here is from genome assembly GCA_023846285.1 of Phrynocephalus versicolor. Lineage (NCBI taxonomy): Eukaryota > Metazoa > Chordata > Lepidosauria > Squamata > Agamidae > Phrynocephalus > Phrynocephalus versicolor. The sequence goes on from JAHTLZ010000178.1 coordinate 2,425,229, forward strand.
TCTAACCTTGGAAGATGTCAGCAAGTATGGGGGAAAGTGCAAACCAGTCCCTTCACTTGAGGAAGTTAGGAGGTGGATGTAGATGAACATAAGAACATAACATAAGAACATAAGAAGAGCCATGCTGGATCAGGCCAAAGGCCCATCTAGTCCAGCTTCCTGTATCTCACAGCGGCCCCACCAGGTGCGTTTGGGAGTGCATGAGACTAGATATCTGTCTCCTGATACCACTCCCCTGCATCTGGCCCATGAAGTAACCCGGTTTAAAGCCTGGAGACTCCACATCTCCATCATGGTTTGTAACCTGTGATGGACTTTTCCTCCAGGAATCTGTCCAATCCCCTTTTGAAGGCATCCAGGCCAGATGCCATCACCACATCCTGTGGCAGGGAGTTCCATAGACTTACAACGCGCTGGGTGAAAAAATATTTTCTTTTGTCTGTTCTTACTCTCCCAGCCCTCAATTTGAGTGTATGTCCCCTAGTTCTGGTATTTTGGGAGAGAGAGAAGAGTTTCCCTCTATCCACTTTACTCATACCCTGCATTATTTTGTACGTCTCAATCATGTCCCCCCTCAAGCGCCTTTTTTCCAGACTAAAGAGGCCCAAATGTTTTAGCCTTTCTTCATAAGGGAGGTGCTCCAGCCCGGTAATCATTTTAGTCGCTCTCTTCTGCACCTTTTCCAGTTCCACTATGTCTTTCTTGAGATGCGGTGACCAGAATTGTACACAATACTCCAGGTGGGGCCTTACTATTGTTTTGTATAATGGCATTATAATGTTGGCTGTTTTATTTTCAATCCCCTTTTTGATAATTCCTAACATGGAATTGGCCTTCTTCACCGCTGCCACACATTGGGGAGACACCTTCATGGAGCTGTCCACCAACACACCAAGATCTCTTTCCTGATCCGTCACGGATAACTCAGAGCCCATGAGTTGATAAACGAAGTTTGGGTTTTTTGCCCCAATATGCATTACTCTACATTTGGTTACATTAAAACGCATTTGCCATTTCTCAGCCCACTCCCCAAGTTTGGAGAGATCCTTCTGGAGTTCTTCACAATCTTCTCTGGTATTTACCACACGGAAAAGTTTTGTGTCATCTGCAAACTTGGCCACCTCACTGTTTATCCCTGTCTCCAGGTCATTTATGAACAGATTGAAAAGCACCGGTCCCAGGACCGAGCCCTGGGGCACACCGCTTTTCACTTCTCTCCATTGCGAAAATTTCCCATTGACACCTACTCTTTGTTTCCGGGATTTCAACCAGTTCTCAATCCATAAGAGGACCTGCCCTCTTATCCCCTGACTGTGCAATTTTCTCAGCAGCCTTTGGTGAGGGACTGTGTCAAAAGCTTTTTGAAAATCCAGATAGACTATATCAACCGGTTCACCCAAATCCACGTGCCTGTTGACCTTTTCAAAAAATTCTAAGAGGTTTGTCTGACAAGATTTACCCTTACAGAAGCCGTGCTGATTTTCTCTCAGCAAGGTTTGTTCTTTTATGTGTTTTAAGATTTTCTCTTGGATGAGGCTTTCCACCATCTTCCCTGGGACAGATGTAAGGCTAACCGGCCTGTAGTTTCCCGGGTCCCCCCTCCTTCCTTTTTTAAAATTTGGTGTGACATCTGCTATCCTCCAGTCCCCCGGCACTGTGGCCGTTTTAAGAGACAAGTTGCATATAACCGTTAAGAGATCTGCAATTTCATTTCTCAGTTCCCTAATAACCCTTGGGTGGATGCCATCTGGGCCCGGTGACTTGTTAATCCTCAATTTATCAATTAGTCCTAAAACCTCCTCTCTTTTAACCTGTATTTGATTTAATTCTTTAGTCAAGAGGGGCGGCTGAGGCAGCGGAATCCGCTCAAGGTCCTCTGTCGTGAAGACAGACACAAAGAACTCATTCAATTTCTCTGCAATGTCCAAGTCTTCCTTAACCTCCCCTTTTCCTCCCTCACCATCCAGAGGGCCAACTGGTTCTCTGGCAGGTTTTCTACTTCTAACATATTTAAAGAAGCTTTTATTATTACCCTTTATATTGCTAGCCATTCGTTCCTCAAAGTCTTTCTTTGCCTCCCTTATCATCTTCTTACATTTCTTTTGCGAGAGTTTGTGTTCCTTTTTATTATCCTCATTTGGGGAGGATTTCCATTTACAGAAGGACCTCTGCTTGCGCTTTAGAGCCTCTCTAACTCCACTCGTTAACCATGCCGGTGTCCTCTTGGACTTAAATGAGCTCTTCTTTCTTTGTGGTATGCACTTGTGCTGGGCCTCTATTATTGTTGTTTTAAACAGGCTCCATGCACTCTGAAGAGATTGGATTCTTTTAACCTTCCCCTTCAGTTTCTCTCTAACTATTTTCCTCATCTGAGGGAAGTTTGCCCTTCGAAAATCAAGGGTTTTTATGTCTGATTTGGTTGACACTCTTCCTCCGACATGCATGTCAAAGGTAATTGCAGCATGGTCACTGTTCCCCAGAGGCTCAGTGACATTCACACCCCTGACCAGGTCCTGAGTATCACACAATATTAGATCCAGAGTTGCCTGTTCTCGGGTGGGCTCTGTGACAAGTTGCTCTAAGGCACAGTCATTCAGCAAGTCGAGAAACCCAGTTTCTCTTTCTTGCCCGGAGCTCGCATTGGCCCAGTCAATGTGGGGATAATTGAAGTCCCCCATGATTACTATCCTATCCCTCTTAGCCACCTCCATGATTTCTCTCCTCATTTCAAGGTCCCCCTCAAGGTTTTGATCTGGTGGACGATAGAATACTCCAACGATCACATCACTCCTTGGACCTGGTAGTTTAACCCACAGTGATTCTATGGTGGAGTCAGACCCTCTGTCCATCTCCATTCTGCTGGATTTTACCCCTTCTTTGACATAGATGGCCACTCCTCCTCCAACCCGCCCCTCTCTATCCCTTCTATAGAGTTTATAGCCTGGGATTGCTGTATCCCACTGGTTCTCCACATTCCACCAGGTTTCTGTTATGGCTATTATATCTATGTTATCCCTAGCTGCCAAATGTTCAAGTTCTCCCATCTTTGCTCGGAGGCTTCGAGCATTGGCGTAGAAGCACCTGTACAGTGGGTCCCGCAACAACAGCTGCTGCCTTGTTCTTTCTCCCGCACAGCTTTTATTATCAGTAGACAAACTGTCATATTCCGTTATTCTCCCAGTGCTAATACCTGCTACGCCATCTCTATGTGATTCTCTACCTTCTTCAACCTCTTTCCCCGAGGATGATGTGTTCCGAACCGGATGCCACTCAGCTCCTGTCGGCTTTCCCCCAGTTATCAGTTTAAAAGCTGCTCTGCTGCCCTTTTGAGGTTGAGTGCCAGCAATCTGGTCCCATCCTGATTCAAGTGCAACCCATCCCTCCTGAACAGGTTTGGCTTGTCCCAAAATGTTCTCCAGTTCCTGACAAATCTAAAGCCCTCCTCTCGACACCATCGCCTCATCCACGCATTGAGGCTTCTGAGTTCTGCCTGCCTGGCGGGTCCTGCACGAGGAACAGGCAGCACCTCTGAAGATGCCCATGCAGAATTTGCTAACTGGAATCTAAAACCTTGTTAGCTCCTCCAGGCCACCTTTTACTCATGCAGAAATGCTAGCATAATCTTAAATCAAAGTCCAGTCAAATAGCTTGAATGTATAGAACTGTCCTGCATGCAGTCCATTCAAAATCAGCACCAGACAGAATGCTTACCCTCATGCTCAGAGGTGTTGCCTTATGGACGTATCAAACTCCTAGCAAAGCAGGAGGCAGCAGGAGTGCCATCTGGCATACAGTAGGACCCCGGTATCTGCTGGGGATTGGTTCCAGGCCTTCCCGTGGATAATGAAAACCATGGATAAGAGAGAACGCCTGCCCACTCACCCCCAAACTGTTGTTTCCTGACAGTAGCTTGCTTTATGACTGCTGTTTTGAGACAGTAGCTTGCTTTTTGGCTGCTGTTTGTGACAGTAGCTTGCTTTACAGATGCTATTTGTGATAACAGCTTGCTTTACAGATGCTGTTTGTGACAACAGCTTGCTTTACAGCTTGCTTTGTGGCTACTGAATTATTTTTTTCCTCTGCCATCCATGGATAACTGAATCAGTGGTTAATGAATCAGTGGATATGGGGGTCCTACTGTGCTTCAGTATTCATTTCTTCATTTCTCATACCTGAGGTGAACTAGACTCCGGAGAAAATGTCTGGAAGCCAACAAAAGATAACATAGGGAGAAGGGACTGCTGAAAGCTTCACTGAGCACATGTACATACAGAATGCATCCTATCATAGACAATTTGGTGTTGATGAGCACAGCAAACCTGTCAGTGGCAAACTTTTTATTTGCAGAGTATAAGAAAATGGCGGGAAAAGAGACAGAGCAGTTTTCCATTCAGCTAGAACTGGATGGAGTTTTCAACTGCCACAAAGATGTTATCATGGCCACGGGCCTCAATAGCTGAGGTTGCCCATTGATGGTGGCTGTATGAAACATACCAATTAAGAAAACTCCTCCTGGGCAACTCAGTGGCGTGGCGGGGGAGGGGGTGTCTGGCAGCACAGCCAGAGACAGGAGTTCGATTCCCTGCTGGCCATCCTTGGCAGAATCTGAACTTGATGATCCATAAGGTCCCTTCCAGCTGTGCAGCTGTAAGAACAAGGCAGTCTGCTACTTAGTTATTGCTGAATTGCAACAGACTGTTTATGAGCATCGGGTTGGTGACTATAGGGAAATTAATAGTGCCACTGCTCTGATCCAAGAGGAGTCAACCCGGAGGCTTAGGAAATATGTAGCATACATTACGCTGAGTTCTGTCTTCAGGAACAGACTTAAAATGGATGTTACAAAGAAAGGACAGGTTCCTCCCTGTTGGGACGCCTGCCAGCTCAGCATGGTTATTGATGTCAAGGAACCAATAATCTGATTTGGTTTCAGGTAGCTTCGTACACAGACATGTCTCAGGGTCGATTATTCCTTTTCCTTTTTATACAACTACATTTCCCCTTGTGCTTAAATAAGTGACAGCCAGTGTGATCCAAACTCAAAGATCCTCAGGCTATAGAGAGTTTGGGATGGATGGAAGTCTTTTGTGGCACCACTGCTGTGCTTTTGCTGACTGATCTCAAAACTACTGGTGAAACCGCTGGGGTGGGCAGAGGAGGAAGAAAGAAGAATGAATGGGGCAGATACTCCAGATGTAAATCCCTCCCAGTTCAGATTCATAACCATCAGTTATCTTGAGAGGTGGTGGGTGCTCCAAGACTGGAGGCATTCAAGATAAATTTGGACAACCAACTGGCAGATATATCTCGATTTGTATTCCTTCATTGACCAGGGGGTTGGACTTGATGGCCTGATAGGTCCCTTCCAACTTCACTATTCTATAATTCTATGAGTCTAAGATGGTCAGGGCTAAGGTATTCATAGATGTTGCCTAACAACCTTAGGCTGGGAAGGGTCTGGATCCAGCATTGTTGTGGTCATTTTGACTTAGCACTCTCTCAGTGGTTTACAATGCAATTTTGCAAGCAATACAGTACTTTGCTCCCAAATGAGTTGGGTACTTATTTTACCAACTACAGAAGAATGGTAGGCTGTGTCAACCTTCAGCCAGCTATTTAAATCAGTCGGTACTGAACTCAGGCAATGAGCAGAGATGTGACTGATCTACTGCAGTTTAACCAGTGCAGTTTCATCTGACTTCCAGGCATCTTGGCTAATCAGGATTTTGCTCCCATTTAAAAGTGGTTTTAATAGATGGCTGCAATTCACTGATGCATTTCCCTGTTCAAGCTCTTTCAAAATGACCTTCAGTGTGTACCCAAGTATTTCATTGTCTTGGATGTAAGAGCAAATGAAGGCAATTTCACAGAAAGAATTAAAGTGGCCCTTCTTACATAATATCAGTCACAGAAATTCTACCACGTTTGCAACAATACTAACATTTGGCATTTTCAATTTCCTTGCAAAATCTGAAGTGGGGGAGGGGAGATACACATCACTTATTTTGCAGGTCAATCTTTTCCTGTTTTAGCATGCTTCAAATTTGGCTAACACTTGATAATAGGAGCTGTTGAATACTAACAATTCCAGTGGAATTACAGTGGAAGGCATCGGAATCTAGCAGGAAGGTTTTTAAAGCTATAATAGAACTTAAGTCTTTTGAATGTGATCCTAGTCAGTAGGCATCATGTGAACTGCAGCATTTATCACCATAGAAAGCCTGTTCTTTATGGAGTGACTGTGAAAATAATGATACCAAATGGTGCCATTTATTTGATTTCCTGCTGGTTAAACGTTTTGTATTTCCAGCATAATTATATGACATTTATGTTGAAACAAAGGATGGTAAGTGTAGTGAACCAGGAGGGGGGAAATCTTTGCTTATCCAAAATGTCTGTTTTTTTAATAAAAAAAAGCTTTATAGGTGAAAATTATTGTGTTGGGTGGATTTGCATTGTAGATGTGATGTTATATTTTTAATTGTGATTTATGCCAGAGAAAAGTAAATTTCTCCTGCAGAACAAATTGTTCCTACTGAACATGTAAGAGACATAATCATTAAAACTGATAAATGGCAAACAAAAAAGTACAATTGAATGTTTGTCAAGTTTTACAAAGTTGGATGAATAGCAGTAGGACACTGGATGGCCATCTCATATCTGTCACAATTGGTCCAAATGATACTTAAGGAATGCAGAATTCCTGGGACACAACAAGAAAAGATATTCTAGTGCTTCAAATCATTTGCTTCTTATGTTATTTGGTGTTTCAAGGTACAGTAGCTTTCACTTGTTGCTTACAGCTGAGCGCTTCTGGTCCTAAATGAGAAAAACAGCAACACCAATTCTTGTTGGGAAATGAAGGGCCACAACAGGAGAGGATCTGACTCACCAGGTCTGTAGATTGTGGTGACCGATGGACTATGGCGACCCCCACATGGAGAATAACAGGGTCTGGGGGTCTGGCATCATGGCAGTGTGTGGGTGGGAGAGAAAGCCCAGATGCAACACAGATGCCGGTTATGGGGAGGCCCCCAGGAAACATGACACTTTCCTAGAGGGCAGTCTCAGAAGGTTTAAAAGTGGGAGCAAAAAGACAACTCCCCTCTTTTCCCTTCCTGAGTGCCGAGCATCCCTGGCCCACCATCTGCTTTTCCTTTCTTTACTGGTAAAAAGGTAAAGGTTCCCCCTGCAGATGTGTGCTAGTCATGTTGGACTCTAGGGGCGGAGCTCATCTCCGTATTCAAGCCGAAAGAGCCAGTGTTGTGCAAGTCCGTGGCCACGTGGCCAGCATGGCTGCAATGAAACACAGTTTTACCTTCCCAGTTTTTATGGCAGTACCTATTTATCTACTTGCATTGACATGCTTTCGAACTGCTAGGTTGGCAGGAGCTGGGGTGATCAGCGGGAGCTCGCTCTGCTGCATGGCACCCGAGATTCGAACCACCGAGCTGCCGACTTTGCTGTCAACAGTTTTCGGAGCCTTAGTCCACTGAGCCACCACACCCCTAGGTAGCTGCATATTAGTAGATGGAATGTTAATTGTATGATTCATGTCACAACTTGGGCAGGTATGGCAATTTTACAGGTATTGGGATGGATCCAGGAATTTAAAACTACAGGGAAGGACCTCCGGGTTCGAAAACACCCACAAAAGAAGTCTGAAGGTCATGGTCGAGGGTAAGTAGCAAGGGGAGAAGGGGGATCCTCCCTCAACAATGATTTATGACTCATCCCAATGGGGTCAATACTCCTTCTTAGGGACACTCAGTTTTAATGGGAATACAAGACACTGATGGAGTGGAGACCCCAGAGTTCCTGGAACCCATTGAAGAGGGACTACAAAACAAAGAAAGTGCACAGGAACATCAAAGGGACAGGCCTGCTCCTTTGATGCATTGGATCTGATCCAATTGCTTAGCCAGAATACTGTCTTATGTATTCAATAAAGTCTTGGCCTTGTTATACCCAAACTATGGTGGTCTTGCCTCATCTTTATGTACTCACACAATTAAGGGAAGCTTAGCTATAGGCAACAATTTATTGATTACAACAAGCAGTACTTTGGTTGAGTCATTGGGTCAGATCCAGCACATCACAGAGCCCACCTGCTGCTTTGATGCTTCCATGTTCCTCATGATCCCATAGGAACACCCACTTTGGCAGCTTATCTGGACCCCCCAGGGAAGCAGACCCCATTGGTGGTCCCTGCCATAAGTCATTGAAAGGGTGGGGCCTTTGTCTGTCCCCTAATTATGCAGCCCTTGGCCCCTCCCCTCTGACATGGCTTCGTCAGCTGTTCTCCAGTCCTTGCTCAGTCCCCTGCTGCTCAGTCTGCTTGGATCTGTCCCAATGCCTGTAAACTGCCAGCTATTCTTAAAGTTGTGACATTAACAGAAGACAATTATATACAAGTAAACTTGAATGAAAAAGATCCCCATTATAAAAAGAATTGGTGGGAAGGGATGTTTTTGGCTCCTGGGAGGAAAGGGAGGAAACAGCTCCCGCCTCCTACTTTTAAATGGGAGCAAGCCCACCTACTTTGAGGGCATCAGCACTCTTAGGGACCTGGATTGATCCACATCATGTGGGCTCCAGCCAGCCTGCTCATAGGCCAGGCCCCTTGCACATGACATGGCCCTTTTCATCCCTACTCCCCTGGGTGCCGCCATTACTCCTGCTGCTGGTGGTGCCACTCCAGCAACAAGGCTGCAGACCGGTAAGCCAGTCCACCCCCTTTCCAATTAGTATAGGCATTCTCCTATCTACAAACAAATATCAATTGAAATATATTTCATAGGGATGGGTATTTCGTTTCAGAACCAGTAGGTTACAAAATGAACCACACAAGCCCAGGTGGTCCTCAGAACCAGCTGATACACACAGATCCAATTGCTTTACCTTTCTCTGTCTCGCACAGGGTTAAAATCCAATGAGGAAGCATGCTGTGATGTCATCAGTGCTAGATCTCTGTTGCTGACCAGTCAGGAGCTGTGGAGGGACAGGTATCAGGGGCGACTTTCCCATAGGCCTTTGTGGTTCAATGAACCAGGGCGCCTGAACCCCCAAACCCCAAAACTCTTAGATTCTGTAGGCTCCTGCCGGGCTTGTCCCGGCTTGGGGCCGCTTTGTCTCCCTGGCCGCCGTAGTTTCGGCGCGAAAGAGGAGAGCATGTGATCCCCGAGCTGTGCGGGGATCAAAGCCCTTAAAAGGGAAGCCCACGCTCAAACCCTCCTCTTTCGCGTCGAGCTGCACCTTGGAGAAGGACAACGGAGCCTTCTCTGACGATGTTGGAGGCTGGTGGGGCTCGTACTTCCGCCGAGCCCCGGGTGACATCTACCGGGGTGCTCCCGTTTAGCGCGGGGAACGGGAGGGAGCCTACCCTTAAGTGAGAGGGCCAGTTAGGCTCCCCCCCCTCACCACCTTCCCTTCCCAGCCAGAGCTGCTCTCCCGGCTGACAGACCCGGTCGTCCGGGCAACTATTTAAAAAAAAAATCAACAGGGAAAGATTGAAAGAGAAAGAGGGAGGACGGGGTCCAGGGAGCTGGCAGGCGGCTCGGAGCCTCCCCGAGGCCCCGCAGGCATGCCGGAGCGCGCCGTTGCTGGTGTCCCCCACACACCTCGCCACCTTCCCTTCCCAGCCAGAGCTGCTCTCCCGGCTGACAGACCCAGTCGTCGAGGCAACTATTTAAAAGACAAACAAACAAACAAGCAAAAAATCAAAGGGGAGAGATTGAGAGAGAAAGAGGGAGGACGGGGACCAGGGAGCTGGCAGGCGGCTACGAGCCTCCCCGAGGCCCCGCAGGCGCGCCGGAGCACGCCGTTGCTGGTTTCCCCCACGCACCTGAGGGATCTTTGAACCACGGCTCCACATATCCTTAAGACAGCCCTGACAGGTATCATCCCACCTCCCTCTCTGATTGGCAAGCAGCACAAAGCAGGAAAGATGGCATCACAGTGTGCTTCCTCATTGGATATTAACCCTGTGTGAGACAGACAAAAGTAAAGCAATTGGATCTTCATGTACCAGCCGGTAATTAGGACCACCTGGGCTCACGTGGTTCATTTCGTAACCTACTGGTTTCAAACAATTATGCCTATCCCTAATATATTATGTAAGAAACTGTAGATACATTTTTGGAGTATGTCGAGGCAAAATCCATTAATAGATTTGATTTGGAGTAGGACCACTTTGGACATCTCAAGCATCTCTAAGCCGGTCACTGGAAGTATTGTGGGGAGAATGAATCAAATCCAAAGGGATGTTTCTCCAATCAGAAAGCCCTGTTCTTGAAGAGGTCTTGCCCTGATAACTCTGTTAATTAAATGCCTGGCTGGGGAGTCAGATGTTGGGATGTGATTCCACACTGTGCATCCAGAAGAATCCGCTATTGACCTTTTAAATAACTCAAAGAGGAAAACAGCACTTAAAATGAGGGGTCTGTGGGGATTTTAAGTATATTTGACTTGTTGGTATATTGCATTCTTGGCATTGTGATAGCTTGTACAGTCTGCGGAGATTCCTGGAACCAGACTGCTTGCCCCAGGAACCAATAAAGCTGTCCACTGCCAATTTAGTCTTTCTTGAATTGATGACACTACTTTGATAACTCATTTTCACCCCTGACCCCTCACCACTGGCTGAGAATGAGATGAGGAATATTCTGTACTTTGTGCAGAAATCTGCTATATTTGCATATTTTTCCTTTGAGAAGCAGTGAACACGGACCACGAGATAGAACACGTGGCTGATTGTTTACAACAAAGGAGACAAACCACTTAATATTTCTGATTCTTCAAATTCCATGCAGCAAAACAGCAAGTGTTGTTATACTGAGCAATCGGAGTCATTTGTATTGATGTTCTATTTGCACAATGTTGTCTAAATTGCAGAGAGAGGGGGGGATATTAAAAACCAAAATCACACGTGTTGAGAGAAACCTCAACAGTACTCTTGCTCCCATGATCTTTTCTTGCTGAGACTAGCGCTACAAACTATCTTGTCCTCTCATGAATGCAAGTCTAGCAAAGAACCTAAATTCCTGAAAAAGAGAAGCCTTGATGTATGTTTAATGCAATACAAAATGTGAACTACATTGAGATATTAGCTCTGCCCTGGTGTCTTCACTGAATGCTTAGCTTTGATGTCATTTCTGATGTCTACAAATATGGAAGCTCAATATGTATGAACCAAGACTAAAGAAATGATTGGTGGACCTCATATGTAAAGCAAAGCAAAGCAAAGTGTTCTGCTTATACACCACCCCATACCACTTCAAGTAGTCTCTGGGTGGTTTACAATTTTAATTACAGTAATGCAGGCTACACATTGCCCCCCCCACCAGCAAGCTGGGTACTCAATTTACTGACCTCGGAAGGATGGAAGGCTGAGCCAATCATGAGCCGGCTACTGAGGATTGAACCCCAGATCGTGAGCACAGTTTTACCTGCAATACAGGCATTTAAACACTGCGCCATGAGGCTCTTATATATGTAAGCATTCACTACAGTGAACCCTTCTATAACAAACAGCTTGTATAACATAAAATTTGTACAACATAAAAATTCCAGAGATAGGGGAAATTTGCTTAACATAATCGCCTATGGGGAGAATCCGTACAACATAAAAATGGGATCACTCCATTTTCAATGCATGCCTATAGGAATTTGTATAACATAATTTAACAAAATTTCATTTGGAACTAGAGATGGGCACGAAACGAACAATTTTTCATTTCCGTTTCTGTTTTTTCGTTTTGTTACGTAACAAAACGACAAATGAATTTTGTCTCTAAAATGAAATGAAACGAACAGAAACACCAGAAATTTTGTCGTGCGTTTCGTTTCCGTTACTGCAATATGAGTGAATTGCTTAAAATCCTAAAAAAATCACAAGAAAATGAAATTAATGGTAACGAAATGGTAACGAAAGAAATGAAAACGAAAATGAATTTTTTGCAAAAATTCGCAAAAAATGGAAACAAACCGAAACGGACCCTCCAAACGACAAACGACAAATGAAATGCCATTTTTTTTTATTCATGCCCATCTCTATTTGGAACGAATTAATTCCTTTATACAAGGAACTCAGAATCAAACTCTCTTGCTGATCTCGTGCAGATCAAGCAGAAATCTCCCCACAGAGCCAGCTCCGCCTTTGGCCCACTTTTCTTACATGGTTTTAAATAAATGGGCTTGCCAATGTGAAATCAAATTGATTCTGATTTAATTTCTTTGCATAGTGCTTCTTTGATCTGGAAACATAAGACACGTGAGAAGATCAGCAACAGAAAAAGGACATTTTCCCCCAGTCAATCCCCTCACTCTTCTTCCTTCTTTTCCTGTTTTGACACTACCTTTTAAGAAAGACAGCATTGATTTAAAAAAAAAAGATAAAACAGCACATACAAAAGGAATTTGACCTCGCTTCCAAGCTTGTTCTGAGGTAAAAACTAGAAGTGCATGAGAGAAATTCTATTATTAAGTTGCAGTAAAAGAAGAAGAGTGAAAATTACTGGCTCCATGAATTGATTCCTTTATGTTTCTTTTTTATTTTATTTTTTCTTTCGTTCCACTCTAGGGAATGAGTCCTTTGTGAGCTAGGAGTAATATCAAATCAGGACATAAAGTGGATCAGAATCTCAAGAGGGTCGGGTTCATTGGTGAAATGACCTCTTCATATTTTGGAGTGTGCAATCTGTTCTAAGAACATATACCGAAAAGTGAACTTTGCTTTCTGCTATAGACCCTTGTTTTTTTTTTTAATGCCAAGCAACTGGAACTGGTTTTCTGCACTGTAAACTCGCAAGAAAGCCTGAGACATAAAATTCATACATAACACTGAGCTGGGAAGTAATGCACTTGCCTGGGAATTTGCGCATAAATTAATCTGCAATTGAGGAATGGATCCAAATAGTGAAAGATTATTTCTGTACTCAGTAGTACCATTCATCCCTATATTCATCCTATTGCTTGTTCCAAACAAATTCAAATACTTGCAGTGCTGTCATACAGAAGAAGGGTGGAATATGTTCTAAATCATATCAGAGAGCAGGACTCAATTGGGTTCAATTTAGAGGAAGGCAGATTTCAGATGACTATCGGGGGGGGGGGGGGAAAGAAACCCAAACTTATAGCAGTATGGCAATGGAACCAATTACCTTGAGAGGTGGTGAAGTATTCAAGGGGGGAAAACCAATCAACCATATTTCAGATATTCTTTGATTTGGATTCCAGCATTGGACAAGGCGTTGAACTCAGTGGTCTTATAAACCCCTCCCAATGCCACTGTTCTACAAGTGTGAAAAAGTGGCATCACAGTGCCACTAAGCTAAGAGTGGACACATGCCACACATTGAGAGCCACTGTTTTAAACAATGGAACTGTGCAAGGGTTTTGACTACAATGGGAAATGCTCTAGGATTTGGACAATCTAATTCACATTATTGTATGTTGACTGCATGGCATGCAAATCAATGTGAAGCTGCTCAGAGTCATCCTCACACATGCATAGTATTTTCCTATGTTGGGGCTTCTATGTTCTAGAAATAAGTTGCATTCAGGTGCAGTGACAGCTGGAGCCAATGTGGAAGGATATTGCATTTGAACCCATTCCACCTGACTATAGCAGTAATGAGAGAAGCACTGCATTGGGAAATTGGCTGCTGGTCAGTCAGATGGGGGGGGGCAAGATGATGCATGCACAGCTCCTGATTGGGCAGTGCCAGGAAGGGTGAAAGATGACACATCAGGGGCTGCTTCCTAGTTGGAGTTTAGCCTGGCACGACCCAAAACGAGGTAAGAGACTGGTTGATTCCATTCTGGAAGGTAGGACCCAGTACCAAATAGCAACTGTGCTGCTGTATTTCATTTCAGAACCGGACTCCTTCCAAAATGAAACACCTATTCCCCACCACTGACCTAGGTCAAGGAGGTAGTGATGGTGGTGGTGATAGGGGAGCCAATGTATAGCCTGCATAATTAAATTGTAAACCACCCAAAGAATGCCTTAAGTACTATGAGGTATTATATAAGCAGCACACTTTGCTTTTTCTTCGGAGCAGACATGAGAAAGATTGCAACTCAAGTGGACTCAGTCTGTGTTGTATGTGGTTTATTAGTGTAATCCAAAACATGAGTGAAGAATGCTTAAAACTATGTTTTCTGTGAATTTAATAACACTTTCCCTACATCAAGTATGACCTGTGTGTTCAATGCAAGAAATCCAAGCAGAATACCAGTGATTCAGCTCCTGCTTAAAATGTCAAGTTTTTCTCTCCCATCTGACAGATAATGAGCTATCTGTTTTGATGCATTTGCTATAAGAGCACAATGAATATTCCAATAGCTCTTCTCATCCTGTAAGAAAATAAAACACCCGTTACTTTATTTTTAACTTTCATAACATCCATTTCACTGATGTTTGCTATATGTAATATGTTGAGGATAATATGATTACCCAGGGACTAAGACTGGATTACTCTAGCTCTAGGACCCTACTTACAGGGAACTAAATTTCTCCAATTGTCCACATGTCATAATTAAAACCATTCTTTTCTTTCTTGTACTTTGCACGTGTCATTTCAATCTTACTGGAATAGCAGAATAACCTCAGCATGAGTTACTTCTACAGCACCCTATAAAGACATGCATTGTAAATACCCTGCCATTAAGGCTGCTATAGTGTCCTAAATAGAGATGGTTTAGTTCATTTTGTTATTCATTATTGGTTTCGTTAGTAAATCGGCCGCAGGGAAAACTGTCTAGAGAGACCCCTGTTCCCACCTCAGCATGCAGAGGCAAGAACAGGGGTCTATCTAAAGGGATCTTCCCTGCGGCCAATGACAGTGCCTAGCCGTCGCTGCCAGTAAGAACCCCAGTTCAGATTGGTTTGGGTTTATATGAATCTTTTTTAATATTCGTACAAATCCGAACCCAAACCGAGCCAAGGGTGGCTCAAACCAGATGAACCTGAACCATGGGTTTTCTGGTTCGTGCCCACCTCTAGTCCTAAACCTCGGTTGTTATTAATTCATTGCCATAACAAGGGTCTATATGAATGAGGATTTATTGCAGCTGGGAGCAACGGCAACAGTAAAACTAAGAGAAAAAAGTTAAAGTGGGAGGGGTAGGTGTCCTACCCAGATATGATTGCAATAGGTCGCATCACGATTGATCTCTGACCATGTGTGGCCATATGTCAAAGTTATCTGGAAGTTCAGTCAAGACACATATGGGGCCCCAACCAAGAAAACAACTAAAACAAGGTCACCACTCTGATGGTATGACCTTTATACCATTTTATAAGGGTATGCAAGAATGAATGAATGAATAGCTTTATTACGGTCAAAGACCAAAAACAACAAACAATCCACAATGTCTGTGTGTTGCGATAAACACATACAATTCAAAATTTGAAATAAGTACAAAACTATACAGTCTTCCATAAAAATCAGAATAAATAAACCCTTACTTACAGGGTCATAGATTGTATACTCCACTAAGCTGAGTCTATATCCTTAAAATAAGGATATTCAAATTTTGAGTTGTGTGCGCTTATTGCGGATCGTTTGGTGTTTTTGGTCTTTGACCGTAATAAAGCTATTCATTCATTAGCATGCATTATACCAGTAAGGAACCTGGATAGGTGAGGGCAATCTAGAATCTGAAAAACTCTGTTATCATGAACAGTCTGCGACTTGTTCCTCTGATTCCCCTGTCATACAAGGCAGCTACTGACAGAACCGAAAATCTCTGGTTTGAAGCACAGCAGCTACTGACAAAGTAGGGTGTGCTTTAAAGCTCCTCACTGATTCTGTTCCTGTGTTCTGAAATTTTTGGATAAATTCTTCCAGTTGTGGAGCAGAAGTGCAGGGATTCACAGTGGAATAGTTTCAGTTCCCCAGAGTAGTGTATATTTTTTGCTCATTGACTGGTACTTAACAGTCTCAACAACTCACTTTGAAACATTAGTTGGAGAAAGAACAAATGGTTTGGTTACTTACAATTGAAGAGATCAAACAGCAAACTGATCAACATGACTGCTTTCAGTAACAGACTTCAACAACTTCTAGAGTAATAGATAGCTCAATGGTTTAGGTGACTGCCTGCAGAGCTAGAGGTTCGGAATTCACTTCCCCACTGTGTCTCTTTGACAGGAGCTGGGTTCTGTGATTCGTAGGGTTCCTTCCATCTTAGAGCTCCTCAGCTCTAAGATTAGAGAGTAGAGATGGGCACGAATTTTAAAAAAAGGCATTTCGTTTGCCATTTGTTGTTTGGAGGGTCCGTTTCGGTTTGTTTCCATTTTTCGCGAATTTTTGCAAAAAATTGTTTTTGTTTTTGTTCATTTCATTACCATTTCATTATCATTAATTTCAATTTTTTGTGATTTTTTTTTTAGCATTTTAAGCAATTCACTCATATTGCAGTAATGGAAATGAAACGCGCGACAGAATTTTCGGTGGTTCTGTTTGTTTCATTTCATTTTAGAGACAAAATTCGTTTGTCATTTCGTCGCATAACGAAATGACCAAACAAAAATGGAAACAAAAAATTGTTCGTTTCGTGCCCATCTCTATAAGAGAGCGGAAAAGCTCTCAACAATGAGACAGAATTCTCTTTGAAATCAGAAGCAGGGAAGGAACAATGTGTTATTGCTGGATATATTGACAGTCATCCTAGGCCAGAAAGGTTCCTCCCAGCCAAAGCTGCTAAAGGCAGCATATGGGGTTGCAAAAAAACTCAAACAACTTCAACTCTATCTTCTGGATGATGGGATCAACCCTGTCTCTGTAGTATTAGAATGAAGCAATAGAAACACCATTGCCCCCCCCCACTCGGAATGACGAGACGAGGCAGTAAGTGGGGGTAACTGGGCCACACTTTATTAACAAGAACAACATTAACCACAACAACATCAGGAGGGGTCTGTCATCAGCAGAAGGTCGGAACCCCGGGGTCGCCCTAGACCCCTCCAACCAGGCAGCATCGGGCGAGAACGACCCCCAGGTGGTGCGGTCAGATGACGGCACCTCCCCCGGGCCAGTCTGAATTATTCCCCTCCCTGTGATGACTAGCATAAACCTGGGTTATTCCCAGAGCAGGGGGAGGGCGTCCCCTTGCACCCACCAGGACACTGTGACCTCCTGATCGGGAGTGCCCTGGCTAACGGGTACTTGGGGACAGATGTTAAATACTCACCACTGTCCTAGCCAGCTTCCACCGCCAGTGTGACCAATACTTAATGGTGACCAACCTATTGCCCTGGTACTAGTGTGGGATAGGTGAAAAATCCCCGCTCTCAATGGCCAATCAAAGTGCGGGTCAAAAATTCCTATCCGGCCCCCGGAGGCGACCAGCTACGCTCACACTAGTCCATCGTGGGTGGGCGGGTGGGTAACGCCAGTTGAAATGGCTGCTGTTGGGGGGGCGGAGCCACCCTTATAAAGGGCACTCCTCCCCCTCCCCTCTGGACGCCGAAGCGTCCTGCCCATCTCGCGCCTTCTCGCGAGAGGGCAAATCGGCTCCGCCGGGCGGAAGCACCGCTGCAGAGCCAGCATTAATGATGTTTCTTGAAAGGTGTATATTCCAGTCTATCTTTTCTCTTTCGTCATATGGGAAGAGACATTGCCCAGTGGTTTGAAAGGGCGACCAGTTCCATGCAGTTCTTTTTATATATCCAAGACAATGAGTGAAAGTCTTTACATTTGTGATTAAAGAAACTTTGGAAATTTTTTAGCGGGGGCTTTGTCTGATAGTTATGTCTCTGGAGGCCTAGATGAATGATTGACTCTTTTGTATCTGGCCTTGAATTCTAAATTAGGATTGCCTGTTTATCTTGTCCACCCACCAATCATTTCATTCTTTGTCACCAGCACATGGCAGAGGTAGATTATGTGGCTGTCACCCCCCCCCCCCAGGAGAAGGAGTTTCCCACCCTGCTAACACTAGAAGCCCCCAGTCTCACTATTTCCATCTTGCCTGGTTTCAATCTCAGGCTATTCATTCTCATCCACCCCAGCATAGCCTCCAGGAAGTATTCAAGGGATGGGACAGCATCCCATGCAGAAAGTGGGATGGAGAGATAGAGCTGGGTGTCATCAGTATTCTAGTGACACAAAGCTCCAAAACTCCTGATGACCCCTCCCAGTGGCTTTGTATTGTCAAATAGCATTGATTAGATTATCAACCCCCCTATGGAAGTGCACAGTTAAGAGTCCAAGGAGTGGATTTCATCTTGCCAATTTCAATTTTCTGAAGGCAGCCCTCCAGGAAGGATTGGAGCCAAGCCAAAGTGAGGCCACTAACCCCCAACCCAGAGGGCTTCCCCAGGAGGATACCATGGCTAGTGGCACCAAAGGTTGCTGTGAGATCGATGAGGACCAAAAGGATATCTTGCCACAATTGTTTCAACCAGTGCTATCTTTGTGCTGTGACATGACCTGAACCCAGATTGGAGCAGATCAAGAAACCTGAACCTCATCAGCCAACAGCCTCTCCATTGCCTTGCTCAAAAAATAAAATTTTTCCTCCTGGAGTAACTCACTATTATTGCAGGCCATTCCTTTGTCACTGGCCTGGAAGCTTCGATAAGTCTGCCAGGGCAAGGGTTTAGGGAGGAGGTGTTGCCCCCCCCCCAACAATCAAGCAACCCGTCCACATCAGATAATGTCACTGGTTGAAAGTATTAGAGTCAACAGCCAAAGTGATGCAGAGAACATCTCAACTTGATCTACTATCGGACATTCGTAGTCAAGATGGTTGGATGCCACTGTAGACTTTAAAAATAAATTGACCACAGGAGATACTATTAGGAACCCTATCACTGTGACTAGTCCTGGATAGATCATGAGCTATTAAAAAAAAGTTCAGCCAGATGATTTTGTGCCTTCCTGAACAAAAAAACAAACAAACAAAAAATCAGCCAGATGATTTTGTGCCTTGCTGAACCAGCAGTGAAGTGAGAATTTCTGGCAGCCTTGACTTTTGCTAAATAGAAGATATTTGACACGATATTTACAGCTTCTAAATTCATTTCTGTTGGGGCTTCCCTCAAATTGTCCTCCAAATCAGCAGAGAGGCTTGACCAATTATCCAGAGGATTGGTTCCAACAGGATTAAAAGGTTGCTTTGGCAGAACTCTGTCCTTTAGCACATTGGGTGCTAATGACTGCTCTGCTGTTGGTTCATCACCCTGAGATAGGGTTGATGTTCTGATACATCAAACGGGAAGCACTAGGGTTTCAAGCTTAGAAGAAGTGGGTCTTCTGCTTCCATTGGTTGCAGGCAGAAGACAGTTCTTTACATCAGGAAAAAACACTATTTACTGATATACTAAAAAGAAATAGAAGACTTTTCATTTTTGGTAACTTTGATGGCATTGTTGACAATTTTGGAAGTCAGAAGAATCTCATTCTTAATGGTGGCCATGGTAGTTTCTCAACTTTCCGCATATCATCAAATCACATATTTGGGTGCTGTAGCTGACTCAGTGAAAACTGTATAGCTAATCTACCGTCCTTGAGTTCTGATCATTAGCAACTTGCAACACTTTTCGGTAAATCTGCAATCAAGTGCATGCCCTCCTCCCCCTGTTATTTCAGCTCACACTTCTAGCCACTGCCTCTTCTTGGAAAAGTAGCCTGTAGAGTTTGTGCCTTCTTGTCAGACAACACAGAATTGCAATTAATATAGCTCTTTGAGAAAACATTGAGGGGAGAGTTTCTGTAATCTTATGGCTGAGGGCATCAAAAGCATGCCTTAATGAATCAAGTTTACTGGAGGTAAAGGTAAGAAGCTGGAAAATATATTTTAAGCATCTGAGCGGTAAGGAGGCAATATTCTGATATTATATCCAGTGGCAGTTCCTTTTGATAGCCTTGATTAGGTTTGGGTTACTCAAGGGGCTTCCTGGCTGGAATATACGATGTCAGCCATGACTGTATTTGGGTGAGAAGTGGTTACCGTATATACTCGAGTATAAGTTGACCCGAGTATAAGTTGAGGCCCCTAATTTAACCCCCCAAAACTGGGGAAACGTACTGACTCGAGTATAAGTCTAGGGTGGAAAATGCAGCAGGACCTGGCAGCTCTTCCTTTGTGAGCTGGGGGAGTGATGTGTGATGTTTAAAATGACTTTTAGCCACTGATGCTTGGGTCAGTGGCTAAAAGTCATTTTAAACCTCATGTGCCGCTCCCCTGTGATGCGGGGGGGGGGGTCATGAGAAGCGGCATGCAGTGCTTAAAATGACTTTTAGCCATAGATGACTTGCCTCAGTGGCTAAAAGTATTGACCCGAATATAAGCCAAGGGCCCCTTTTTCCAGCCCAAAATTAGGGCCGAAAAACTAGGCTTATATTCGAGTATATACAGTAATTGAAGAAAAACATATGTCAGCTTCTGGGATTTTTCCCCCTTCTGTGGTGTCACTTTGTGAGTGGCAGTGAACACAGGACATTATCCTGTAGATCTTCTTGACTGCTGCTGTTGGTGTTGTCACATTCAAGCTGGTCTTTGCCAATGTGATGCTTGACATTCTTTTTTTATTGCTGGCAACAGGGACACATTATTGTACAGCTATATCAGATGATTTCCTGATGTTTTAAAACACGGATACAGGAAGCACAATATCCCATATTCAGAAACCATAGGGCAGTGTTGGTGAACCTATGGCATGGGTGTCAAAGGTGGCACTCGGAGCCTTTTATATGGGCACCCCACTTTGCCCCTTCACAGACACCTGTATTCAGGTTAAATGGCTGTATTGGCACTTTGCAAAAAAATAGTGTGTTTTGAATCACAGTTTGGGCACTTGGTCTCTAAAAAGTCCACCATCACTGCCATAGGGCTTTTTTTTAAGAACTGCATTTTTCAACAGGATGAAGACTAGAAGGACATTAAACCCTTAAGAAAGAACAACTCCCTTTTATGCACAGTTTTAATTCTGACGCTTGCCTCAGACTCTATTATTTTCTATCAGACGATTACATTTTTAAAAACAAGCAGTGACAGAAGACAGAACTCGATGCCTGCATCACAGTCTCTACAAGTTAATGGTACAACTTGATACTTGCTCAAGAGTGCTTATTTTATTGTTCCATTAGTTGATGCCTTTCTGGTTGCTTATATGTATTTATGTTGGATGTCAACTATCATCCTTCAAGGGTGGTTAAATTTCTGTTTGTGTGCCTAGCCTGCCTTAATATGTAGCAGTCAAGGACAGACTGTGGAAGGAAAACAAACCAACTGTGTGATGAAGCGGCTGACCATGGAAATTAGTCCTGGAGCTGTCAGTCCTCTCAGATGTCTCCTTTTTGTGCAGAAGGACAAGAAAGTAGATTTTTTTTTTAAAAAAAAGTCTCTGTCTGTTTGCCCAAACAATGACAAGGTATTTATGTACAGATGTTGTGTTTGTCACAAATAGTACAAAACTAATGTACATTAGCTCTGACTTGATGTGTGGACTGTTAAAAATGGAAACCATTGTATTGGTTTTGTACACATTTTGTGACCCTTTGGTGACCCACCTCTGCTGGCTGTGTTCTTTGTGGAAAGACACTCTTTATGTAAAAACATTATGTGTAGACTACAGAAACTTCAGCACTTGAAAAGTGTCCCTTTTTTGCCTTTTGCACTGGTGATATGTTTTGTGGAAGCCAGTGATTTCGCAGAAGGATGTCCTGGCATGTTGAAGCAGCTTGTCTTATCAAAGACAAGTGATTTTTTCCATGATCCTTCACATCCACAGACAGACCTGTTTCAGTGGACCCACAAACTAAAGGGAGCTTCAAGAGGGTTAGTTTGGTGAGAAGCAAGGTCTGGAAAGAGACTGAGTACATGCTTAGCACAGGAAGGAAGTAGACAGTGGTCCAAAAATGGGGTGAGTATGCATCAATAGGCAAAATTTATGCAAAAATTGTGCTTTACCTGCCCACCAAGACCTCTAGATTTTGCTGCTAACCAAGGCTGCACCTCTAACCCCCTGCTCGCCCTGAAATGGGAAGGCACTCTGTATTACTGTCTAAATGAAAGAATGGTCTGAAGGTATTCTTAAATACAGATGGAAATCCAGACTTTGTTTCATCCTGACATACTAAATGAGAATAGGCTGTTGTTGATGGTGTGCCATAAATAATTTGTACAAGAGGCATTTGGGAGGGAAGTGCTTGTTACCACAGGTCAGACATTATAGATCAGGGGTCCTCAAAGTTTTCAAACAGCGGGCTGGTCCACCATGCCCCAGACACCACAGGGGGCTGGACCACAGTTCAGAAAAAAAAAGGCCAACATGGAAAAAGGGGGGAGGGAGGGGCAAGTGGGAGGAGCGCCCCATGATTGGCCCATGATCATTGTGTCTCCAGAGTCCCAGCAATGCCTCCTGCTCCAGATCACCACCCTGAGGTGCCACTGCTCAGATCCCTCTGCTGCGCCTATTCCTCCTCATCGTCCTCCTCCTCCTCCTCCAGTGGTAGCGGCTGGAGCAGCTCTCCTTCCTTCCTTCATTGCATCAGGAATGAGGTGGCAGCCCAGACAAACTCAGGCCCCTCATCACCTTCTGAGCAGCCACTCAGGATGAGGAACAGCAGCCGCAGCAAGGCTGGTGCCACTTTGTGCAGATCCAGCTGTGTGCCCTGGCCATCAGGTCCTCACTGTGCCCTGGAGGGAAAGCTGCCTCCTCTCTTGGCCTGACCCAGCCCAGCCCGACTTGGTGCATTGTAACTGAGGGAGGGAGGGAGGGAGCAAGGGGTGGGAAGGAGGGAGGGGGCAGGAAGGCATGCCCAAAGCTACCTGCAGCCCGTTCATTGGCCGAGTTCAGTCAGGGTGCGTGGTCTCTTGGCTTACCAGCCCACCCATCACCAACCGGGGATAAATGCAGCCCCGCCAGCCCCCCAGGAACCAGGACCAGGCCACCGTTGGCCTTCTCTTCCCTTCTCTTCTTTCTCCACCACCTCCTCCTCTCTGGTCTCTAACCTGGTGATGGTGGTGGCAGCTTCAGCCTCTGGCCATGGCTGTGCTCTCTCCTCCCCTCCTTCACTCCATGGAGCAAGGCAGCAGCTCAGAGGGGGCTGGGTGGGCAGGAAGTAGCTCCGTTTCCCCCTTGGTTGCCTGCTGTCCATCCCTCCAGCAATCGACTGCCATGGCTGCTTTGGCTCGGAAGGCTGGCTGGTGCTGCCTCCACCTGCCCATTCCTCACAACTACAATAACACAGGCGGCAGCCACACAAGAAAGGCAGGTGGGCAGGGTGGAGGAGGAACAGGGGTGGGGCCTCAGGGCCATGGAGGTAGAGGGAGACCTTGCCGCAGCCTTCCCGTTTTAAATTGGCCCACCCAGCTGCATCCGGCACCCTGACCATCTGGGCAGCAGGTGGGGGGAGTGGGGGACCTTGCCGTAGCCCTCCCACTCTGAATGTCCCACTAGCCAGCATGCTGATCATCTGGGCAGTAGTTGGGGGAAGTGAGAGAAGCAACATAGCCCACTGCTTTGAACTGCCTCAGCAATAGAAGCAGCTGCGGAGGCTGGCTTGCTCGCAAAGCAGGGGGTAGGTGGGAGGTTGCAAATGGTCCTGGTGGGCAGATTCAGGACCTTGGGGGGCCACATCCGGCCCTGGGGCCTTAGATTGAGGACTCCTGTTATAGATAGACCACAGTTAGAGCTGAATGCACATGCATGTTGCAGATTGGGGACAAAGGCAGGGTATGTGGGTTTTTTTAAGGGGGGTGAAGTTGTTTCTTTTTCTTTTTCTTTTCTTTTTTGTACGTGTGCAGAATTTCAAAGACATCCTATGCTATTTCTCTGAAAACCAATCATCACATAAGCAATGCAGATTTGAATACTTCCTGGGACATTCAGCCACTTCCATAAGTTAACCTCTTGTTCAGTTGCTTGGCTCTTGTTATCAAAGGCTTCCTCTAACATCTGTCTCTGACCTTCTGCTGAAAGTGAAATCTCTTGAAAGTGTTTCAGAATTCTTGAAATGCCTTCTTACCATACCAACCCTTGCTTGTCTCAAATGTAAACATTAGTGAATTTCTGTCACATCCCTATTTGCCTTGCATTCAATGGAAGATCCCTATTTGCCTTGCATTCAATGGAAGATTCAATGGAAGCCTTCGAGAATGCTTCTCATAATAGAAATTGGCAGTGCCTGGGTCTTCCAATTAATAGGAGTTTTCTAACTCCATTTATGATGCTGTTGCATAGTGTACAAAAAGAGAGTGAACATTTATTTGTAAGGGAGAGGGGAAAGTGCTTTTATTGTCTATGTGAGTTGTTGTTCAGTTGTTCATTCATTTCCGACTCTTCGTGACCCCATGGACCAGAGCACGCCAGGCCCTCCTGTCTTCCACAGCCTCCCGGAGTTTGGTAAAATCCATGTTGTTTGCATCGGTGACACCATCCAACCATCTCATTCTCTGACGTCCCCTTTTCCTTTTGCTTTCAATCTTTCCCAACATCAGGGAGTTTTCCATGGACTCCTCTTTCCTCATGAGGTGGCCAAAGTATTGGAGCCTCAGCTCCAATATGAGTTATGTGGCATTAAATCAATTCCAATGTATAGCAACTCTAGCAGGACTTTTAAGATGAAAGTTTCATTTAAAGGATAGCTTTACCACTGTCACCCCACAGAAGTCTCAATTGACAGGAAGGAATTTGAAACCAGGTCTCCTGAATTCTAGGCCATCATTCTTTTTACTATACCATTCCAACTAGACATTTAGATGATATATTATCTATTCTTTCTTTCTTTCTTTCTTTCTTTCTTTCTTTCTTTCTTTCTTTC
>JAHTLZ010000178.1:2457891-2499129 GCA_023846285.1 Phrynocephalus versicolor
CTATCTATCTATCTATCTATCTATCTATCTATCTATCTATCTATCTACGTACCACTGCATTTATTTCATATTGTGTTTATGCATCCCAGATAGTTGAGAGTGACTGCTATAGATCACCTTGACTCCTGGCATGGGGATCATCAACATTCAGGCTATCATTTTCTATGTAAAGTTTCTTTCTTCTGATGGTAATACCACTTCTGGGCATTGAGTTGTAGACGCAGAAGCACAATATCTCACAGTTGTAAACTGGGGGAGCTTTAAAAAAAAGAAAGAAATGAGTTTTAAGGTTTGTTTCTGAGAGGCAGAGGTTAACACTTACAGCCACTTGAAGGTGAAGCTCATTTTGCAGCCGAGGCTCCTTGCCAGAAACCTTTAATTGGCTCCTCAACTCACATAAAAATTAGATTAATCCTTTTTTAAAACAAATCTGTCCTGGGGTTGAAACTTCAGCAGATTTAGTTGTTTTTCCCACCATAAGATTTTAAAAAGAAGGCCTTTCTCATGAAGTTGCTTTTGTAGAGCAATACTGCCATGAATCTTTATTAGGAAGGAGCAACAACCAACTGAGATGGAACATTTGCTTTAACTGGGTGAACATGCAAGATCTGATGAAGCAAACTGACTTCTTCTCCAGATCCCTAAACCATTTCCTATCTCAAAGATCATGTGTGTGGGGGGAGTTAGTTTCAAAGATGAAAAAAAAAACACCCAATATGTCATTCCCATTAGACAACTCTTTCACTGTGTGAGAGACATACAGTATATAAATTAAAAAAGCAAATTGTCTTTAAATAACAATCTGTTCTTTTTTTCTCTGCGCACACCAGATTGTGTGACTGCCTTGTGTGCCCAGGTAAAAAACCAATTGATTTCTAATGAGAGAGATAGAAACATTTGGTAGTTCCTTGTTCTTTGACATCATGTGAGGATGACACAAATAAGGATTTTCAATTTTGTGGTACTAGTTAGTGAGAAGGTTTCTGCAAGAGGCCTTTCTTAAGAGTCAGATATTTATCCTCATGGCTTGCCAACTTTCTTTATTCTTCATGAGTTTTTCTGCAAGAGTTCTTCACATTTCTACCCTGTGTATTTGGACACACCAGCTTCACTCTAGTGGCAGATGGGAAAAACATTTGTATGATTAGCCAAACACCCAAAAGGTGTTGAATGAACCCCGACTTATGGATTTCTCAGTTTCTTGTGAGTCAGAAGTCAGACAATGAGAATTTAATCCTTCCAGTATATTTCGAGATCACCGATCAATCCCTCCCACAGCAACTGTCCTTGTAGGATGTCTGCCACCTCATGAAGGTCATTCAGCAACAACCCTGAACATCTCTAACCAGACTGGTAGATTGTTGCATACAGGTGCTTATAGATTTGCAAGTCCTTGTCCTTGTAAATGATCGGAAATCAGTGTGCCTGATCCACTTTGCTTACATATGCAAGGATTATACGCCACTGCTCCTTTTAGCATGATAGTTCATCTTTCACATTTCAGGTAGGGAGGTACAACAAGAAGTCTCAACCCTCCAGCATGAGAAGAGGGCAACAATTTCCTGTAATATTTTATTTTTGTCACATTCTCCACATTTTGTATAGAGTATGAAATCAGCATTTCCTCCTGAGCATGCGTGCAGACACACACGCACACATGCACGCATGCACGCACACACATATGTGCATGCATACACACAACAACAGCAGCAACAACCATAAAGAGACAGATGATTAATCACAAAGGCTACATGCAAACAATTACATAACTATTATAATTGCTTCTGAGTAGGATTGTACTTCACAATAAGATATGAGACCCTCGGACACCAAGAATGCATGCAGTGCAATTGTACTATGCAGTAGACATCTAATCATCTAGGGGTATCCCCTTCTTTGAGATTTCCAAACTCAGTGAATTCTACTCTTGTGTTTAGCAAATTAATTTTTTAAATGATTTCTCATCAAGTTTCTAATTATAATATCTTTAGGTTTAATGTTTGTATTTCAGATGAAAGACAAACATTTTGGGGCCAGTCACAAGAGGCATGAATAATTTCTTCAGAAGCTTATCTAATTAATAACATTCCTCTGTAATGTCTCTAAAATATGAACCACCACCATTCCATTAACTTAGATAAAAGGAAATCTTTAGCGTTTAAATGTGACACTTGGCATTGAGAATTCAATGCATTAATTGTTTATGTATTTTTTGTCAAATTCAGATAAAGAAAATGTGTTTGAATGGTCTGAATACATACTGCATGCAACCCTATTACGTGGCAACAAGAGTAATATTGTTGTCTTAATTTCAATAGCTATGTGACAGGCATGTCCAAAGTCAGGCCTGGGGGCCAAATGCGGCCCGTTTTCAAATTTCAAGCAGCCCACGACCTCTTCTCCCCACCAGTTCAACCTGTCATGCATCTGCGCCAGCTGGCCCTTCCCCATAACAGATGGTGACATCAGCTTGCAGTTTTACAGCTTGCCTGCCCTCCCTGACTCCGTCCATCCCCCCAGCCACTTGCCCAGCCTACCTGCCCCCAGCTGTGTTGCTGCAGTGTCCTCCCTGCTTCCTTGCATGTCCTATTGACTTGTGTAAAGTCTGGTCCAGGGGCCAAATGCAGCTGAATGGTCGGCCCCCGCACATTTTCACCCCACCAAATCTGGCCCTCCTTTCAAAAAGTTTGGACACCCCTCCTATATGAGATCTGTGAAGCCCATTCACTGCATGACCAATGTGAAATTTGGTGAATTTGATGACCAGTTGCAGTTATCTGTACTTCTTGTTGTTTGTCACAGTATGATAGTAGCCTTTCCTGATATAATAATTGCTTGCATTTCTTTCATTCATGAATAGCAACACAAGGATAGAGGAAGGCCTAGCAGCATGTGTTGATGTCATCCTCTCTCTGGAACTAAACATGGCAATGAATGAGAGCTGCAGAATGAGAAGGACCCAGTGTGACTTAGCAGATAGTATGTCAGACAAGCAGCCAAGAAACTATGGACACTTTGCTCAGTCAAAGAAACTGCCTGAGGCTGACAACGATAAACCTCTCCTTGGACATCACACATACTTTGAAAACCTATTAAGATTGTCACACATTGCAAATGTCTTACTAGCAAGTGAGGATTGTAGCAATGCAGGTGGATATCAGCTGCTAAGCAATAAAGAGGTTCTCCACGAGACATTGACACTTAGAGGAAGCTGTGATATTAGACATAGAGTCCAGATGCTCCATAGTGTAGAGATGGGCACAAATTTCCTTGTTGTACTTAAGCCCAAATTGTCTGTGCCACAGCTGTGCTGCCACATGTTCCTTTTCCCGACTCAGAGGAGGAGATGGGATGTGGATTCTCCTTTTGCAGTAGTTGAATTGTCAGCTGCTGGAGAAGGCAGGGCAGGGAAGTCCAGGCTTTTGTCCAGACTGGAGAATCATGCAATGGGTGAATGAGTGGAGATGTCAGTGAGGGAAGGTGGAGAAAAAGGACATGCAGCAGTGTTGGAATTCAGCCAAGGTGTGGCGAAGTGCTTTGTGCCTATCTCTAGTGTAGAGGAGAGAGATGTTGTTGTAGGATTAATGGCTGTAATTAAGATCATTATAGATGTCCTCTTCAAAAAAAAAAAAAAGTCTTATTGAAGTAACCCATTGATTTAGGGCTTACCACCACTCTGCAGTGCCAAATCCCACTAATGATACAAAAACATCTGGAGGAGAGTGGGTGGTGGATATTTGGGGGAGGGGAATGCTTGGGAATACATCTCCCCACTGGAAATTGCTGGGAAGTGAAAATGAAAAAAATCTATAAGGAATGGAAAGTAAATGCTGATTTATTCTTTTATTTAAAATAGGACGTCTTCAATACCTCAGGGCACTTCCTTTATACAGCATTGGTAGATCAAGCCAACCAAATGGCTATAACCTAGCCTGCTGTAAGATATGATCAGGAATGTCTTATTTTCCCTATCACAAGAATGAGAATTGGAGAAAGGGGAGCTACTCGTACATTAATAAGGTTTCTAAAAGTACATATTTCAACCCTTGAGGAAATGTCACCCATGCTGCCATTCTGGTTGAGAATTACTGTTGTGCAATGACAATAGAGCTTCTGGAGGATTCTCCAGCTCTCTCAATAGATATTTGTTGCTGTGTGCCCACAATGCCATTTCTTATTTAAGATCCCCACCATATGATCAATAAGCTATTTACCATTGTCACCACTGCCACACCAGAGACGCAAGTTTCCTTGACAGAGCTGTGATGGGTATTCACTTCAGATCTGTAGAGTGAGACTCCAGCTGCACATGCTTTCAAATACAATGTGCATCTGTTTTTGCTTAAAATTATTGTTGAATATGAAGCCAAATATAACAACACTTGAAACAAGAAACTGGACAGGCTGATTGATTGGAAAGACAGAAAGAAATCATCTGGCACTAGAGTATTTAGGACTTTATGCCACAATGTAACAAACACCAAAAGATCTTCCATCATCCCTGTATTTAGCATAGGAGTAACTGGTTTCATCAGGGCCGAGTACAATTTTTTTTTGCTCATTTCCTCATTCGGTGGAAGTCTTTTTGGACGCCAGTTCAGGACTCTTGTGCTGGCACACTGTGTACTGAATTAGCAGAGCAGAAGAGCTTGTGGTTGTCTTCGGCATTGGTGGCTCAGGTTAATTTGGCCACATTTGATCGATCTGCAGCCTAGGTTTGTAATTTTAGGCTCACTTTGATTCTGTCTGCCAGGGCAGCCCAGGCCATGAGGTTTGATGCTACCTTATATCCTAGCTTACATGACAGGTTCTCATAAAATGATCTCCTTTCCAGTTCTATTTAAAGCCATGTGGACCTCTTGAAATCACTGTCATGTGTATCCTTTCTTTCTTGACTCCTCCCAGTGCAAATCCATATTGTTTTCATGCATATCTTAATGACTGTGGACATTTGCATACATTCTACAGGACTTCTTCTAATATATATTTTATTCCAATATTCATTTCGCCACTGCTCACATTTTTCAGTGCATTTCGATGGCCAAACTCCATCAAATAATTTACGGAGGTGTGAAAAATGCAGGATAATCTTGTTGTGGTTTGAATATTAGTTTGGGAAATCAGAATTAAATTATCTCATGTTATAAAGTGAAACACACTCTAAAGATTTCTTGCAGATAATAAAAATCAGATAAATAATAATACAGTGGTACCTTGTATAAAGGAATTAATTCGTTCCAAATGAAATTCTGTTAAGCAAATTTTCCTTTATACGAATTTCCCATAGGAATGCATTGAAAACAGTAATCCCTAATCACGACCATTTTTATGTTGTACGGATTTGCCCCATAGACGATTCTGTTAAGCAAATTTCTCCTATCTCCGGAATTGTTTTATGTTGTACAGATTTTATATTATACAAACCATTTGTTAGACGAGGGTCCACTGTAAATTAGTAATAAATAAATAACCTGTGTTTTTATCATTTTGGAGCATAATAAATGTGCTCCACTTCTGAACATTTTTTAAAAGAGTCTTACCATTAGTTGTATAAGCCAGTTACAGTTTGTGTGTGTTTTACTTGTAATTTCATTTATAATTTTCTCATGCTATCCCATGTTGGAAAATGCACTAATGGTTCTAATTAGAGATGGGCACAGAACGAACAATTTTTTGTTGTTGTTGTTCGTTTTTCATTTCATTACGCAATGAAACAACAAACGAAATTTGTCCCTAAAATGAAACGAAATGAACAGAAACGCGGGGATCTTTGTCGTGCGTTTCGTTTCTGTTACTGCAATGAAGTGAGGGGCTTTAAATGCTAAAAAAAATTAAAATTGGAATAAATGGTAACAAAACGGTAACGAAACGGTAACAAAATGGTAACAAAATGAAAGCGAATTTTGTGAAAAATTTCACGAACAACAGAAACGAACCGAAACGGACCTCCAAACGACAAACGACAAACAAAACTCCATTTTTTCTATTCGTGCCCATCTCTAGTTCTAATTAATTTGAACTGGCTGAGATTGTCTTTAGCACAGGAAAATAATTCTAATAACAATTCTAGTTATGGTTCATAGCATGATGTGACTTTTATACTGTTAAAAGTGGGGATTTCCAGCACGATGCAGTGTTAAGGCATGCATAAAATATATGTATCAACCATGTTTCCTTCAAATTCTCATCTTCTAAAAATGATATTTCATGGATGGATGTCTGCCTTTAATGATTTGAAGAAGCAACCCCAGAATATAGTTAGAAAAGGAGTGCATTAATAATTTGGAAAGGAAATAAACATAATTACCATCAACATCATCTTTGAACTGCAGCTCTAGTAGGGACTCTCTGCATTATTGAACCCAGTCCCTGTCAAGGAGGCCCAGTGAGAAACAAAACTCTGCAGCCAGAGACCTGAACTACTGAGTTATGAACTGTAGTTAGTTATGAGTTGTCCAGCCAGAACTGAATAATAGTGACTCAAAGAGAGATTTCAAGTTAAGTGAGATAGTTAAGGAGAGCATTTACTAATAGA
This sequence comes from Phrynocephalus versicolor, assembly GCA_023846285.1. Lineage (NCBI taxonomy): Eukaryota > Metazoa > Chordata > Lepidosauria > Squamata > Agamidae > Phrynocephalus > Phrynocephalus versicolor. The sequence continues at coordinate 2,464,427 of JAHTLZ010000178.1, forward strand.
GATGGGCATGAAACAATTTTTGTTTCATTTTTTGTTTTTTATTTCATTTCCTAATGAAACAAAAAAATGAAGTACTTTTAAAAAAGAGAAACAAAATGAACTTGTTCCTTTTTTTGTTTTGTTTTGTGATTTTTTTAAATTTTGACAAGCCTGGCCGCTCTCCTCCCTAGCACTGATCAGCTATAGGTGGACAGGTGGCAGGGCCCCGCACACTAGTTGATCAGTGCTTGCTCTGTACACCAGCTGATCGGTGCTTTGTGGGGCAGCCGCCAGGGCCCTGTGTGCCAGCTGATTGGCACTTGGGGGCAACCACGCTGGCATCCTGACCATTTTCAGAGGGATCCTGCCAAGCTGTCATCAACTGGACCCAGTTCCCCAGGTGGTGACTGGGCCATTTTTAAAGGAGTCCATCCAATGACAGCTCAGCAGGATCTCTCTGAAAATGGTCAGGATGCCATTTCGGGGCTCTAGTGCTGGCATCTCTCACTGATGCCCAATTGGGAGGGGGGAAGTGCAGGCTTTTTTTTTTTTAAGAAAAAACAAATTTGCCACTGAACCAAGTGCCGATGTCCACGGCTGCCACTTGCTTTGGTGGCCAAAATGCAGTTTCAAAACCCCACACTCCCCCCAACCTGCCTGATCAGGGGAAAGGTGCAGTGTTTAAAAAATGTATTGGAGCCACCGAGCCTGTCTCAGTGGCTCCAAGATATTTTTGAAGTCCCATGTCTTTTCACCCCAAATGGGTGTGCTGGGGGGGGGGATGAATAATAAAAAACAAAAACTGAAATGATTTTTTTAAAAAAATCCATTTCATACAAAACAACCCCCCCCAAATGAAATGAAAAATGAAACAAATGGAATTATTCTGTTTTGTGCCATCTTTATTTACCAGTTCTACTCCCCCAGATTGATGGCAGAGTGGGAATTTGAACCCTGGTTTTCAGAGTCTACTCCATCACTCTGTGGTACATACCTTGTTACAAACCAGAATAAGTTAATTAAAGCCCAGATAGGGACTTCCATTGGCTGCAGTTCCCTTATTGGGAACTGCAGTCAATGTAAAACAAAACAAAACACTGATATCTGAGTTAATGTGCATAAGAATTCATTTGTAAATGAAAAGAAATATGATGAATGGAACCAATAAATGCAAGTCAACCTTTAGTTCACACTGTGACATTCCTTAACACACATTTATTTGAGTTCAAAACCACATTTTGGAATCTAATTAATGTCCTCTCTGAATAATCTCAAAATGTAGTTGTCTTCTTACTTTCATCAGTTCCACTCCCCACTCTTCACCTCTCCTGCAAAATCTGATTAGAATGCTCACATTGCATTGTTTTCATTTCTTTTCTCCCCCCCCGCCGCCCCCCAGGGCCAAGCTGAAATAATAGATGTGCACACAGGCTGGCTAATAGAGTAAAATGGCAAAGATAAGCAATGAAATAAATCTTGGTTGTTTACAGCCTCTTTATCCCATGCAGAATGCCCTTTAACAATAAAACAATGCAAACTTCATCAGGAAAAAATATCTACCAATTTTGTCCAAGAAGTTCTTCATCGAGCTAATCTCCAGAAAATGCTGTTTACAGTGAGGATTTATTTTCTGTCTGTTTTGTGAAATGTCCATCCTATTTTATATCTTCCGCCCTTCTATCTCTTCACCTTCCCTGCTGTGAATAAATCAGCCCAATTATAGGATGCAGAAAAGGCACCAGAATCTGTTCACATGGATCTGTCTATCTAGTATCTATCATTGGTCCTTTATGTCCATAGTATGAAATGAAGTGTGCTTACCTCTCTCTGTTTCTCTCCCCCCCCCCATGCTGTGTTTTTCTTCTCCTAGGAAACCCCAGCCAAATATCTAGAGTGCCTGTTGCTATCAAAGTTCTCGATGTCAATGACAACGCTCCTGAGCTTGCATCCGGGAATGAAGCCTATTTGTGTGAAAATGGAAAAACCGGAAAAGTAAATATCTCTGTGTTGTCCAAGCTGTGTAGTTTTCTCTGAAATCTCTCCGTCATCTGTCTGCTAATGTGGGCGGTATATTTTGCATAGTTCAAGATAAAGCTGCATTACATTGGTTGAAATCCAGTAATAACTCACAACTAAAGAGGGCGCTCTGAACCAGTGGGGATTGGGTGAGTCAAAACCTGTGAAGGTTCCATTGATTTAATGGTTCCACTCATGATTTACTCCTGAACTTCAGCCATTGAAAAATGCTGTTGGGCATTCTAGTTCCAGCATCTTTAGGGCTCCTGTGATTGACCACAACTGTCTATGGCAGGTAGGCAGCATGCCAGGCCACAGAGATCTTGTTGGAGTTCTCGATGCAGGTTCCATCAGATCTCATCAGCAAAGCCAATGGTAAGGAATGATCAGAGGTCCATTTACATCTTCAGTGCCAAACCTTTTAATCCCTGCCCGGCCAGTCCCAGCTGTTTCTACACTCTCTCACACACACTCTCTCCAGACTATAGACAAGCATAATTTATGTCAGGTTTTTAACACTAATCTAGTATGATTATGTGATTGAAGAATTGAAGGATCAGTTTCTATGGTTTTTATCCTCTTCAATGCATGTGAGGAAGACCGGTGGCTCAACATGAAATTCCTCACAATACTGAAGGTCCTACTGTACTGATAAAGGCAATTGCTACTGGTGGTCAAATCATGCCCATGAAGATGATTTTCATCAAGTCAAGACTCCAGTGCTTTCCTCACAATTGAGACATGAGGGGTGTATGGGTGATTAGGCACTCTTGTTTTTTCTGAAAAGTTGCTGAGGCTGATGATGTCATCAGCTTTACACAGCATGGTTGTGCAAACAGGATTTCAGCCAACAAGTCTACAAGCATCTGCCAAGGGAAAGAATGGAGGAGAAATAGTGCTATTCTATTAAATAGTACCATGAATGGTCATTCTATATCATAATAAATTATAATCACCCCCAAAGTAGAGAGCCAGGAATATAGGTAAAGGGACTTGAATCCTCATTATGCAGCCTCAAGAGTCCAGTCCATGCCCTCAAACAAGCTCTGCTGCACACAAAGAACTTCAGGGAGGAGAGAAAGATGTACTGTATGTCTACCTGAGTACATATTGTGCTCAACCAAAAGACTGAAGAAAAGCCATGGCATCATTGTCCATCCATTAAGACAGTGGTGTCCAAACTTCAGCCCTCAAGATGTTTTGGACCACAACTCCCACAGTCCTTTGTCACTGGCAATACAGGCTTGGAATTCTGGGAGTTGTGGGTCCAAAACATTTGGAGGATCGAAGTTTGGACATCCCTGCATTAAGATAAGGGTTCCCTTTGTCAATGATCACATTCCTCCAGGGTAATGTGTAAAGTGTCACATAGAAGTACTTGGTGATGCCATTGCTTCTCTCTATCCCTTCATTGTTTTACTTCCTCTCCATCTAACATTCTTCCAGGGAGTGAGAGACACTTTGCTCTTTCCAAATAAATCTAAAGCAACAGCATGCAATGGATTTTGGACATTCAAAGGCAGTCCCAAATGAAACATTCGGTCACACGAGCTAGCATGTTCACAGGTTGTACATGTATGATCAGCCACTCTGCTTTTTGGAGGCAGACCTCAATATGGACAGTTTCTGTATGCAAGCACAGGTGTCTGGTTTGAACAGAGCTTACATCATCCCGTTTGAATGGATGCATTGTGAAATAGAAAGTTGGCATTTGATATGTAATTTGAACAAGGGTTGGGTGAGAAGGGAACGAAGTGACAGTGAGTCTATACTGACAACAAAGGTTGCAGACGCTGTACTATAAGGTTGTTTAAGCCCTTTGCTTTACCTAAGGTATCAGATTCTATAAAGTCTATCTTGGCCACAAAGAAAAAAATATATATACCTATTTTAGTTTACCCTGAATGAAGCAATTGCACCTAATCAGCTAGAAAGAAAGAGAGTCAAAATGAAACAGACTCGTTTTTATTATCCGGCTTGTAAAGACACTGAGTGACAGAAATCCAGGGCTTTGTAGCTACCTAATTTATTTCTGGGTAGTGACATTTTAATTTAAATAAACAGCAGTTGACAGCATGACACTAGAGTTGTTAATCCAGCTATTCTTGTGCCTCGTGGGTGTTTGGCATTAAATTCACCATTTACTAAAGCAGCTTACCTGATAATAGAGCTGGAGTTTGTTTCTTTTTCTGGGACTGTACACAAACTTACAGTATCTATGTCACAATCTGATTGCTGCAGACAATTCATGTTTACACCTTCCAGCAATCATTTCTCCAGTTCTTTTTGCTCTAGTTATCCAGATATTTGAATAACAAATCAGCATTTCAGTAGTAAGTACAGGTATCAGTCATTTCAGAAGTAACTATAGATTATATCATTTGACTATGGTTCCTAGAAAGTTTTGGGGTCCAGCAATGGAAATGGAGAGACAAACCTACATTCATGAAAGAACTAACTATAACCCTGGGCACTATCACCTTGCTGTTAATTGGGTCACAAGCCTTTTTAAGATTATCAAGAGGTGTGCTTACTGAGAACAAGCTGAGGACATCCTAACAGCCCTAGGCTCTCCACTCCAGATTCATTATGCAGTCAGATGTGGAAGGTGGTCTTCTGAAGCAGAGAACCTTCTTTATAACTAGGTGCTGGGTGAAATCCTCTTCCAGAACAGGACCAAATTGCCCGAAAAACCCTCAACACTCCAGCCAAGGTGCTCCTTGTCAGTTAGTGTCCTATCCTTCAAGAGTGTCAACATATATGGTAGACCACCATTAATCATACTGTCTTCCCTCTTCAAAGCCACCATCCTCCACATGGAAATTATTTATTTATTTAAAGTATTTTTATGCCACCTTTCTCCTAAAGGATCCAAGGCAGCATACCATTTTCATAGAATAGTGAAGTTTAAAGGGGCCTATATGGGCATCAAGTCCAACCCCCACCACTCCATGCAGGTATACAATATCTTCCAGGTGGTTGTCCAAATTTCTCTTGAATGCTTCCAGTGTTGAAGGACTCGCCACTTAGAGGTAATTAGTTCCATTCCCATACGGCTCTAAGAGTTAGGGAGTTTTTCCTGACTTAGAGAGACCACAACAGGGTTTTCAAAGGCCAAAGGTCAAAGGCCCATCTAGTCCAACTTCCTGTATCTCACAGTGGACCCACCAGATGTGTCTGGGAGCACGCAAGACTACATATCTGTCTCCTGATACCACTCCCCTGCATCTGGCCCTTGAAGTACCCCGGTTTTAAGCCTGGAGATGTCACATCTCGATCATGGTTTGTAACCTGTAATGGACCTTTCCTCCAGGAATCTGTCCAATCCCCTTTTGATGCCAGGTGCCATCACCATATCCTGTGGCAGGTAGTTCCACAGGCTAACAATGTGCTGGGTGAAAAAATAAATTTCTTTTGTCTCTTCTTACTCTCCCAGCCCTCAATTTGAGTGTATGACCCCTAGTTCTGGTTTTTTATGAGAGGGAGAAGAGTGTCCCTCTATCCACTTTACTCATGCCCTGCATTATTTTGTACATCTCAATCATATCCCCCCTCAGGCATCTTTTTTCCAGACTAAAGATTCCCAAATATTTTAGCCTTTCCTCATTTTTTCCTCAAACACCACCCACAGAGAGAGCAGGAAATGTTCAGGTCCATATGCAGATTTCCAATAACAAACTTGAGCAGAAGGCAACTATTCAAATAAAAAGATTTGGTGTTGGTCTAGCTCTGACTTGTCCTTCTCTTTCTAAATTTAATCCCAATCATTGGCAATGAAGATAGCATGCAGTAGCCTTTCACTATCTGCATCCATTTACACATGTGCAGGTTAACTTACTTACAGCTAAGTTAAATTGAGTCTGAATCACCTTCAGGGAGCTGATTACATCTCAGCCTCTTAGAAAACCTTATTTGCAGCCTGTAAATATATGGAGTGAACTCTCTAATGCAGTTCATTTCTCCACGTGTTCTATTTTGAGCCCTGATATAATTGAGAGTGGCAACCACGGATGCTGGTGACGTGACACATTGCATTAAAAACCGTTGATGTATAATGTTGCCCAGATGAAGTTGTCTTTCTTTTATTATCTTTCCATAAGAGCAGGAAACAAAACTCAGATCTGCTGAAAAAGCATGCCACTTTGTGTTTGCCATTCTTCACACACACTTGTGCATATTTATAAGGGATTCTTTCTCCCTCTCCACCCACTTCCTCCATTGCTTCTGCACATCCACACCCAGAAAAATAAAATAAGTGTCATATTGCTTAACTGCTTTAACAAATCACCAAACTGAAAAGAAAGCCACTGAAAGTCACCAGAGTTTGAGAAGTGCAAATTACTCCAAGCCCATATGGACTAAATTGAAAGACTTGGTCTGAATTAATTTGGTGATGGGTGAGGATAATTTTCATGTAAATTTTCTTAGCTGGTGAAAGAAAGAGAGAGGGGGAAGGGAGGGAGGCAGGGAGGGAGTAAGAAATCTATTTAGATTTATTTATTTTTAAGGTTCATAGTGGTGTGGGGGATAAAGTACTAGACGAGGACTCTAGTGAACAAAGTTCAAATCCCCGTTCAGCCCTGGGAATTCACTGGGGGAGTGGAAATAGTAAAATCCACTCCTTAAATATCTCACTTCCTTTGAAAACCCTGTTCTGGTCTCTTTAAGTCAATTTGAATTTGACAACAGATGCCCTAAGCACATCCAATCTCGCTTGATTTCGGAATCTAAGCAGGGTCGGCCCTGGTTAGTACTTGGATGGGAGACCAGCAGGGAATACCAGGTGCTGTAGGCGCCTGGAGTAGGAACTGGCAAGCCACTCCCATACTCCTGCCAAGAAAACTCCATGGACATGGAGTCACGTAGAGTCGGTCACGACTGTAACGACGCAACACACACACACACACACAACAGCTATAGTTACCCTTGATTCGTTTTTCCAGTTTTAATTGGGCAAATCTAATGAATTTGACAATTTCTCTTTCCCACTCCCTATTCCAGACCTGTCAACAGCTTATTTCTCAGCCACACAGATAGCCCTCACAAATCCTTCCCTCTTTCTTATGCAGCTGGGAGAGGCCTTTTAGTGAAGCTGTAATGGATCTCTCACTCAAAAAGCAAGAAGGATCACCAACTATTTCATAACAATTAACTGCTACAATTTGACCACTCTGCCCTATTAGGCAGCAATTAGCACCATATTTAAGAGACATGTCCAATTTAAAACATGATGTAGAGCAGACACTTAGCACTATCTTTTAAAAGCTCAACCAAGTATTTAGGGATGGGGCAGAGAGAAAAGAAGAAGAGGAAAAAACTGGGAAGGGTGATGCTTTGAAAGCTGCCAAGGAATGGCATTATCAGTGCCATGGCAGAGAAATTAATGCTGTTGCTAAATATTTTAAAGACGTATCTCTTCAAATGGTATATGTCTTTTCTTTCTTTTCTTAGAAAAACCTGTTGTATTACAGGAGACATCCTAATAATTCCAATGCAAGGGGATGGTTTGGTTAAGAGAGAGAGAGATTTGAATTTCAAAATAATTTACCCACATTGCAGTGCTTTTTCGAGCTCTCCTCCCTGACTTTCCATGTGCCGACAGAGAGATTTCAAGTTCAATTTTTAATTTGTTTCAACTGACTATAAATTTGGTGGGATCGTGGGACTCCTGAGACCCACCCACAATGACCTCATTTGTGGCAGTTTCTTTCAATTTTGTCACAAAAGGGGCAATATTTTATTTATGGATTTTATTTATTTAAAATATTTTAGCCCCTTTTCTCCTAAAAAGGACCCAAGATGACTAGTATATTTTTATAAGTTGTTTATGACTAATAAAAGACAATACTTAAAGCCAAAAGCAGTAAGTATGCAAATACTAGAAAGGGTCAAATGGCACACTACAACTTGGTGAACAAAAATACCAACCAGCACCACAGTCAAATAGTAAAACACAACTAGGAATGGGCACAAAATGACAAATAAAATGCTGTTTTGTCATTTTGTTACATAATGAACCAAAATGAAACGATCAAGCAGCATTTTGTTACAGATGAAATTAAACAGACATTTTTTCCTGTTAAATCAAACCATTTCTTTTCCTCTGTAAAATGCCACCACTGGTTACAAAATAAGTGCCAATGGTCCACAGGCCAGCTGGTCAGCAGCAGATTTTTAAAAAGTGCTGACCTGGTCCATGGGCCAGCTGGCCGGTGGAAGAATTTAAAAATAGATTAATAATAATAATAATAATAATAATAATAATAATAATAATAATAATAATAATAATAATAATAATAATAATAATAATAATAATAATAAATAAATAAATAAATAAATAAATAAATAAATAAATAAATAAATGCACCAACCCGGCCCATGGGCCAGCTGTTCGGCATAAGAAAAAAAGTTTAAAAGTAAAAATATAAGATAAGAAAAATAAATTTAAAAAGTAAAAATATACGATAAGAAAAAATAAACATTAAAAAAATAAAAAATGTGCTGACCCGGCCCGTGGGCCCGCTGGTCGGCATGAGAAAAAAAAAAGTGCAAAATGAAACAAAACGAAATACAAAATGAATTTTTAAAAGAAATTGTTTTGTAATAAGTGAAACAAAATGGGTGATAAACAAAAAACAAAACAAAATGTCATTTTGGCATTTCATGCCCATCCCTAAACACAACTATCTGTTTTAAAACCCCACTGAGGCAGCCATGCATTTTGAGTCTGAAGACAAAGGTCTTTTGTGGTTTGTAGAAGTACCTTAAAGGTGAGGTTTGCCTGGTCTCAAGTGGAAGGGAGTTCCAAAGTATGAGAGCAGCAACAGAGTTAGAACACTATTACTACCATTGGCAGTGGTATCAGAGCAATTTTCCACATTGTCAATTCTGTTTATTTCTGAAAAATGTGAATTATTGGAAAACATAATTTATATTGCCTTCTTCGATAGACTGCCTAATTGAGTAGCTAATGGATGAAATTGATTGCCTCTTTCTCATGAATCACACTGTCCTTTTGTCCTTTTTTTGCTTGCTGTGGGGAAAGGTCATGGCTTTATTTTCTGCCCAGGGCGTTTCTAAAAAACTTTTTTCCTTCCTCCAAGCCCTGCCTGCCAGCTGATCGGTGCTGGGGTCAGGGTGGGAAAACTATTTTTCCTCACCCTAGTGTTGATCAGCTGGCAGGTGGGGCTTGGGAAGGGAAAATGTTGCCCAGGGCTTTCTAAAAAATGTTTCCCCTCCCCCAAGCCCTGCCTGCCAGCTGATCTTTGCTGGCTAGTTTCCAAGACCCCCCCCCGCCCCAATAAACCATTTTGTTAGTGGTTCGCTTGGTACATTTTTTTGAAAAAAATATTAAATGAAACAAAAAAAGGTGGTTGTCAAAAGCAAACAAAACAAAACACAATTTTTCTGTTTTGTGCCCATCCCTAACACATTTTTCCTGCTATCAGCATGGCAGTGAGAAAAATCTCAATAGGTCTCCTTACTATATCAGTGTAACTAGTTTCCATGAGAATTTCACAATATTTTTTCACATATTTTCATTTTCTCCTTCCCTTCTTTCCATGCAAAGGCAAAAAGAAAGAAGAAGGTAGAGGAGAATTAACCTTAAAAGAGGTTAACCATTTTGCTGTTTCAAGTGGCAAATAAATACCTGTATTTTCTTTCTTGTGCTGATACCTTCTGATAGAGGTACCCTAGTAAACCAAGGATGGGGGACATGGGGTTGTTCAGCAGGTGATAGACTGTATCTCCATCATCCTTCTCTTTAGTTGTACTTACTAGCGCCCCACTGATAGGACCTGGATATCAAGAACATCTAACCGTGCACGTTGCTGACTCCAGATCTAGAGGAAAGGTTGGTAAAAAAAAATACACCTTGGTTTTCCAACGATCCCCTTCAAAAAAAAAAAAAAACTATGCTGGGGAGCTTTTGGGGGAGAGTACTAATGTTTTGGGCATGAATACGTCCCTACTTTACTCAACTTCAAAAAGTAAAGTTGTCCCCAGGAAAAAATACCAAATGTCAGGCTAAAAGGGAAGTTTGTAGCAAATGCTAAACACCCTCGATCATGTCATAAAAATTCAACAAAGCAAGAGCTTTGCAATGTGCCATCTCCCTATGCCATAGCATCAAAGAACCCTTACTCCTAGGAAATGAGATCTTCATTTTCCACCACCCCCATCCTTCTTGAACTGATTGAAGAAAGCTCAGCTGGGATCAAGAGTAGTTACAAGATAGTTAATTCCTTTTATGAGTATGGCATTTCCAGCATGAGTATGGTATCCAAAATAAATAAAAATAAAAAAAAATCTGTACACATTTGGTTGAAATTAGAAAAGTTTCGTGGTTGAGAACAGTTCAGCTGCACAGCTATTCCAGGGAGACTCGCCCTTCCCAGTAGGGATGGGCATTTTGTTTCGGAACAAGTAGGTCATGAAACAAACCACACAAGCCCAGGTGGTCCTCAGAACCAGCTGATACACGCAGATCCAATTGGTTTACCTTTCTCTGTCTCGTGCAGGGTTAAAATCCAATGAGGAAGCATGCTGCAGGTCATCTGTGCTAGATCTGTGAGGGTGGCCAATCAGGATCTGTGCAGGGACAGGCATCATCCCGCTTCCCTCTCTGATTGGCCAGCAGCACGAAGCAGGAAAGATGACATTGTAGCATGCCTCCTTGCCAGATTTTAACCCTGTGTGAGACAGAGAAAAGTAAAGCAATTGGATCTGTGTGTATCAGCCGGTTCTGAGGACCACCTGGGCTCACATGGTTTGGTTTGTAACCTACTGGTTCTGAAACAAAATGCCCATCCCTACTTCCCAGCCCTTCCTGCTCTACCAGGCACTTACTTTGAGTCAGGGCTTGGAGCAGGCAGGACTGAGAAGCCAAGGAATGCACAGAATAGCTGTATGGCTAAACCAATGAACAACATCAAACTATGTAGCTGCAGTTTGTGCCCATCCCTAGTGCCAACCACAAGGAATAGTCCCTGGCCTGTTTCTCTTTCTCTCCTCCTTACTTGTTCTCTTTCTTTTCTTCTCTCCTTTGCATCTTTTTCTTTGCTGCTGCCATAGCCAATTCCTGAATAGCAATTGTCACCATTTGCTCGAATCTAGGCACTTTATTTGCCACCTTTGAAAAGATCAAGGGCAACATCCAAGAGTCTCAAAGAACAAGTGTATCATTATTGTTTCTTCAAATGATATTTTTTCCCCCAGGCACTCTCCCCCCCCCACCACCACCCTTTCTCTAGATCTTTGAGGCAATTCGCAGCACTGCATCTTGCAAAGGCAATAAATTCTGGGAAACATTATAATGACAGGTCAATTGTGAATGGCTCTCTCCCTTTAATTTTCTTATGCTGTAATCTCTGAGCCAGAAAGTGGTGAGAAATTACTACAATAATGGTCACTCATTAAGTAATCACTCAGCACCAGGGGTGGGATTTAACTGTGAGCACAGCAAGAAGACTAAGGATAGTACACTGGTTGGATCTTGTTCAGAGCCACAAAACAGTTACAGAAATCTTTGCTGTTGATGTTTGCACAACTTTCTATCTGTGTAAATAGTAAAATAAAAATATCTGTTCAGATGCACAGGGGTGAAATGAAGGTTGCTATGGGAACCCAAATTTTTCCTAACAGTATTTCTTTCACTATCCTGCATCTTTCTCCCCCTCCTCTCTTGAAAAAGAGCAGGATAAGGGTATAGGAAATGATTAAATGAAAGCAAAAATAGTCACAAAGATGAGTGCAGAACTTCTGGTTCAAGTTCAGGGGAAGGTTAACTGGGAGATCTCCCCCAAATGAGACAAAGCAAAAAAAAAAGTGTTCTGCTTATTTACCACTCCATAGTGCTTAAAGTACTCACTGGGCAGTTTATAATTTAATTATGCAGGCTACCCATCCCTCCTGCCATCTGGGCACTCATTTTACTTACCTCAGAAGGATAGAAGGCTGAGTCATCCATGAGCCGGCTACCAGGAATTGAACTCCAGGTTGTGAGCACAGTTATAGCTACAGTACAGCCATTTAACCACTGCACCATGAGACAAGCATTCCATTTGATATGTCTCCCCCTGCATCAGGGCTCTGGAGCTCTATATTGCTCCTCCACATATTGCTCCCTTCTCCTTGCAATAAATCACTGGTGTGTAGATAAGTTTGAATGTATTGGAACAGCACTAGTCATTAAATTATGGGGGAAGATATGGGGGAGATCCCCCCCTTAATGACATTTCCAAGCCCCATCCATGCCTACCCTGTTGTGGTGTATGCAGTCTTGTTTAAGGAAGAAGAGTATGCCAAATCTATGCCCTCCATTAAAATTTCCTAATGCTTTGAGCAATGGTCTGACGAAAATACACACAATGGCAGAGGTTCTCCATGTGACAGTTGTCATTCTGATGTGCCATCAAGTCATTTCTGACTTAGGACAACTCTAATAACGTTTTTGAGATATGTGAAAAATTCACTGAGTCCATATTTATGAAGTCGCTCTTCCCCTAACACGGTATCATTTAGCCCACAGGGAAAGTGGAGACAGCAAGAGGGGGTAGTTTGTACGATCCATGCTTAAAACATACTTAAGTCATTTGTATCTATGGACTGGGTTTCGTTTAGTCCTATTTTAGTTAAATCAAATGCCCTCTTAATACAGAAGCGGAGGTGGCCAGAACAGATGAGATGATTTCATTTTCCCCATGCGATTCAAGCACAAATTAAAACTGCAACCCAAATAGCAGCAAAACAACATGCATTTTAAAAACTCACATGGAGATAGATCTGTAATGTATCTCTCTCAGTCTGTTAATCTAGGTAGTGAGCAATCTATCACAACAGTAGTTCAATAAATAAATAAATAAATAAATAAATAAATAAATAAATAAATAAATAAATAAATAAACAAACAAACAAACAAACAAATCATGGGAGCAAAAATGCCATGAAGTCCAATAAGGTCAGACAGTGACATTTCTATATAAAGACAAGAATGAACACAAGACAAGAATAACTGTTCACCCTAAAAAATAATTGGTGAGAAGTAGGGATGGGCATGAAACAGAAAAATTGTGTTTCATTTTGTTCCATTCCCTGATTTGTTTTATTTCATTAGAAACAATATTTTTTAAAGTCTTAAAAAACAAACAACAACAAACCGATTTGTTACTTCACAATGTTGGCGTTACAACACAAATGTTGGTGCCTCTAGGACCCAGGGGAGCTTTTACAGCAAAACGAAAATGGGTTTTGTTTTGTTTCATTACTAATGGAACGCTGCTTCCCCATTTCATTTCATTTCGTTGCATTAGCTAACAAAATGATGAAACAACATTTCATTTCTTGTTTGGTGCCCATCCGTCATGAGAAGACAATTTACCTAGTACTCTATGCTGATTCAACACCTGTCTAAGGAGGTACACTTAATAAGAAGCAGGGCTAACAACAGTTACCCATGCATCAGTTAGGCTTATGTGGAATTTCTGAACAGGTAACATTCAGCAGTTTACAGTAGACATGGGCATGACTCGGCGAAATCCTCGTTTCCGTTCTCGTTCTTCGTTCTTGTTACGTAACGAGGAACGAGAACGACAATTACTCCGCTCCAGCTCGAACCCGACCTGATAAAGATAAATTGAGTCTGATTTGTCGTTGTTGTTCATGGCATCGCAGCACCGGCAATCACGCAATGCCAAGCGGCGCAGCACAGAAAAAAAGTTTTTTTAAAAAAAACCAATTCCCTGCCATAAAAGCAGGTGAAAATATGCCTGCCTCAGTGAAGGCACCTACCAGAGAGGGGTGGTTTCGGGGGGGGGGCTCCCCGGCCTTCCCCCCTCTCCTATCCTGGGCTTCTGGTACCCGGCTGGGGGGGGCATCCTCGTCGTCTCCATTTGCCATGCAGTGGGGGGGGCATCCAAAATAGCGACAGCAATATTTATTTTTAAATCGTGGTCCAAAAACCCACCAAAGCGCCACAGAAACATTTGACAATTAGGTATTTTAAATGCCTGATTTTTTTATAGTAGCAGCAGTGGGTTTTTCTTGCAACAAAACATCTCCATTGATTTTATTTTATTTTATTTTTATTTTTATTTTTATTACACCTGCGCACGCGCAATGATGGGCTGGCCATGGCATGGGACCATGCAAATTTTTGGAGCCATTCCACCAATCGCATGGCCAGGTTTTGCTGAGACTTCTGGGTGTGCCAGAGAGGGCATAAAAAGCCCACTAACCCTAACCCTAACCCATACGCCAGTACACTGTCTTCTTAGTGGGTCAGAGGCACCCAGAGGTGCAGCCCACTAACCCACCCTAAACTTAACCGTAACCCTAAGCCTAGCCCTTACCCTAACCCCAACCCTAAGCCAGATTCGTACGCAAGTACACTTCCCTTCTTAGTGGGTCAGAGTGGTGCATCGAAAGGTGCCTCCAACTCCAGACCCACTCCCTCCCTATGTGTAACCTGTACGCCAGTACGCCAGTATGCTTTCCTTCTTAGTGAGTCAGAGAAGCGCCGTGAGAGGTGCCTCTGACACACTAACCCCTAACCCTGGCTAATATGGCTAATGGCTATAATGTTCTTAGTGAGACAGCGAAGTGCCGACGAGGTTTCCTGTCACACTAACAACCCAACATAATTGGTAGCAGCTACGCATTACGCTTCCCTTCCCTTCTGGGTCAACTCAGAGGGAGGCACCCAGAGAGGTGCCTCCCAGAGCTCACCCCTCCCCCTAAACCACTGTACAAATGACAGACGACAAACGGAAACGACAAATTTTTGAAAAATTTCATGACAAATGGAAACGACCCGAAACGGGCCCTTCCCGACAAACAACAACTCGAAACGTAATTTTTTCTGGTCGTGCCCATCTCTAATTTTCAGTGATAAATAGAACACTCAGCAATTCTTAGGAGACCATGCAGCCAAAGTTACCTGCTCATCTGCTACAGTAATAATTGTAGTAAGCCTTGATCTACCTGATAAGAAGCTCCTGAAAGTCAACATGATTAGACTTAGGCTGGAAGCAGACCACCTCACCGAAAACCTGAGGGAGGAGCAAAGACTGAGGGAGGAGAAAAGAAAAATAGCATAAATTGTCCATATTTTATGTTGTAAACTGCCCAGAGTGACTCTGTGTCAGATGGATGGTATATAAATCAAATAAATAAAAATAAATAATTATATGCAGGGACAAAATCTTTCCTGCAGTAAAAAGAAAGCAACCCAGCTTGATTTGGATATTATGAATCTATACGAATCCATAATGTTTTAATTATGTTGTTACTTGTATTATTTTTTTATTTTATTATGATTTTGTATTGTTACATAATGTAATAGTCTGTTTTATCTTGTTAACCACCCAGAGTGGCTTCTGGTCAGACGAGTAGTATATAAATTGAATAAATAAATAAATAAATAAATAAATAAATAAAAAGCCACAGCAAGCTTGAATCATAGGACTTTTCATGGCAGTATCTCTGTAGATTATTATTATGCTAAATTGTGCTTGTTTTTTGTATTCTGGATTTCTGGACTTCTGGATTCTCTTTTGTTCTTTTTTTAAGGGGGCCTTGCTAGAAAAATGCTATCCTATAGTTAAGAACTAAGTTTTTAAAGATATATTTAATAGCCAGCTAGGGTTCTAATAGTGAACTTCTTCTGGAACCATTTCTTTGACTCACAACCCCTGTCTTTCCTTCAGTGACCTGTTTGTCCTAAACAAAGACTATTCTAGAGAGCTTGGGAACTCTTCGGAGTAGGTTTTGAACTTCTTGAAGAGTTTTAACAACATGTTGGTTGCCTGTTCACCTTTTTACATTTCTATGCTGGTAAAATAATTTCTGTTAGAGCTTTAGGTAACCCTTTCTCCCCCATTTCCTTTGTTAGGTCATTCACACCGTGAGAGTCATTGACAAGGATGATCCTAAAACTGGACATTATTTTGTTTACCACCTTCCACCTGAAATGGTCAACAATCCCAATTTTACAATTGAGAAAAACCAAGGTAAATATGTTAGAATTTGAATATTGAGTACCTTCTTTTATTGCTTTAGTCTGTTCTTATTCGTGTCCCTTTTTCAACAATAATGAGTTGACTTTACAACTGTACAATTACTGTATATTGTTTCAAGACGTATAGCTTTAGTGCAATGTAGGACAAGTCGGGTAAGAAGGCAATAAGCTACAGCAGTTATAACTGTCATGGAGACATTTACTTTTTTATAGAGATCTAATTTTGAAGTGCCTGCGATATGTGTGATGAAATATGGTATTGATTTCTGGTTGACAAAGAAATGCTGACTTCTTGTTTAAGTACGGCTAAACAGAGTTAACTGTTGTGTCACTTGACTGCTCAATGGATTCATTCTTTCTTGTATTCTATCCTTCCTAAAATATTGAAATGTGAACTGGAACATGCATAAAGTGTTCCACTTTTTTTCATTTCAGTTCAACCCACAAATACATACATAAAAAGGAGAGGCAGTGTGGCATAGTGGGTAAGGTAAGGATAAGAACTAGGACTCAAGAGAGTTGGGTTCAGAACAAGTCACTGCTTAGCAGTGGATTGGAAAATGGTGAATGATGTTGGTAAAACCACAGCTTAAATATCTCATATATCTTGGGCCCCTATCCTACATCCCTTTAAATGCAGATTAAATTTGTAGATAAACCGTGTCAAAAAATGCTGTCCCCATGGCCACTGGGCTTTTTGAAAAAAAAGAAGAAGACCGGTAAGGCCCCCTTAAGTGAGTTTTCCAAGACTTACTTGAGAGGTAGGAAATTGTTTGCCTCGCTTAAAAAATCCACTTTTTAAAGCGGCAGACATCATGGGACTCTAGATGATCCAGCTTACTTTCTTCTGTTTTTCTCATAGTGCCGACTGGCTGTTCCTGGGGCCGATCGGCGCTGGTTTTTTATTTATTTTTATTTTCCCCCACCCTTCTACTGACAGGAAGCTGGATCAGGTGCTGTTTGTTTTAACTTCCCCAAGGTCTAGCGCCAGCCAGCTGGTCCTTTCTTTAAATCCTAGCCCCACCTGCTGGCCATGGGGCTGAACTGTGCTTAAAAAACACCTTTGTACATGGGAACTGCTATCCCAAATCTTCAGTCACATGATGGGAGGAAGAGGAAAAGCCGGACCTTCAGAAAATCAGGATCTTCCCCAGGTGAGATAGCAGCCTTGGAAACCCAACTAAGATCACTATATGTCAGAACCAAGTACACAGCACAAAGCACACACAAGCATACATCAACTACATGCTATGGATGTAAATTTATCCACAGATTTCTATAATTTTACTGGTTTCTATAATTTTCCTTCTTCTCATCATCACAAAAGAGTTGCAAGATGTTATCTGAATATTCTTCATAACTTCTTTTTTTTCTGATGGCTATCATTTGCCCTAATGCATAATATTCTGGAATACAGAAGATTTTTTTAAAGACTTGCCAGTATAATTGCAACTATAGTGGGGATTGATGGACAATTTTTCCCTGTGAAGAAAAGAAGCCACACACACATACTCAAACACACACAAGTATCTGCCAACAAGTAGAGTGAAGAATTTCCAATTACAGTAGTACCTTGTAAGGCGAATGCCCCTTAATATGAAGAACTCATAAGACGAATGAAATTTTTGGGACTAGGAAAATCACATAAGACAAATTTTTCCTATGGGATGCCTCATAAGATGAATTCAATGCATTCCTATGAGAGCCGTGTTAAACTGCATTTTGTAGGATGAATTTTTCGTAAAAATGAATAGACCCATAGAATGAATTAAATTCATCTTAAGAGTCACCACTGTAGTGTTTGCATACAGATGTAGAAAGAAATTACACAGGGATGCACTTTGATTCACGTGTAAAATAACTGCTACTATGGCTGTTTTCGCATAACCCCTAAAATCCGCTGCAAAATGCTAGCAGATGTGGAGCATAAAATTGTTTTCCCACCAGCAGTGGACTTTTTTTAAAAAAGTATAACCACACCCACTTAAGCATGCCCAAGTGCATTTTACAAGTACCTGGTATCAAGGAGGTAAAAAAAATTCTGATGCAGATTTTAAAGCTGTGAATGCCTGGCTCTCCTCCACCTTCTGTTTGCTTTTGTTGTTCCCCCCTCCCTTTTAACAGACCCTAACGGGCTTCCTGTCCTACTACAACTAGCTGCTGCTGATGGCAGGTGGAGGTGAGCCTGCATTTTTTCTCCCTCCCCTCACAGCAGACAGAAGCAATAGAATCAGAGTGCGGGAGGGTGGGAACACAGGAAGCAGAACAAAAAGTACATGATCTCTGTTTGGGGGGATCCAATTTTAAGTTGCCAGCAGATTTTAGGGGTCGTGTGAAAGCAGCCTATGTTGCATTTTTATCATTATAGAGACAGGATTAGCAGGAATGGCATTATGCATTTTCCCCAGGTAGGATGGTGAAGAATATTGAAAAATCTCATGCTTGAAGCATCTCTTGTTCTCAGCAATGTTAAAGTTTTCTCATGCTGAAAATTCTCAGTGAGATTTTCACCTCTGCCAGTGAGAGTTCCTGGCTTTCTATTGCAATGACGCCTTGCTTTCCCTCTTCCCCTATTGAAACCCCCCCACCCCACCAGATTTCTTCTGTTTCGGGTAATTAGTTAAAAAAGAATTAAAGAAATGACCATAAAACATCTATTTATGCAATTTCATTACCCAGTTTTATACTGTTAGTAACCCAGTTAGATAAATGCTGAGAGAAGATACTTGTTGATCTTTCTTAGGTACTTGGTTACAAATATAAAGTGTAAGGTTTTTAAAATCAGTCTTCTTTGTCACTTTATGAATGCTCCTGGAGCTACTGATAGATCAAAAGGAAGCAACTTGACTTGATAAACTGTGTAGCCTACAGAAAAACAGAGGAAATGACAATGGCCTGCCCTTATAGAAATATGGAAGTATGCACCATTTCAGTTTATCACTGCAAACCAATCTCCTTTCTTCCACAAAAATATGATTGATAGCAAAATTACCACCCAAAGCCTTTTAGTTATATACCTGTTTATTCCTCTTAGATCTGTACCTGGAAGTAAACCATCATCCTTCTTGGGGACTGTCAAATGACAAGAATAATAACCAGACATTCTGACCACCATTCTTTTACATCGTATCTATCTGCTCTTTGGGTAAATGAGCAATGAGGAGACTGAGGAATAGTGATGTAGCAAGCATTAATCAGATTAGGCTTTGAGTTCATACTTACAAAACAAAGCACTTGTATCTTGAATGTTGCGGTTCCCAACATTTGCAATCTGGTTCAGAATTCAAAAATATACACACAAACAAGCATTATGGATATATCTGCACAGCAGTGTATAAGTGGTAACTTGTATAAAGGAATCAATACATTCCAAATGAAATTCTGTTAAGCAAATTTTCCTTCATACAAATTTCCCATATGAATGCATTGAAAATAGAGTAATCCCCAATTGCTACCATTTTTATGTTGTACGGATTCACCCCATAGGCGATTCTGTTAAGCAAATTTCCCCTACCTCCGGAATGTTTTATGTTGTACAGATTTTATGTTTTACAAACTGTTTGTTATATGAGGGGCCACTGTACCTGGGATAATGCACACAGATATAGTTCAGATTAGGGAGGAAATATTTGGTAACAGTACAGACAATATAGTGCAGATGACAAATTTCAGTTGTTATCCTCAAATCATAATTGGACTGATCAACCTTTCAAATAATGGATTGCTTTCAAAAAGAGGACTATTTTCTAGAAGCCCTTCAAAGGGAGAATCAGAAAGCAGAGTTGCAGTAGGAGTCATGGAGTGATAGAGCTGCTCAATGGAGAGTTAAAGCAAAGTGTTCTGCTTATATACCGCTCCATACCACTTTAGGTAGTCTCTGGGTGGTTTACAGTTTTACTTACAGTATGCAGGCTACAGTTGCCTATAAAAGCTTCTTCAAAACCTAAAATTTAACCCTGTGAGCTAAGTTGAGGGTAAAGGGAAAGAACACAGAAGAAATAAAGTGATCATGGTGACACTTCTGCCTGATTCTCTATAAAGTTTAGTAATGTTAGGAATGAAACTATTGACTAGTTCCATAGTAGAATCAATTGGGAATGTCACATTCCAATGGAGGGGATTTGGAAAGTATTCCTCTGTTGAGTAGCCATTGAGCTCCCATCTAGAAATGTATTAAAAGGCAGTGTGAGCAAAAGCAAATTATTACCAAGTGCACCCTCTATAAAAAAAGAGTGAGGAAGTGGTTAGGTCAGCAGTGTTTGAAGGACATCTTACTTTAGCCTGGCTGTTCAGAAAGAAAAGGACACACTTTAATCCTATCGCACTCAAGAATTGTCATTGCATTCACACGGAGGAAGGAAGAAGACAAATTTGGATTCCTTTCACTGTCATTGTGTAATATAATTTACCCTGGCCTCATTTCCTAGCAGGCAAATGTACTGGTGAAGGTCAGGCAGCAAATGAACAGTAAACACTTAACAGTGTCTTGAAAGATAATTTTCTGACTGTGTGGTTGTCACATTAGGGACTGCTCTTCATCAGGTTGATTGGTACAGTCACGGGCTTTATTTGAGTCTTTATAGGCAGTGTGTATCCATGGATTGTTTGAGCACAATTTGCGTCAATGTGGAGCTGCCCTGGAGAGTCATGACTTTGAGGTTGGGATGGCCATGTCACATTTTGTTATGCAAGGGGAACCAAAACATTCAGACTGGTTGGGAGAGATTCTAAATGACATTTAGAAACTAGTTCTATGGCTTTGTATGTTTCATTTTCTTTTGTAAAGGAACGGTGTGAGATAGATGCAGCTCTCAAAAAAGCAGAAATATTTATGTTATCTTATTTTAGAGTATTTTTACTCCACCTTTCTCCTCGGAAAAAGGACCCAAGGCAGCAATATTTATCTTCTGGGCTGCATTGGCTAAACATTAAAAGAAATATTTTGAACGTGCTATTAAATTGATAATACATAGTCTAGGGAGAATGATAAGCTATCCTTCACTGTGGGCCATCAAGAGATAATGAGTATGTGAGTGCTTATATAGGGGCTGTAGATTGATTCAGGAGTTCACTATTCATACTGGATGCATTGTGATTCACATTCCAGCCCCTATCCTGCTTCTCTCCCTGCCTCTGGCCCAACCTCTGATGATCATTGTATGTGTATGTGTGTTGTGTCATTACAGTCATGACTGACCCTTCATGACTCCACTTCCATGGAGTTTTCTTGGCAGGAATTCTGGAGTGGCTTGCCAGTTCCTACTCCAGGCACCTACAGCACCTGGTATTCTCTGGTGGTCGCCCATCCAGGTACTAACCAGGGCCGACCCTGCTTAGCTTCCCTAATCAGGCGAGATCAGATGTGCTTAGGGCATCTAACATGTGTAAATGTGTGAATAATAATGAGAGCTGAGATACAATGTAATAATAATTAATTTAATGTAACAATGATAAATATATGAATAATAATGGGATCCCAGAAATAAGGGATGGGTTGTTCTAGCACTAATTGCATTGATTTGTTTTTGTTTTTTAAGGCAGAGGGTGCTTTAGGGTAAAGGAAATAACAAGAACACATGTTCTTCCAGTCGTTAAAATCATGTCCCAACTGCCCATATCATGGAAATGCCACCTACAGACATGCCTGTACTGTGACAAGAACATAATCACATTTAATCACACAGGAAAAAGCCTAGTTGAGTTATACTGACTTCAAAAAGTAGAAGCCAGTAGAGAGAAGAAGCCACCTTGGAAACAAAAAAGGGCAAGACTGATTTGAATTAGCATTTGCATTACAGGGTCAGTAAAGCATACACCAAGTCCACCCATTTTATTAATGGCACAAATCTTGCTGTCTTTTGGTCATGGAATTGCAGCCAGAGAGAGCTTTTATTTCTGCCATGAAATACTGAGCGAATAATGAATTCTCATATTTGTGCCTTTATTTATTCTCCCATCTTAGAGAGATTCTGCACATTTTGGTTCTTTTTCCCCTGCATTCACGTTTTTTAAAAAAATTAAACACACACATGCATGCGTGCATGCACGCGCGCGCGCGCACACACACACACACACACACACACACACACACACACACACACACACACACACACACACCCACACACACACACACACACACACACACACACACACACACACACACACACACACACACACACACACACATATCTAACTGAGATAAATGTTGTCTCATGGCATGGGCTCCAAAAAGTAGTCGCTTGTGAATGGCTGTTTGCATGCAGCTTGTCATTTTGTGGTTGCTACATGCTTAGTTTCACAAAAGAATAACTGCTCTTTTGTTTGTCCAGTGTCATAGGAAACCAAGAGACATTTTTTAAATGAATCAAGAAAATGCGTGGGGAAACACTTGTTGTTTCCTGGTACAGTGTTTAGACAGCAGTACTGTAGTCAATATTCTGCTTGTGACCTGAGTTTGATCCATAGGATCAAGGAGCAGGCTTGTGGTTAACTCGGCCTTCCATCCCTCTGAGACTGGTAACTTGAGCACCCAGCTTTGTGAAAGTAGTAGCAGTGAGTAACCTGCATAATCAAACCACCCACAGACTCCTTTCAGCAATTGGGTCATATATAAACAACACACTTTGCTTATACTTTGCTTTGTGGGTCTTATCAAGACAATTGGCTTGGCTTTGATAGTCTCTCTGCTTCTTGAATCTTGTTAAATAGTGTTTTATTTATTGGTCCCATGTCTATTTTTCACCATGATTTGTGACAATTAATAAAGACAAAGACAAAAAACCCCACCCAATTTATTGAACATTATTGAAAGAGGAAAGAACATTTCAACTTGCAAAAAAGGAATTGAAGCTATATTTCAAACAAAATGTGGAAGGATAAAACAAACATGGAAATAAATGGCCCGGGAGTTATCCAAAGCTATGATGAGGGGTTTCTTTATGAAGCAGACTTGGGAAAGGAAGAAGGAAAGGGATCAAGAATTGAAACAGATTTCAGAAAATATTAAAA
Organism: Phrynocephalus versicolor; assembly: GCA_023846285.1. Taxonomy (NCBI): domain Eukaryota; kingdom Metazoa; phylum Chordata; class Lepidosauria; order Squamata; family Agamidae; genus Phrynocephalus; species Phrynocephalus versicolor. The sequence continues at coordinate 2,487,447 of JAHTLZ010000178.1, forward strand.
ACAGAGCAGAATAAACAACAAAAAGTTCTAAGGAAATCAGTCCTACCAACTCAAGTATCAGGATTAATCAAGAAGAGATAGCAAAGAAAAAAGTCAACAAAAGACATTATTTATATGGAAGCAACTAGAAAAATGATGGAGAATTAATATAGGAATCTCTTTGTACAATAAATAAATAAATAAATAAATTGAGAAGAAATAAGGAAATACATAGAAGAGCAGGATATCCCCAGACTTCAGGAAGACCAAAAAAAGCACTTTGAATGCCCAAATGTCCTTAATGGAAGGGAAGGAAGCAATTAAAAAAAAGAGAAAAGTGGTAAAACAGGAGCAATGGCTTTTCGGTGTTGTATTGCAATAAATTTTCAGATGAAATAATCTTCCCATTAAAAGAGACAATGAATAAATATTTTCTTCAAACTTGTGAGACAGTGAGATTTTCTTTTTCTTACTGTCACTAAGAGCTCTCTCTCTCTGTCTCTCTCTCTCTGCAAACTATGCAGAATTACAGTAGCTGCAACCTTTTTTCATGAACTTCTAGTAAACAGAAACATTTACAGCATCGTTGGCCTATTTTTGCTAAGTTGGCCAGTCTTCCTGTGGTTACTCTATGCATTGTGCTTGGCTTCACAAAGGGAGAAAGACACTACTTTTTTTTTATAGATCTACAAATTGTGGAAACCTCCATGAAAAAGCATGTTCTTTGTCTCTTTTTCATGAACAGAAGTGAAAATTCAGTTTAGTGATCCGAAAGCTGTCTCGGTCCTTTGAGACCACCCATTTAAGCAGAGAATGAGTAGTTTCGTAATAATTCTTCACATCAGTTCTGAGAGAGAAAGTCAACTAACTACATACACTCGTATGTATTAAAATCTCTCCAAAGCTAGCCAAATCTATTTACTGAGTATCTGTAACGACAGAGCTGGAAAGGGGGGGGGATGCAACTGAATATTCTGATCAAGAGCTTCAGCCCTGAATGCTTCCTCTATGCACCGTCAGCGTACCACCTGCTCCAGTGATTTTCTTCATGCTGAAACAACACCTTTTGCTGCATACTATCCTCCGTTCGCTGCTCTTGAGCAGCCTGCCTCCCTGTCATCACTTCATACATTCTTTCTGGTTTTCTGGAAACTTGTCCTTTCTCAGATATTTCACTTGGAAGAAAAACATGTGGTTTTTTAGCTGGTGGTCTTTCCATCATTATCTGCAGAAATGTGTTTGTGTGTGCGTGTTTGTGTGTGAGAGGGGAGAGGGAGGGAGGCAGGAACAGCATGCCAGTATGGTTTATTGCAGGGGTGTCCACACTTTTTGCAAAGTGGGCCAGATTTGGTGAGGTGAAAATGTGTGGGGGGCTGATCATTCAGCCACATTTGGCCCCTGGGCCAGACTTTGGACAAGCCTCTAAGACATGCAAGAAGGCAGGGAGGACATTGTAGCAATGGAGCTGGGAGCAGGTAGGTAGGGGAGATGAACAGAGGCAGGGAGGGCAGGCAAACTGTAAAACTGCAAGCTGACATCTCCATCCGGTATGGGGAGGGGGCAGCTGGCAGGGATGTGTGACAGGCTGAGTTGGTGGGGAGAAGAGGCTGTGGGCTGCTCAAAATTTAAAAATGGGCCGCATTTGCTTTCCTCCTGGCCTGACTTTGGACATGCCTGGTTTATTGGGAAACCATCCATTCCTTGCCCTTCAAGGGGAGTTTTAAAATACAAGCGGCTGACTAGTCCATTTCAACCAATAACAATGAAGGCAATTTCTTTAAAAAGTACCTGTTCGAGAGCAAAGCACCCTCAAATACTTTGCATGGCAACAAGACAGCTTGCAACAGGGTGGCATTACTGGGAACATCCATTTCTTTATCGGGGACTGTAAGGATAGCAACTGGACCAAGACAGAACATGGAATCTCAGAGATACTGGTAAGGAGAAAAGGTTGAAGTTTTATCTCATCAGAGAGCCAGCCCTAAGACCCTGTGAGCTTTGCACCAACCCCCCCCCTGCGTGTACTGTATGTCTGTGTTGTATTTATTCAGAACCATAGCAGCTTTCCTGATATAAACACAAGTGAGAAAAATTCCACGCTTTAATCATTGTATATAATTGTATTTGCTTTTCAGTGAAGTTTTTTCCATGAGTGCTTTCAGCTGTCCACCTGTGGACCTTTAGTCATACAAAAGGAGATGGTTAAGGCACCTGCTCGCCCACCAAGCTACCTGTCACGGGCAACGTGTCCCATGCAGAACAAAGCAATCAAGGTTGTTGTATTCATATGGCCAAGAGTAATTAACACATATTGGTTCCCTTGGCTAGCTTCTCAGTCTAACTTTGATGATGGTATCATCAACCCTCTGGCTAGCTTTTGCTATGCTCAGCTTGGTGCCCTTTCCCCTGCTTGGTAGGTAAGATTTGGTAAAGCAATGCTGGACCATTTGCTGGCATTTGAAGTTGTGGATACCATAGCAATAACCCACCTTTCTAACCCAGGTTCGGGTTGGGGGACTAGATAATGGGAAAATGAGTACAACAATGGGTGCATTCCAGAAAAAAATTGTGAATTCAATGAATGTTTGTGTAAGCAGAGGCTGGATGGCCATCTGTTGGGCGTCTTGTGATGGGGGTTCCTGCATGGTAGGGGGTTGGACTAGATGGCCCTTGAGGTCTCTTCCAACTCTATGATTCTATGATTCTATGCAGGATATTTCCGAATGGCTTGGGAATGAAAAGGAATAAATTTCTACATGAATGAAAGGTTCTAGAAAATGAAATAGTGAGATCTGCGTGCCTTAGGCCAGCAGGAATTACATAATAATCTTGCAGAATGTTACCTTTTTCTCTTTCTGCTCACATTTAGCTTTCAAAGAATTTTATTGTTTTTACAGTAATTCTTTTGGGTTTGCTTATTTCCTTTCCTAGAATAGCAAGTCCCCTAACTAACAGTGCAGGAAGTATCTTCTTTGGAATTCACACAGACTTCCAATAAGAATTTAAATACAGTGGACCCTCGTATAACAAATCGTTTGATAACATAAAATCTATACAACATAAAAAATTCTGGAGATAAGGGAAATTTGCTTAACAGAATCGCCTATGGGGCAAATCTGTACGACATAAAAATGGTCATGATTCGGGATTACTCTGTTTTCAATGCATTCCTATCGAAAATTTGTACAAAGGAAATTTTGCTTAACAGAATTTCATTTGGGACAAATTAATTCCTTTATACAAGGTACCACTGTACATGTTTTTAAATGTATTAAAATTTATTTATTTATTTATTTCATTATACCAGATTTATCAGGCTAGGTTTGCCATGGATTCTGTCTTCCACTTTGACTGTTTGTTTGGGTAAATAAAAGGGCTGGACCACTGCAGTTTTGCATCGAAGAATTAATTTATATTCAGTTATCAGCCTTATCTCACTAGCAGGATCTTGGCAGGCATCCCGATTCTGTTAGCACTGACAGCTGAATATTCTTACGCAACTATAACTCCTTCCTATGCCAATCCAAAGTGTGTCATTCCATTTAAAGCAGCAAAACATATATAAATCTTTGAGGCTTTCCAGAGGCAAACAGCTCATCACATTGTAAAGCAGTTGCCAGACTTCACTAATATAAACGGCAGGTGGAGGGGCAGAAAGAGGCATTACCACCAAGTAAAGCACTAAAGCCAATTGTGGAAGTCGACAGTGGTGGGGTCATTGTACAATTTTTCCAGCATTGTGCCAGTTGAAACTGAAAGGGAAAATTGACTGCTGGAGATGATTCCTGCACAAAGCAAATTAGATTTCTCAGAGAGAATGCCAGGCGGTGAATGATACAAAGGCAGCCTGTTTTAAGTGACAGAGCTTGTGTCATGCAATCCCTCTTTCTCCTACCATAAGAAGTGGACAGCAACCATTTTACCCTGTGATAAACAGTTTATGAAGGCAGCCTCTTATTTCATCGCAGGTAGCATATTGACAATTGGCACTTATTGAAATGAATTATAGGCATTTTCAAGCGAAGCCTTCCAGCACATACAGACACCACCATATCTGGACTATGTTCACTTATTTTCAGGCAGAGAGCTGAAAGCCAGGTCCTGTACTATTTACCTAGATAGACATTCTCCAGGGTTCCAGACTAGTGTATTTCCTATGACTGTGTGCTGCCTGTTTTCACTGGAGATTTTAAAGACAGAACCTGAGACTCTACTGAGCTAGTAGGGTGGAGCTGTAGTTGAATGAAAGAACTGCCAATAGAGGCTGTTATGTAAGAAACGACCACACATCTTCTGAACAGTTTTTATCCCAGAGTTATAAATGCACTTAGTAGCAAACTTAAGGACCAGCAGCAGTGAGCACTTGGATAGCATTACAGAGCCTGTTGTGTAGATACTTGTGTTTTTAGGTGGGAGGTTGGCAGATGGGGAAGTGTTCAGGGACTTTTTTATGTGTGTGTATTGAGGGAATGTTTTAATGTGTGTGAGAGTGTTCAGGGATTTTGTGTGTGTGTGTGTGTGTGTGTGTGTTCATTCTGGTCCCTGGGTGTCTGAATTTCATTGTATGTGTATACTGTGTATATATACACAATGACAATAAATTATTATTAAAAATACTTTCTTTCATCTGATTTTTCATCTCCATTCCAACTTTTTCTACAGCTTCCCTCTTGTTGAATGTCTTGAAAAGTAGTCAGGTTCTGAGATTCTCTCTTGGTTGGTGTTTCTTTTTGAATGATGGTGAGCCCAAGAGGGTATCCGGTACACTATCTTGACTGCTGACAGTGGTGTAGTAGTCAACACTCAGGCTGCCTGGTCAATGATACCGGGCCACTTCCTAGTGTACTGAATTGTGGATACAGAACAGAATATTTCCCCATCCAATTGAAGATGTGAATTTCCTGGCTTCTTAAAATGGCAGTTTAAGTACAACATGCACTGCATAGAAATCCCAACTAGACATGGGCATTTTGTTTCAGAAGGGGTCTGGTTCTTAAACAAAACATACTCAGAACAGCTCCTGTTTGGTACTGGGATCCACCTTCCAGAACAAAATCAACCAGCCTTTTTGCTTTGGGTAGCACGGGACTAAACTCTAACAAGGAAGCCACCTCGGATACATCATTGTTCACTCTTCCTGGCACTGGCCAATCAGACAGGGAGGAGGGATGATGCATGTCCTTGCAAGAGCTCCTGATAGGCCAGCACCGTGGAGGGAGGGAGGGAGGGAGGGAGGGAGGGAGGGAGAGAGAGAGAGAGAGAGAGAGAGTTCTGCTTATATACCACTGCACAGCACTTCAAGCACTCTCTGGGCAGTTTACAATTTAATTATGCAGGCTAAACATTGCCCCCACCAAGCTGGGTACTCATTTTACCAAACTTGGAAGGATGGAAGGCTGAATCAACCCTGAGCCAGCTACCTGGGATTGAACCCCAGATCATGAGCACAGCTTTGGCTGCAGTACAGGCATTTAACCACTGTGCCACGAGGCTCTTATGAAAGATGGCATGTCCGAAGCTGCTTCCTCGTTGGAGTTTAGCCCCGCACTACCCAAAACAAGGCAAGAAACTAGTTTATTTCATTCTGGTAGGTGGATCCCGGTACTGAACAACAGCTGTTTTGCCATGTTTTGTTTCAGAATCAGACCCCTTCTGAAACAAAATGCCTATGCATGACCCCAACATCGGCTTCCCCTATGTAGAATTACCCAATGCTGGAGAATCCCAGAAGGCTTCTCATGATCTATAATATGTGTGGTGGAGGAGGGCAGAACCAAGAAGAGCTGGGATGTGGCTACAGTTCTTCTGTGCCAAAATATTTTGAAGTACCATTTTGAACATAATGAGACAGCGAAGCAAAAGTGTGACTGAGTGCAACACGTAGAAAGGAGACATCCAGACACCTTAACTTTTCAGGTAAACTAATGCAAATTAGAGAGCTATTTTCCAGTTCCCACACCCTTGCTCTACAACCCTGTTGCTTGAATGTTTTCCAAAAGATATCCCCTCATTTTCTGAAATTAAAAAGGGGGTAAGGAGTTAGCAATGATTGTCACTTGAAACCAAGGTCAAAAACCAGTCACACAGTGCAAAAGATGGACAGAGTGTCTTACAGGTACCCCAGACCACCAGAAAGGCCGATCAGTGGATGCTCCATCAAATCAAGTCTAAATTCTCAGCATAGCAAAAATGAATAAACTGGGGCTATCCTATTGTCAGAAAATCAAATCTTTAAAATAATAAGTCATAATAAATCTGTGACATAATAAACACCAGACATGGGTCTTTTTTTTTAAAAAAAATAAGGCATGTTCATTTAAGACAATGATCACAGAATGGCACTGTTCCCCTCAAGTCCAATCTGGGCTGAGGCAATGACTTATTTATTTACTTACTTACTTACTTACTTACTTACTTACTTACTTACTTACTTACTTACTTACTTACTTACTTACTTACTTACCCTGGGCAAAATATGTAACCATCACAGGCATCATTTCACATAAGCGTTAACCAATGGGTTCATCTATGTTGAAACATATTTTAGATATTGTAAGTAAAAATCAAATAAAAATTATAAACACAAAAGAGGAAGTTAAAAAGACACGTGATAGCATCTTAAAAGACTAAGTGTTATATTTTGATGTGAGCTTTCGTGGACAAGCCTACTTCTTCAGATGTAATAATTTAGACCTATATTAGGTAGGCAGTACATTTTGTGGTTTGTGTTTGACTTCTGGTTAGATTCCACTTTTAAACATTGTTGTAGTGGTTAAATTCTCTGGTTAATTTCCAGATTGCTGCTGATCTGAAGCCTGGTTTCAAAGTTATAATTTTTTTGTTTGGCCTACCTCTGTTTTTAGACTAGGCTTGTGGAATGTTGATTTGCTCTGCATAATAACATCAATACAATTTCATGCAGTGATAAATAAATTCTCTGCTTTCGTGTGTTTGACTGTAGTCAGTATCCAGTTTCAACAGATAACTAACAAAAGGGAATAAGCACTCATTTACTCTGCTGCAGAATAACATTGAGGCATTTTCATGCAGTTATAAATATTCTGCTAAATATACGGTAGTTCAACTCTTACAACTTTTTTTAGACTTGCCCTTCCTATTAGCAATCATTCATGTAAGCCATAGCAGAGGTAGACTCTTGTGCACTTATAATTCTACATGGAAGTATAAAGGTTACAAATGTTAAAAAGGAATAAAGCAGTAAATAGTGGTGATAATTCTTTTTTGCGGAGACCACCAATCCACATTTATGGATTTACTGATAGTAGGAATTCCTGCTTCTCTCGAGCTTGATTTTTGTTTAAAAATCTTTATTATGTGTTTAAAAATGTAATATAATGATATATCATGTAGGGACAAATACTGTAGACAAATGTAAAAACATCCATGATCTAGCAATCGGATTCGTTCCTGGAATAACCCATTTTTTAATACAAATGATTAATTTATCCATAAAGTTCCATGTGAACTTGGAAGTTCTTGTCCATTTTCTTCCTTCTTATGCATACCTAAAATAAACAGGGATCGTATTATAGTGAGATAATTGTTATTGGCTTGTTTAGTAGCTCTTCAGAATTCTTGTGCTTGTGTTCCAGCAAGTGCTATGTCCCAGTTTTGTTTGTTTTTTTCTTTTATCATCATTCCATTTAAGCCAACATTTGTTTTGATTCTACAAATAGAAATGTTAATACATTTTTGTGTAGCAGCTTTATATTATCATCTGTAAATTGATTAGAAAAGACCTACAATGGATCAAACAGATAAATTCCTGATACACTGTAATTTGGCATATATTGGAGATCAAGAACTGACTGCCATGCAACAGATCTACCATATTTTAATCTTCTCTGTAACTGCCATTTTACTTTCCAAGAATTCCCCACATATGGTAAGATACTAGAGCATCTTTGGCGACAGCGCCTAAGAGGTGACCTGATTGAAGTTTAGAAAATAATACACAGTGCGAGCAAAGTAGATAAGGAAAAACTGTTTCCCCTATCTCACAACACTAGAACTAGGGGACACTCCATGAAACTTTTGGGTGCTAGATCTCAAGCAAATAAGAGGAAGTACTATTTCACCCAGAGGATCAGTGGTCTCTGGAACTCCCTGCCAGAAGGTGGTGATGGCTGTCAGGCTTGACAGCTTTAAGAAAAGATTGGACAAGTTCATGGAGAACAAGGGTATCAATGGCTATCACTATGGATGCCTAAGGACAACCTCCGGGTTGGTGAGATAGGCAGGATATCTCTCAATGCCATTTGCGGGGAATCATAAGCAGGTGAAGACCTCTGCTTGGGAATACCCTGAAGCAAATGATGAGCCGCTGTGTGAGACAGAATGCTGAACTGGAGGGGCTGTGGCCTGTTCCAGCAAGGCTGCTCTTATCTTCTTATAATTGACATGTTCTAATTCACTGCCATCTCCTTCTACAATTCTTCTCTGCCCTGGGCATTATCTGGAGTTAGTATCGTGAGCAATACCTAAGAAGAAGAGTTCTGTCCCTTGTCCACCAGTGGGGTTGGAGGGGGGAGGTGGCAAGGAAAGAAGGACATTGATAGCGATAATGTCAGTGAATTCCTTAGCTTGCAAAAGTAAATGACTACATAATCACATCTTCTCTGTGGCTTAACACTATGGGGAAGTTGCGAGCAAAGGCAGGCTATTAAATGAACCAATTTTCTGTCTAGCTAGCTATCTCTAGCTAGCCATTTGCTCAGACTCCAGAGTTTTGCTTTACTTAATATACTCCAACTGTGGCTTGCTAGTGGGAATATGAATTAATTTCCCTGCAACCTGCCCTGCTGTACTTTTCTCCTTTTTTGCAAACAACTGGAGTTCAGCAGATGATGAATCAGTGGATGTTCCTGCACACAGCCTGTGTTCAAATTCCCACGAAGCAGGCAAACATACCTCTGCTGGAATTATCGAATCCAAAGGGGAAATATATAATATAAAGGTATTTAAATGGTTGCCTGCCATTATCACCTTTTAACTGATGGAAATCTCTCTGTGTAGTGAAGTTCTTTGGCAAGCAACTTAATCACTTACCTGTGGCTTTTATAGCAGATGAATGTTTTCAGCCCGGATGATAGAATTGGCAAGAAAGTTGATCATTACATACAGCTGGACTTGGGAGGATTTTATTCAGGCTCATTCTGGCAAATCAGATGGAAGAGATTGCATCAAGAATATTAACTACAAGCTTTACCAAGGACTTCGTGTTATGCTAATGATTTGTTGGCACTGTCTTACTTTCCTATTTTGGATTTTTATTCATTTTCATGCTTTGAAATAACATCAGTCACTATTCCAAGATTATCTGTCCTATCTTATATAACCCACGCAACTCCCACCGTTAAAAATAATCTTACATCATAAAACTAGCATTGTATTTATATTGTGCAATTTGCCAACACAGAGAGGCTATACTCCTATTGGTAATGTTTGCATAAACTGTTGTGGCTAATTGCAGCTGATGGGTGAGCGGTCAGGTCAGATCTCAGTTGCACAAACAAGCACATGGCCAGGACACACAGCTGAGGTATGCACTCACACAGATCAGTACTTACTGTTTGACTCCCACCATCCATTACAGCACAAATTAGGAGTCATCAGGACCTTAAATCACAGAGCAGAGAGCATCCCTACCTGAACAGAAGCCAAGAAGGAAGATAGGCATATGAAGACAGCACTTAAGGCCTGTGGATGTCCACAGTGGGCCTTTCAACAAAGCAGTGTGACAACCCAAAAGAACAATGGATCAGCCTGAGACCCAGACCCGACGGAAGAACCTGGTCATTCCCTACATGGCTGGAGTGGATTTTTGGCAAACACTTTTTTCCAGACTAAACACAGCAGAGACTTTTCCACCCAAAGGACCCAATACCAAAACAAAAATGGAGCAATATAGTATATGCGGTCCAATGCAGTGAGGAGTGTGCAGACCTCTACATTAGAGAAGCTAAACAGCCATTAAACAGAAGGATGGCCCAACATAGGAAGGGTAACAGCTCAGGACCACAATCAGCAGTACCATTTGATCACCTCCATTTGAAGGACAAAGGACACTCATTCAAAGGTGAGGATGTACACATATTAGACAGAGAAAATAGGTGGTTTGAGAGAGGGGTCAAGGAAGCCATTCATGTGTGTACTGAAACCCCCTCTCTCAACAGAGTTGAGGGACTGAGGCACAGTCTATCTGTTACTTATCAGGCTGTGCTTTTAACAATACCTAGACAAGTAAAAAAGCCTTCACCACCAAGGCCATAGCTAGCGACCGATACTTTACAGGTTTCAGCACCTTAGGCCATTGCTAACCTTAAGGCTATGGATACTGTTGTGTACCTAACAAGCGTATTCAGGCAATTGTTCATCTTATGAGCCTATTTCAGACCAGGGTGACAAGAGGTCAAAGCTGCCTATAAGATGGAGGATTTGCACTAGCTGTATTCAGACCGATGAAGCTGTTTGGATGAACAGCGAAACGTTTCTATCTCTCAAAAAAGAAGTCCAGTAGCCATGACTCAACTTCCAGACAGTGGCTAAAAGAAAAAGAAGTGGATTTTAGCATTCCCACTGATGTTTGCTTTGGCTAAAAAGGCACATCCGCAGTGAGACAAACATTACAACAAGGAAAACTATCTGGGTTCCGCTTACGTGGGTGTGGCCACTCTTTTTTTAAAAAAAAAGCCAGTTGCTCATGGGGACACAATTTTTGAGGCAATTTTTCCTGAAGGTATAGCTGGATTTTAGCCATCGTGGGATAGTGCCTAAAGTGACACCACAGAGGGAGAAATCCCAAAAGCTGACTCCTTGTTTTCATTAGATAACTGCTTCTCACCCAAACACAAAGCAATCCTCACCCAAACACAAAGCAATTGTTTTTCAATAAGTGTGAATTGAGTTGACTTATAAAATGCTAAATGCTGCTGCTGCACAATATCTATTGCTGCACACTCTTGCAGCAATATTAGCAACAGCTAAGGCTGACTGGTTGGCACAGATAAAGGGGCAGCCCCAGACATTTTGGAAAGATTGGGCTTGGTTCTCCTTTGGGATACTCCCTAACCTAGTAGCACTAAGAAGAGGTGACTGCTAGGCTTTAGTGTGAAGCCACCTTGCAGCTAGCTACCTAGAGTGTAATTCAATAGACAGGAAAATTAATGAGAAGGGATGTGTCTCTGGATGAATAAGGAAACGCCAATGGAATGAATTTTCAAAGCCAAGAATCAATTGGGACAAATTCTTACTGGGGGATAGTCTTGATCTGTCCAGTCTGATGAGCAATAGTATAGTACCCTTATACTGCATAGGCACACTTTAGTATTGCTATGTAATAGTTTGACTCATGAAGGTTACTATGAGTCTGTGAACTGCCAAATTTTTGTTGTCAAATGTGTCCTGCCCATCACTTAGAAACTCAAGACAGTGGCTGCCTTCTTATATTAAGGCTTATTTTTCTACTCCCTTCAACCTTTCCTACAGACTTTTCCTGGCAATTTCATCTTCTCATAGATTATTTAAAGTACTGATGTTCTCAGTTTAGTTAATTATCTATGAGAATACAAATCCACCCATTTGACTTTCTGGTGGTCCATAGCCCTAAGCTCTCCTCCAATTCCACATTTGAATGACTTCTTCTTCTTCTTCTTCTTCTTCTTCTTCTTCTTCTTCTTCTTCT
>JAHTLZ010000178.1:2499139-2511462 GCA_023846285.1 Phrynocephalus versicolor
TCTTCTTCTTCTTCTTCTTCTTCTTCTTCTTCTTCTTCTTCTTCTTCCTCCTCCTCCTCCTCCTGTGGCCTTCTTCAATGTCCAACTTACACTCCATACAATAGGCAATAAAATAGTTTAAATTATTCTCACCTCAGTATCCAATGAAACAACCTTACATTGGATGATCTCTTCTAATTTCTTAGCTGTTCTTCCAAGTCTTAGTTTTCTTTCAAGTCTTGGTTTCAGTCTCTGTTTGGATTGATGACTGAACCAAGGCATGTGAGGCAAACTAATCCCACCACAAATCAAAGCTAACACTTCCTCTAAACATTATCACACTACTGAAAATGTTGCTGGATATTTAGAATGAAATATGCCATTAACACTTTATTTATGGGGTGAAAATTAATATCCTTAAAAATAAATGTGTTTCCTAAGGCTACATGCATTTTCAAAGTATAAATCTGCATGAAATATGTCCCCCAGTTAAGTGCATTGTTATGTTCTTTTATATGGTGAGTTGGACATTACTGTTAAAAAATGATGCATTTGTGATTCTTAAATTCAAAATCTATTTTTGTGGCACACTTGATAAGAAGAGGGTGGGGCTTTGTACAAGTCCAGTAAAATTCTACAAATAATTGTGATGAAAACAATGCACAACATGTTGGGTGCACAACATACAAATTTCTAAGCAATCTGCAACTCTTTTGCATGGGCATTTAATTACTAGAAGTATTTGGGGTCATTTGCATCTTTTAATGATCATCCAGATGTGCTCTAATTGCTGATCCTGTGTATTCCTCCTCAAGATGGAGTAAGTTTATGCAGTTGAAGATGAAGAATTTTAGCACTTTTCATTGCAACTCTAGTTCACCACAGCCAAATTAGTTCAGCTTCTGGTCCACAGAAACATTTTAAGAAGCTATCAAGTAGTAGATACACAGGAATTTTGATTTCTATTTTTGTTTGTTTTTGTTTTTGTTTGTTGTTGTCTTCGCTTTCCCACAACAGCACAATTGAAATATTGCGGCAGCACATTTCAAAAAGCCTCTAGATCTGTCAAAGGCTAGAGCCTTTTTTTAAATCCCCCACTGCACCAGCGAGAATGCTGGTGCAGTGGGATTCATTTCATTTCTTAATAGAAGAATAGAATAGAGTTTTATTGTCATTATGCATATGCAAGATATGCACAACGAAATTAGAGTGCTGCTCCACTACACACTCTAAGCATACAAAACACATAAAACACATAAGACATATAAAACACCATACAAAATATTAAAACCTCTTAAAATTGCTTACAAAGTTTAAAACACTACTTAAAAACTGATTAAGATAGTGCTAAAACTGTCGCATTTAACTTGGATACCGCTCTGTGATAAAAACAGTTCTTTAGTCTATTTGTCCTTGACCTAAGAGTCCTGTATCTCCTGCCAGACGGCAACAGTTCAAAAAATTGGTGGCCACGATGCAAAGGGTCTCTCAAGTAATGATTTATTTAAAAAATTGTTACAAAAAAAAAACCAAACGCAGGGGAGACAAAATGGAACAAAATGAAACACTATTTGTTCCATTTCATGCCCATCCCTACAGTGAACATCCACTTCACCCATCCATTCCCAGCTACTACAAGACATGCAAGTACAGTCAAAGGTAACAGGAAAGTCCAAGGAATACGGAAGATAATCTCACTATTCTTGGTAAGCAACAAATTTGATGAGGTCCAATTTCACAATGACTTCTTTTACTCAATTAGATTCTACTTTTTTCTTCTGTCAGACTCCTCATGGTTGCACCTACATGGCAGGCTATGTGAAGAGATAGAAGCTAGAGGGTTTTGAGTAGCCAGGAATTGTTTTTGCATGTTGTTAATGGCCGAGAGTAGTGCTGAGTAACTAGGTGGCTGGGGTATAAATGAAATGTAATGGATGGATGGATGGATGGATGGATGGATGGATGGATGGATGGATGTGGGAGAAAGCAAAACGGACAGATTTCTTTACCCTAGTTTTTAATATGAAATAGCCTATATCAGGCATGTCCAAACCTTGGCCCTCCCGATGTTTTTGGACCACAACTCCCAGAATTCTAAGCTTAGATTGCCAATGACAAAGGACTCTGGGAGTTTTGATCCAAAACATCTGGAGGGCCGAAGTTTACACATGCCTGGCCTATATGGTAGAGTGAATAGAATGACAAGAAAAGACTCAGGAGGTCTGAATTTGAATCCCTGCTCAGCCATGGAAACTCATAGGGGTTGTGGAACTGGTAACAAACAAGCAAACAACAAACAAACAAAAACAGACAAATAATCAAACAAACAAAAATAAGCATCCTTAAATATGTCAGCCATAGAAACTCATAGGGGTTGTGGAACTGGTAACAAACAAACAAACAACAAACAAACAAACAAAAACAAACAAACAAACAAAAATAAGCATCCTTAAATATTTCATTTACCTTGAAACCTTTATCACTATAAGTTGGTTCCAGCATGATGGCACCTAACAACAAAATTACAGCATATCTCTGAGCCTCTGTTTTGAGTAACGACCTAGGGAAAAAAGGCCATTTTTCCTTTCTAGCTTTTGAAGACTTATCAGACCAAACAAGGCAGGGGGAAATGCTAGTAGTATGGCTCAGTTGGAAGTGGCTGTGTAAGATTACTCTTCTCCTGGCTAAAGGTCAGAGAAAGTTTCAGCATGCTTAAGATAACAATTTTCTAAAGTTCAGACTTTTTGAATGGAACAGAACTGGAAATTATACAGACAATTATCTAAAGTTCATTTTCTCCTTTCAAATGGGATGTAAGGGAGAGGTGGTGGAAACCAGCTGTCTGCCTTGGTAATTCCATTCCTCTCTCCCTCCCATTTATTGTTCAACTATGCAGCAGAATCAACACTTTAACAAATTGGCTGGGTCTGTTTCATGTATCAGTAGTGGTGGGTGTAAATAAAGCAGCGCAATGTAAGAACACTGGTTAGAGCAGCAGTGTGGCCGGTTGTCTACAGCTCCCATCAGTCCTAGTGAAGGGCTCGTGGGACTTGACATGCATATGGGGAACTACACATTTCCCACAGTTCTGTGTCAGAACATGGTTCACAAGGTGAGCTCTCTCTCTCTCTCTCTCTCTCTCTCTCTCTCTCTGTGTGTGTGTGTGTGTGTGTGTGTGTGTGTGTCCCTCTCTCACATGAATATTTGGTATGTAATGTGTATGTAGTCTGTCAGCCTACACTCCCTTGACTGGAAATAACTCAGTGATGCTTAGAATAGTTGGACAAATATAGGTGCTGTTTATGTTGACTGTGGAGCCATGGGTTTTCAAAGGATTGTTCTGAAACCCCAATACCCCCACTCATCTGTTTTGTGAACCGCTATCTCAGCATGAAGGATAACACAGTAGGGTCCTTCAACTCTTGAATATTTACATGCTATCAAGATTCTCAGCCTCCCAAAAAGAAATGCTGAGGGTCTATCCTGAGGACCCTCCATGGGACATCATTTTAACAAAATCCAACAAGCAAGCAGGGAAGAAAGGAAGAAAGGAAGGAAAGGAAAGGATGCCCACTTCCACTTCCAAAGAATGACCATTTTGTAGTGCTGAACAGTGTCTGTGTGGGATGGATTATGTTCTAATTAAAAGAAGGATCACCACTTATGAAGAATTTCAGGGGTGCTCATGAGTGTTTGATCCCAGCAAAAGAGGACCCTGAGCAAGGCCTAGAGGAGAGGTGGGGAATAATCATCCTGAGAGCCAAATAGTATCTGTGCTTGTGTGAATAAAATGTGATTTTCCCACTATAGATACCCAGGGAAGGAAGCTTTTTTTATTCCCCTTAGCAACAACCTCTATTGTGTACTGTGGTTCAATGTACATCCCCCAAAGAGCCATCTTTGATGTTAACATCATATATTCCCATCGTAGCTCAGCTAATCTAGGCTATATCATCACATTGGCTTGACATGTGACATATTGTGCTGTAAAATTCATGGTCTGATGGGTGAGCTGAAGGTATAGACCAATGTTTTCTTTCTTTTTTTAAAAAAAAATAAGCATTCTCTGATATGAACTTTAATAACAGCCATCAACTTGATTTTCAGTACAAGCACTGCAAATTTTTGATGTTTGCAAAAAGTGGATCGTTTTGAATTATCCATGAATGCGTCTGCCTGAGTACAGCTTGGTTATCATAAATCAGCTTCAAAATATCATAAAGCTGCATAATTTATTTACTGATTATTTTAATAACCCTTCTGGCTGAACAGAACATTTCTGTCTTTATTGTCAAAGAGACTTTCTCATAAGGAACTCCTTGTGCATCATCGTGTATGATTTTGTTTTCTTGAATCTGAAGCATTTTATATATCTTTTGCTTCCTTCTAGTCTATTTGGCTGGCCTTAATTTTTCTATTTACTGCTTCAGATCAATAGACAATCAGGTATCATTCTGGCTTAATATACATGCGCAGTTTAAGTGATCTATTTAGGTAGCCACAGAAGTACTGGCTTATGGTAGTTTTCTTCTAGAGATAGACAAGGCTATGCCCACTCCATTTGCACAGAATATCAATTCTAGGGTTACTAGCTGAATCTTAAGAACATAAGAACATAAGAAGAGCCATGCTGAATCAGGCCAAAGGCCCATCTAGTCCAGCTTCCTGTATCTCACAGTGGCCCCACCAGATGCACCTGGGAGCGCACGAGACTAGATATCTGTCTCCTGATACCACTCCCCTGCATCTGGTCCTTGAAGAACCCCGGTTTAAAGCCTGGAGATGACATATCTCCATCATGGTTTGTAACCTGTGATGGACTTTTCCTCCAGGAATCTGTCCAATCCCCTTTTGAAGGCATCCTGCCAGATGCCATCACCACATCCTGTGGCAGGGAGGTCCACAGACTAATGGCATGCTTGGTAAAAAAAAAATCTTTTGTCTGTTCATCTTTCCTTCTCCCTGGTGCTGACCAATCAGACAGGGAGGCAGGGTGATGCATGTCCTTCCACGGCTCCTGATTGGCCAGCACCAGGGAGAAGGAAAGGTGATGCATCACAGGCTGCTTTCTGAGTGGAGTTTCACCCCATGTCACCCAAAGGAAGATAAGTCAGTGGCTGATTTCATTCTGGAGGCTGTGTCCCGGTTCCAGATAGCAGCTGTGCTGCTGGGTTTCATTTCAGAACTGGATCTTTTCCAAAATGAAACACCCATCTCTAGTCTTTATTGTTAAAACAGCCTTTGGTATAATCTACATTTTAATCCACTTATTGCAGAGTTTGTGGGAGGTCTCAGAAGCAACGTGTGTATGTGTGTATGTGTGTGTGTGTGTGTGTGTGTGTGTGTGTGTTTATATTTCTATACTGTCCCTGTAGTGCAAACTTAGTGCATAACTGTATATGGTGTTCCTACTGAACTGTAAATCAAAAAGTCCCAGTCAGGGAAGAAGCCAGCAGAGGAAATGAAGAGTGGATGGACTTCATTCATTGATGATTCCAGCTTCAGTCACAGACATTCCTGCAATGCCAGAAAAGTAGCACACAACACAAACTATAAATTAATCAAAATAAGCTTTTAAATGGCTAGTACAGAGACCGTACATATTTGCAATTTCTCCTCAACCTATATTATTTTAAAGTATCATGCAATTTTAGTTCATGATGCCTGAACTAACAGAGGACCAAATCTAAACTATCAAATAAAGTCCTAAATCAAACTGGGGGTGAAGGTGGGGACAAAAACTGTGTACTTGGACCAAATCTCAATTTTATCCTCACAGATTGGACAAGCTTCTCCTCATAGATAAGTGGTTTGTTGGAGAGATGTGGGATTATGCTCACATCCAGGAGGCCTGTGCTGCTATCCTCACATTAGGTGGTTACTTCACAACCTTCTTTGTTATGCGACTAGTTTTTACTGTGACAGCGTTGCTCACAATCACATGGATTTGTCCCTGTTTCAGTGTTCCCATGGCCGTGATAACTTGTCTCATGACAAGTGTTACCTCAGAATCTTGTACCGTGGCAAACACTGAATTTCTCTAGCTTCCTTTTCTGTTTGTTTGTTTTTTTTTTGGGGGGGGGCTTAGAAATTATTTTTCAATATTTTGCTTCTGAAAAGTCAGAATAAAAAAACATGGACACAGTTTTCTGAGAGAAACAAATGTTTTGTTGTGTGACAGTCGTTACTGCACCGTGTCTTGTCTCAGAACATAAAGTGGGAACAAAGTGTGACAAGGGAAAACTCTGCCCCAGCATCAGGTACAGTATTGTCGCACTCAGCACATATTCTAGGGGCATAGTCGAGACAAATTTCAGTAGTTGTGCGACGGATGTGAAGTAACTTTTTTGTACCACTCCTAAGCGCAACACTAACAGAGCCAAAATGGACATGAAGTAACCGCCTTAGAGAATGGAATGGACTGCCTTATACTGTCCTTCAGTGGAGGTTTTTGAAGAACTTTTGGATGGGTTTCTGTCTGTAAGACTTGAGCTGTGGAATTCCTCCTCCATCAAGAGACTGGAGTTGATGACCTTCCAGTTCCCTTCCAGCCTTTCAGTTCTGTTATTCTATGAAATATACTTTCATAGAATAACAGACGCTTGAGGCTTTCAGCTGCAAAATTCCCAATCAAAAATTCTTTCTTTCTCTTCAAGAAGTAAGAGATACAGTACAGATCATCTCCACTAGAGTCTTTAATGCTATTAATGTTTTGATCTTTCTAAGAAGTCATTTTTAGAAATGAAAAGAGAAAGACAGAAAAGTAGCTTGTTGATGGGAAAAAAACACTGCAGGCAAATCTACAGATCTTTAGATATTAAGGACAATCCTGTGAATTAAAGAAATATCACACACAGAGAGAAGGTGACACATCAACTTTAAAAAAAACCATCAAGTTTATAGTCTACAGTTATGACTTCACCTGAAGAGAACTGGTATACACACTTTTACTTATGTACCCTGCTGCTTTCAGGAGAGTTTCATGCAGATCAAATTACATAGAAAGGGTTTGACCTTTGTAATTTTTATGCACCATTCACATTCTGCTCAAGTCAAAGATCTCCAAAGATCCAATGTATCATTTTGTGTGTGTGGGGGGGGGGGATAAAATGATAGGATCTACAGTGGACATGACAGCAGGGGTTCCCTCTAGCATAGTGCTTTCCCCCTTCCAGTTCAGAAGGGAAATATTATCCAAGAGATTGCATATAATGGATTGAAGATAAATCCACAGATTTCTTGGGATCTCTGAACCATCTAAAGCAGTGGTGGCAAACCTTTCGCACTCCAGATGTTTTCAACCACAACTCCCACAGTCCTTTGTCATTGGCAATACAGGCTTGGAATGCTGGGTGTTGTAGTCCAAAACATCTGGAGTGCTGAAGGTTCTGCACCACTGAACTAAAGTAATGCCTGTGCTAAAGAGGTGGTAGATCATAAATACTGTACATAATTTCAGGGGTAAGTTGTCAGCTAGAATCTCCATGGCCTGTTTGGAGAACTATCATGAGGTGAAGTGGGTCCACAAACTGACATTACTACATTCTTTAAAAAAATCATCAGAACAAATGCAAACTAAAACAAATGCAAAGGTGCAAAAACAACGAAAGCAACAATGCACACCTCCACCAGCAGGACCACTTGAAAGCTCTTATTTTTTTATTGTCCCCCCCCCCCAGACCAGAATCAATTATTGTGCTGGAGCTTTACCTTTATCTCTTACAAGCACATATTCAATAAATCTACCCCATATATCATAACACATATCTCTTTTAACTCCCCTTTCTTAATCTTTAAATTTCACTGCACATCAATTTATCATTTAAGACAATATTCCATACTTTATTATATTTAATTATACCATTCATCTATATATGTTTCATGTTTGTCTTTCCAATTCCTAGCTATTATTAATCTAGCCACTGTCAATAAATTAGTAATCCACTCTCTAGTTTTGAACTCATAGTCCATCTTAGCAAATATTGATAACTAAGCAATTTCTGAATTGAGCTCTACATTCCTTTCAAATAAATTACTTATTTCTTTAAAAATAGATTTCAAAATTGTTGTATCCTTTCACATTACCACCACATCTGAAGATATGTACCAACTTCCTTATCAAATCAGAGAACTTTGGGTAGCGGGCGGCATATAAGTTGAATAAATAAAAATAAATAAATTTCCAACAAACCTTTGAATAACTAACATTTATTTTATTCAATTTCACTGATGTCACGAGTTAATGAGTTCGACATTCCTGACTGACACATATGGGTGGGAGAACTCAGAAGCAACTCCCAACTGCTCAATGGTTTGTTTAAACAAGCTGAAGGAATCGAGTGGCACAGTGGATAAACTCTAGTACTGTGGCCAAAACACTATTCATGACAAGAGCCTCTTGGTGCTGTGGTTGAAATGCTGTACTGCAGTTTTAACTATGCTCCTGACCTGGGGTTCAATTCCAGGTAGCAGGCTCAATGTTCACTTAGCCTTCTATCCTTTCAAGTTCAAATCCCTATTTATTCATGGAAGTTTACAATGGGATGACAATTATAAAGGCAGTCTTTAATTATCTCACATATATTAAAAAAACTGGCATGGTTGCCATTAGTTTGAAGGTAACTGAAGGCACATAATATAACATGCTTCTACATAAATCTGCACTGTGAATCTTGATAAACCATAAATTCAATTGTGCAATTTAGCAAAACAATCTTGTCATGAAAGACTTATGCATTTCTCTTGTATGTGATAATAGAACCATTACTGCTATGCTTGTGTATTTAGTCTCTGTATGTGTTGCAAGCTCTTCTATTATTGTAATTTTTTGAGAGCTATCAAAGTGGAAAGGCAGGTTAGTGGTTTTTTTTGTTTGTTTGTTTGTTTGTTTGTTTTTGAGAAACAAACACATTTTAAAAGGCATGCCATAGTGATTCTTCAGTTTGGAAGCCATGTTGATAGGTGGTATATTACCATGTATAATGTGCTTTGTGGCTGGTTTTGGTTTTTTTTATTGTTGTTGTTTTTAGTCCTTTAACTGGGCTAGGATAAATGGAATGATATGAGTAATATGAAAGGCACTCTAATGAAGGACTTGAAGGTTAATTGGGCAGATGTGTGTTTAGCTCCCATCTTGAGCACCTGTTTCCAAGTGAATTCCTATGGTAGCTTTGGCGCATGCAGAATATGCATGCTGCATGCAGGACTGTGCATGCTCCTGCAGAATATTCCTGCTGTTTTCTCAGCTTCCAAGTGCTATAGACTAGAGTACATACAGTAGATTTTATTTATTTATTAGTACTTTATTTTTTTATCCATCCCTCTTCCCTGCCAACAACATCAACTGAGAGGGGAAACAGATAAAGGAGTTGGAGTGACTCCTTTTTCCCCCTTTTTCTTTTTTGCAGGTTTCAAGCTATAAGAATTCAATAAAAGTGTCAGACAGGAGAAAGTAAAGGGAAGTGGTTATATATCCTATCAGAAGGGTACAATAAACACTGCCAACTCAATTAATGCTACACTACGGGTGTTAATTCTAGTTTATTTTCTTCTCATATCAGAGAACAAGAAATAACCTTCTCTCCCCCTCCCTGCCCAGAAGATGGTGAGATGTTTTCTTTTCATCTTGATGGGGACCTTTCAGATTTGTTAGAACAATTTTAGAACAGATTCCATAGATAACACAAATTGGATAACCTTAACCCTGCTAGTGCCAGGGTTTAATTATATTTTATTGATTTATTTTGCTTTGTTTTTATCACATTTATTGAGCATGGCAACAATAGTGTGGTAGTAGAGAAAAGGAAATAAATACTGTGAATAAATAAATGTATTGTTGTGTGGAATTTTAAATCTTGGTCTCTCATAAAAAGTAACACATTTAGCTAGATTCATTGGCCATCCCTATTGTGAAAATATCAAATGTCTCCCCACTTGTTGCTTCATATCTGTAAGACATTTTATGGGGGTTGTATAACCCCCTAATAGTCAACTTCTGGCAAAATCATTTGGAACTCTATGGAAAGAAAAGGAGAAGCTATTTTAATAGTTCAATTTGGAGTGGAAAAGGCTTACGCTTCCCCCTTCTCATCCCCATCTCTCTGGAGTCTAGCAATTTCTTATGTCTGAGAAATGCTACTACAGCTTTGTTACATGTACAGTATTTGTATCTCAGGTATATGTGGTAATGAGCTGAGGCTGGGGACTGGCTACTATGACTAGCCAGTGTCTCCAGATGACATCCTGACACAAAAATACTGCCCATAACACCCGATCATCTGAAGCAGTGCATCTGAGGGTGCCATCACTGAAGGAGGCTCGTAAATCTTTGACAAGAAATGGCTCATTCTCAGTAGCAGCCCCTTGTCTTAGGAATCAACTTCCCCCTGAGATTTGTTTGGCAACTTCCCTCCCAGTCTTTAAGAAACATCTAAAGATGCGGCTATTTAAAAAACCTGGTTATTAATATATGCTATGAAGGATTCACTGTTTATGCACTTTATTTTGTTTGTTTGTTTGTTTCTAGGCCATCTTGCTCCCGTTTGATGTTCTGATATATATTGTTTTATTACTTACTATGTCTTTATTATTAGATTGTTTATTTATTGGGTGTCTTGATGGATATTTGTTCAATGTGTAAACCACCCAAAGTAGCCGTGCAGTTAGATGGAGCGGTATATACAGTCAATAAATAAATAAATAAATAAATAAATAAATTGCAGGATTGTCTTGTGCCCCTGCACCTGACTGTCTGGGAAAGAAAACAAGTTGTAATTTAAAAGGAAGAAGAGAGTGAAAACCTCATTTTAGAACTTAGAATTGAAGAACTGGGAAAGATCACATGGATCATTCAGTCCAGCCCCTGCCAGGGAGACTAATTAAAACTCCTAATCTTGGCCTGGACAGCCAGATGCTTAAACCACTGAGCTCTCCGCCTGCTATCCAAATGGCAAAGGGATGAGACTTTGGCTTAAGAGAGTTGGCTGAATGTTCCTGCTGGCAGCACACCTTGAGCTATGCAAGATCTTTTTGAGGCATCCTCTGATAGTGGTTAAAGGGGCATGATGGCTCAGAAGACTAAGCTTCCAAAACTGTTGACTGCAAAATCGGCAGCTTGGTGGTTTGAATCCCAGGAGCCACACAACAGAGCGAGCTCCCACTGATAACCCCAGCTCCTGCCAACCTAGCAGTTCGGAAGCATGTAAAATGCAAGTAGATAAATAGGTACTGCCGTAAAAAGTGGAAAGGTAAAACTGTGTTTCCTTGCAGCCATGCCGGCCACGTGGCCATGGACTTGCACAACACTGGCTCTTTGGCTTGAATACGGAGATGAGCACTACCCCTAGAGTCAGATATGACTAGAACGCATGTGCAGGGGAAAACTTTACCTTGACTTTACCTAATAGTGGTTCTAGGACAGCATTTTGTTGTCTGTTTATGCTCCAATTTTTGGGCCTAGAATGGCCTAGTTGCCATTTCTAGTGATAGAGTGATCTGGTTCACTGGTTTTCATTGCATTTGGTACAACACCATGCAAAAACTTTTTAAGCTTGGGAAGTGTTTATATGTTGTCCAATTTGATGGACACCCTGTTGAAAATGAAGTCATGCTCTTCCACTGACCCCTCAAATATAGTTTCATAAGAAAATCTTTTTTAAAGATCCATTGTTAACAAAAAGAAACAAAATGAAGGCTGAAACAAAACAAAATGAAACAAAAATTATATTTCCGTTTCATGCCCATCGCTACCTGCAACCTATTTTAAACCAATTTCTCTCTTTTTTTCACCCAGTGTAGTTTCATCAGAAGGGTTATGTAAAGACAAACATTTGTCACTTCAATAGTATTTGTAACTACTTCATACAACTCTGCTTGTTGTACAAAGTGGTTCAAGTAAACATGTGGGAGAAGTAAAGCATGGGCTACTAAAATAAGCTTTTAAGAGGCAAGCTGGCTGACTCCTCCAGAACTCTTCATCATATTGCTTGTCACAGAGCTGGGAAATGGAAAATAAACTTCGCAGAATTTTCCTGGCTAGATGTTGACTCCTCATGATCTGTAGCAAAAATAGAAAATGAAAACATGAAAACCAACCTGAGATGTGACAAGATTGGGTTTGCCTAAGTTAATGTAGAATTGATTCTCTCTCTCTCTCTCTCTCTCTCTCTCTCTCTCTCTCTCTCTCTCTCTGTCCCCATCCCTGTAAACTTGCCATTTTGTGAACTCTCAGACGTCCATTGTCAATTCCCAAGAGCCCTGTACTGTTCAAAGCAAAACCAATGAAAAACAAAAAACCCATAAATAAATAAATAAATAAATAAATAAATAAATAAATAAATAAATAA
>JAHTLZ010000178.1:2533101-2551271 GCA_023846285.1 Phrynocephalus versicolor
TCTTCTTCTTCTTCTTCTTCTTCTTCTTCTTCTTCTTCTTCTTCTTCATCATCATCATCATCATCATCATCATCCTCCTCATCATCATCATCATCAGCAGCAGCAACAACAACAACAATAACAACAACAACAAGTCTTTATTATGATCATTGACCAGTGTAATGATAACCTGGTTAATATTAGGAACCCTACAATAAGCTAGTCACATTTAAACCTAAAAGTCCAAATCAAACACAGAAATAGGTAAAGTTAAACCCTTTGAAGTCACTAGGACAAAACACACCATCCTCAGATGTGAGCTGTGGTTTGAATGTACATTAGAGATGGGCACGACCAGAAAAAATTACGTTTCGAGTTGTCGTTTGTTGGGAAGGGCCCGTTTCGGGTCATTTCCGTTCTTCACGAAAATTTTCAAAAATTTGTCATTCTGTTTGTCGTCTGTTGTTTGTACAGGTTTAGGGAGAGGGGTGGGTCTCTGGGAGGCACCTCTCTGGGTGCCTCCCTCTGAGTTGACCCAGAAGGGAAGGGAAGCGTAACACGTAGCCAGTAGCCACTGCCAATTATGTTGGGTTGTTAGTGTGACAGGAAACCTCATCAGCACTTCACTGTCTCACTAAGAACATTATAGCCATTAATAGCTATAGCTCAGCCATATTTAGCCAGGGTTGGGGGGGGGTTAGTGTGTCAGAGGCACCTCTCTCGGCGCTGACTCTGACTCACTAAGAAGGAAAGTATACTGGCGTACAGGTTACAAGGGAGGAAGTGGGTCTGGAGTTGGAGGCACCTTTCGATGCACCACTCTGACCCACTAAGAAGGGAAGTGTACTTGCGTACAAATCTGGCTTAGGGTTGGGGTTAGGGTAAGGGCTAGGGTTAGGGTAACGGTTAAGGTTAGGGTGGGTTAGTGGGCTGCACCTCTGGGTGCCTCTGACCCACTAAGAAGACAGTGTACTGGCGTATGGGTTAGAGTTAGGGTTAGGCTTAGGCTTAGGCTTAGGCTTGGTGGGCTTTTTATACCCTCTCTGGAACATCCAGAAGTCTCAGCAAAACCTGGCCATGCAATTGGTGGAATGGCTCCAAAAATTTGCATGGTCCCATCCCATGGCCAGCCCATCATTGCGCATGCGCAGGTGTAAAAAAAATAAAAATAAAATAAAATAAAATCAATTGAGACATTTCGTTGCAAGAAAAACCCACTGCTGCTACTATGAAAAATCAGGCATTTAAAATACCTAATTTTCAAATGTTTCTGTGGTGCTTTGGTGGGTTTTTGGGACCACGATTTAAAAATAAATATTGCGGTCGCCATTTTGGATCCCCCCACCGCATGGCAAATGGAGACGACAATGCCCCCCCAGCCTGGTACCAGCAGCCCAGGACAGGAGGGGGGAAGGCCGGGGACCCCCCCAGAAACCACCCCTCTCTGGTAGGTACCCTCACTGGGGTAGGCATATTTTTGCCTGCTTTTATGGCTGGTGGAAATCGGGTTTTTTAAAAAACATTTAAAACTTTTTTTCTGTGCTGCGCTGCTTGGCATCGTGTGATCGCCGGCGCTGCAATGCCATCCACGACAACGACAAATCAGACCCAATTTATCTTTATCGGGTCGGGTTCGAGTTGGAGCGGAGTAATTGTCATTCTCGTTCCTCGTTACATAACGAGCACGAAGAACGGGAACGGAAACGAGGATTTCGCCGAGTTGTGCCCATGTCTAATGTACATCTATTAGCAGGGAATTATGGATTATAGTCTACTAAAACAGTGGGCTAACCAACAATTGCATGCTTTATATTATATCTGAAAAAAGCTGCCTGCTAAATATTAATTTTCTACTTTGGAAAGCTTTCACTCATGAGCAAAGGATGCTAGAATATTGAAACTTTGTAAGCAGAAAAGTAAGAATATTCACTATGCTTGAAGCCTGCTTTCATAGTGCAGCAGGTGTCATTAACAGAAGACCTAGTACTACTGATGGAATGAACAGAGTATTCTTTCCATGGTCTGCGCTTCAGATAAGCTCGGCAGGCATTATTCCTAAATTTGTGCACTATTTGTGCCTAATCATATTCCAGCTTTGTGAAAGGTGGAAACCAATTTAGCTTGCTACATAATTCTTTGTGATGGGTTTTGTAATCACAGCGCAAAATGAGTTGAGCTGTTCTATTATACAGTACTGATAGACGCTCCAGTGCTGGGGAGCTAGGCCTCCTCCAAATACAGGCATAAGACTCTCAATAAGAATTAAAAGCAGGTCCTTTTGTGGAACGGCAATGAAGACATCTTCCAAATGGCTTAATAAAGGCACACTGAACCATTCAGTGCCTGGCATCAGTTTGGGAACTGTTCTCATTAACATAGCTGTGCATCCATTCCTAAAGCTGCTTTCATAAATGAAGAATGCCGTTCAATCTTCAATACATTCTTTGGCAGGGAAGGATATATATCAAAAAGTGCAGGTGCTCTGTTTTTTTGGGGGGGATGGAGGAAAATGCTTCACACTTTCAAGGTATGGAAAGCAGGCTAGGGAACACTGAGCTATGTGTGGAACTGAATGGCATCTTCCAACAACCCTCATGACTCCCAAACTCCAATGAGGTTGCTTTACAGTAACAGTGCAAAGAGACATTCACATTAGGGATGGGCACCTTACAAAAAATGACACACTGTTTCATCGTTTTGTAAGCTTACAAAATGTTACAAAACAGCAAACAGCAAACTGTCAAGAAATGAAACTAAACATTTTTTGTTTTGCAAATGAAACGATTTGTCCTAGCTTCTTGATCCAGCCATCTTGAGAACAGGAGGTTTGTTTTTAACTGATTTAGTTGCTTTCCTTCCTTCCCATGCCTCAGTTGTTAAGATAGCTTATCTCCAATCTTGATCTGCCTGCAGCTAGCCAGGAGCTGAGCTGTTCCCTTCACTGGCTGTGTCTGCAACTTGATTTAAACTGATTGTTTTCTTTCCTGATTAAGTAGTACTATGGAGGTTAATTTTTTTATATTTTCCTTCCTTCCTTCCCTGCTCCGCCAATCAGCTGTTGAGCTTATCTCTCTAATCTCTCTGTGAAGCAGCTAGCTATTAGGTTTCTAGCTTGTTTACAGAGGGTTCTTTGCTTGAAAGCAAAATTGATTGAAAGGCTTGAGCGTCTTTGATTTAGAGCAGTGGTCTCCCTGTTAAATTAAAAAAAGAAAGTTCTCCATTATTTATAGCCTTACGAAGCATTTTGTTTCATTTCATTTCGTAATGAAAATTCTTTTCAAAAAATCCGTTATTAACAAAATGAAACAAAATGAAGACTGAAATGAAATTAAACACTATATTTCGATTTTGTGCCCATCTCTAATTGACATGTTTTGCATTCTGGTGCCTATTTATTTACTTGCATTTACATGCTTTCAAACTTCTAGGTTGGCAGGCACTGGGGTCACCAGCGAGAGCTCACTATGCTGCATGACACCTGGGATTCGAACCATCGAGCTGCTGACTTTGCAGCTGACAGTTTTCAGAAGCCTTAGCCCACTGAGCCACCACACCCCTTAACCTTAAATAGAGATGGGCACAAACCACTGGTTTGGTGGTTTGTGCAGGTTCATTTACTAGTGATGTTGGTGTTGAGTAGTTCCCTGCCCTGACTCTGCTGTCTGGCACCCACTCAGAGGGAGCTCCTAGAGGAGCTGTAACAGACAGTGCCTCTGAGTAGGCACAAGCTGGTAGAAGTGGGACAGAGAACAGCCAATTGCCTGTTCAGCCGCTAAAGGAACTGACACAAACAGCCAAACCATCAATTTGTGCCCTGATCTAGGTTTAAACGCTAGGGCATGGTGGCTCAGTGGGCTACAGCACTGAAAACTGTCGACTACAATGTTGGCAGCTCAGCGGTTCAAATTCTGGGTACCATGCGGTGGAGTGAGCTCCTGCTGTTAACCCCAGCTCCTGCCAACCTAGCAGTTTGAAAGCATGTAAATGCAAGTAGAAAAGCAGGAAGGTAAATTAGTGTTTCCTTGCAGCCATGCTGACCACATGGCCATGGACTTGCACAACAGTGGGTCTTCGGCTTGAATACAGAGATGAGCACTGCCCCTAGAGTTGGATACAACTAGTACACATGTGCAAGGGGAACCTTTATCTTTACCTTATTTCCAGGCAGGATACTGAGCAGAATTCACAATTTAGAGAGCTCAAGATCCACTTGTCATACAAACCTGACCACATTTTTAAAATTGACACAAAAAAATTGTACCTTTTTCACCAGGCACTGTTGTTGACTAGACTGATACAGGATATCAGGGCAGGAAAGTTAATTTTTCCAAGATAGAAAATATTTCCAAAACTCTTAAAATTAGTCCCATTCTTTGCTGTAACATTATTTTGTCTTTAACAATTCCTCAATGCTGTTTTCTCCCCATATTCAACGCCTCTTTTTCTCTGCCATTGATATATAGGCCATCTTTATCTGCCTTGAAGGAACATTGTTTGTTTTCCTTATGTCTCAACAGGCTTAAAAATAGAACTTTCCGGCAACAATTGACATCCTTGCAGCTTTTTGTTTTGTTTTTGTTATTTTTCACAGTAATTCAAGTATGCTCCCAAGAGGATGCTCAGCATCTGGCCAATGTAAGAAAGCTATGACACCCATAATATTTTATGCTGACATAGTTTTGTGGGAGTTGTATTGAAGTTATCAGGTTGCTTAATCTGGAACACATAGCCACACACATAACCCCAAAGACACTGAGGACCAAATTAGAGTTACAAGCCAAATACCTTGATGTGATAAAATACATTTCACTGAATTCTTAACTACTGCACTAAACCAGAAATATAGCAAGTGGAAAGCAAAATGATTGATTCAAATCCACTGGACATTATCATACGCATCCCCCTTTGGTGTTCTCTTACCATAGAATCAATCTTAATTGTATTGGACTGTACATTATCTCCAAGGAGAAAGGTGGATTAAATAAATAAATAAATAAATAAATAAATAAATACACAAAACAAAACAAAATACATATACCGTATTTTTTGACCCATAAGATGCACTTGCCTCCCCCAACAGTAATTTAATTTTAAATTTATTTCATATTTTGTTCCAGTTTGCTTTTGGATTATTATTTTTTTGGCCAACATTAAATATTTAGGATGGAAAGAACAACATGGCTATCATCGTAAACATGGGAAGGAAAGGGAATCATTCGTCTCCCTTGTTCTAACAGTCTCCGATTGCATGACCAGTTCTGTCATAGATTTTGGAACTTGTTAGAGAACATGTATACAGCAAGGGTTCTGTTGGAGCAGGGTGATGCAATTTCCCTTCCAGTCTAGGTCAAGCAACTAAACACTAGCTGAGGTGAAAAGGAAGGTTAAGAAGGCTAAGTGAAATTGACAGGGTTTCTGATCCTTCAGTATTTCCTTTATAACTAATGGCAATGTGTAAAGCAAGAGGTGTGGCTCTGAGGGAACAGACCGGCACCTTTAATTTTCCCCTTCATTATTTTGATACAGGCAGGTATTGAATTTCTAAGAGATAATTGCATGGGTCTTATGTTGCAGCAGGTTCAATTAGTTAATCTTTTTTTTTATAAACACAATCACAGATTCTTAAGACACATTCTAGACACTCCATTTGCACTTGTTCCATCCTGCTTTCAAGATTAATATATTTTAGGAATAAAGAAGTAACTGCTAAAGAAATAATGAAAGAATGGTATTTTATTCTATAAATTATCTAAAAATAAATTAAAGTTGAATATTTAAGTCAATTAATGCCTAGAATTCACCTCATCAGCATAGAAATGTGTGGTCATATTTTTGTTTTTTGGTGCAATATCATTAGGTTAAATAAAATCCACACACCCAGACAAAGAATGATGCCAGGTTGGGGTGATTGTCAATTATTGCAGACTTTCTAAAAATAAAACATTCCAAGTCTTTTCTGACTTCTCTGTAGTTCTCTATAGCCCCCTGAATGCTGTGAGAAATATAGAAGAGAGTGAAAGAAATTCTTAATAACTGAAAATTGACCCCAGTGTATAGGCTTCAATTGGGAGTAGCCATTTTTGATAATTAAAGAGTTCTTGTTATGGGTCTCATGGCTTTCACACCATGAAAAATGGGTTACATATGTTATAGAACAGGATTTCAGCCAGTGTGTGGATACCACTCTGTTTCTACTTTTAGTGAGTCAAATATTTGGTAGAAGATTAAGACACAAACAGGATATTGAGACCCAGTGTTATCAACTACTCCATCTTGAGTTATCTCTTCCCCCCTGTGACTTTATCAGAATTAAAAATGTGTATCTTCAGAGGTTGAGTCTCTGTAGATAGCTATAATTTTTTTTGCAAACCGGATAGAATTATGTTGGCAAAATCTTCTTCTGAAATGTTTTCCCAATCCATTGTGTTTTATAGCTCACAAGGAAGGGTTAATGTTGCTTGTAATAGTTTCTGTCACTTAGTTTCCAAACAAGAGTGGTACAGAGGAGAGTAACTAGACTAAAGTGAAGCCAAAGCGGCAAGGAACTGCCTTCAAGCGTTATTTTCAAAACATGTGGTTACTCCAAGGTCTGATTATGTTTTTTGAGAATACAACTTCCCCAATGCTGCTCTTACAATTGTGTCTTTAAGTTCAACATATAGAGAGCACAGAGGCATAAGATAGTTTATTTTAAATTTTGTCTTTAAATCCACCACATACAAAGAGCAGCAAAGGCCTAAAATATTTTTCCACCAGAAGGAACCAATAGGCAGAAAGGCAAGTTCGTGAAATAACATAAAAAACAGTCACTTATTCTGTGCTTGTCTTTCAAAAATATTCACCACTTTTTTTGCTAAAAGCTGCTTCCTCAGAAGGGGGGTTTAGTGAAGGAAATATTTTCCAGATGCCAAGGAGAAGCTTTGCATAGAAAGAGATAGAAACATTCTACTCATGAAATGTCAAATATTTACAGCTTTTAATGTCCGGCACCGACAACTTCACCTTCACCATAGCAAAGTTCTTCCCCCAGTGGGAGATGAAGCATTTTCCTGCTTCCACAAAGTTTGCCGCCACTCCCTTCATGGCCCACAAATGCTGCCTTTTATTGGTTCTTCCTCCAAGGAAACTTTATCATTATTAGGGTTTCTTTATCTGGAGGAATTCAACTTGGTAAGCTGGAGCGCTAATCAAGTTGTCTCACCAAGGTGTAGCCAGAACCAGAAGTCTTAAAAGCTTATTTCTTAGGCTTTTCTCAACCTTTATATTTGGTGTGAATGAGAATAGTGTTACCCCTTATATCATCACCAGACCCTCTTTCTGCCAGTATCAATTTGTGTTGTGCCAGGGATTGCATTGTCTTGACTATTGCCTAGAGATCAGCTTTCACATTTCAATTGAAAGACACACTAGACTAGGGGATTATCTGGGTAACCTTTATTTCCTTTATATTCTCTTAATATGTAGTTCTGGCCTCATTCAATAAAGCAACACCGGGCTGATCAAAATATACACAATTTTTCTCTGGGCCCAGCCATCTTATTTGAACACACACACAACATGCACATTCTTCATTTACCTAAGCACTCCATCTGCCTCCTTCTATATGTTTTAGGAGATAACAAGGGCTATCAATCAGCTGGAACCGTGCTGTTGTTTCCATGGCAGTTTTGTAATTAAGTTTTCTCACCAGAGGTTGAGATGGGCCCAATAAACGCTTCTTGTACAATGCTTTCAGACAAAGGTACCCGAGGTTGCCAGGTTACAACTGAAGAACAACTTGTCAAATCCAAGGAGCTTATTCTGTTCCGAATAAGCAATACTTAGTGCTTTTTTACTCTGGTCTGTAGAGATGATCAGGGTTTTGTTTCCTCAGCACAAACTATACCTCACTATACATTGTATACTTGCTACACTTTCAGCTTGTCACAGAGGTTCAAATACACATATACGGGAATATTTGCCCTGAGTCTGCATGTTTGGTGCTTCTGGGGAATTCAGAACATTATGCCATCTCTAGAATTCAAAACAAGATATTTACTATAGCAGCAGCAGAGGCAAAAAT
Organism: Phrynocephalus versicolor; assembly: GCA_023846285.1. NCBI lineage: Eukaryota > Metazoa > Chordata > Lepidosauria > Squamata > Agamidae > Phrynocephalus > Phrynocephalus versicolor. The sequence continues at coordinate 2,541,143 of JAHTLZ010000178.1, forward strand.
GGAGAGACAGTAGCAGAGATGGAGTGATAAACAAACACATAGTGGTTGAAATGGAAATAGTTTGGCATGTAACGCCAAAATGGTGTTGTTGTTTTTCAGCTTTCATTTTGTTTTGTTTTGTTTCCTACAAAACGATTTTTTAAAAGGGTTTTTTTTGTTTCATTTCATTTTTTGTTTTTTTACTGGTTTTTACAGCCGTCCAGCTCTGCCAATGTGTGTTTTTTGAAAAAAAAAAAAGTGCCAATCAGCTTTAGCGCAGCCCAGCTGATCATCAGTTTTAAAAACAAGTGCAGATCAGCTGTATTGCAGGCACTTTTTTTTTTAAAGCACAAAACAGCCGTAGTGCTGGCCTGGCCAATTGGCATTTTTTTCAAAAGAAGGGCTCCCCGCTGCCTTCAAAGCGCTCCCCACGGGGGCTCGGCCACGACAGTGGCCACGCCGGGTGGTAGGAGACCTCTGTGCCTCCTTAAAAGCCTTCCCGTGAGGGCTCGGCAATGGCAGCGTCCCCACTGGGAAGCGGTAGGTCTCCCTGCTGCCTCAGAAGCCCTCCCTGTGGGGAATCAAGTAGGGGAAGGTGCCAGGTTGGGGGAATGGAAAATGAAATGAAACAAACCAAAAACTTTTTCCTTGATGGGTCATTTCATTTTTCATTTCGGAAAAAACAAAATAAAAAAATTATTTCATGCCCATCTCTAAATAGAAACAGAGACAACAAAATAGGAATGTGCTTCAAAACTAAGTACAACTTTGGTTTACAATCAGGACAGGATAAAACAGGCCTGCTGATCATCTGTGGCCCACCTTAATCAACACTAGTGATGGGCACCAACATTGGTTCAGGGGGTTGTGTCGGTTAGTAAATGTGGCACCACAGGTGCTACGCATTCCCTCCCCCCATATCCCTGGCTGGATTCTACCACTCACCAGCTAGAATGCACTCCTCTCCTCCTCTTTAGCTGCTCAACCAGTCCTCAGCAACAGCATGATTTTCCATGCTCCTCCACTGAGAAAGTGATGAATTTTTCCACTACTCTCCTTCCCTGATTCCATGTCTTTTGTCATGAATGCTTCCATTCACAAAGTGACACAAAGCAAAGGAAATTCACAGAAGCTGACTCCTTTTTTCATCAATTCATCATTTCTTGCCCAAACACAAAGCATTTGTCAGGGTTGTTTTCTGACAATTGTGAATTATGAGCTCAAAAGGGTATCCTGTAGACCAGGGGTGCCCAAACGTTTTGTAAGGAGGGCCAGATTTGGTGGCTGAGAATGTGTCAGGGGCCGGTTGCTCCCCAACCCTGCCACCCCACTGCAAGCCCCACCCACTTTCTTTTTAAAAAACATGGGGTGAAGGAGGGGGAGGGAGGGGTGGGCCAGCCAGCCGTGGTCCACTCAGAATGGCCTGGCAGACCGTATTTGGCCCCCGGGCCGGACTTTGGGCAGGCCTGCTGTAGACCATCTTGCCTGCTGCTTTTTGGTGTTGTCATATTCAGGTTGCCCTTTGCTATGTAGAGTTTGGCATCCTTTTTCCTGCTGGCAATGTGTGCATGATACTTTGCATCAATATTGGGCCATTTCCTGAGATTTTTAATTATGAACACAGAAGCCCAATATCCCACAATCACAGTATTCATACTGTATAAAATGATGCTAAAATTCAACCTTTGGAAAAGAAATAATAAATAATAAGCCCTTTTGCCCAAGCTTCCCCAAACTTGGCACTGAGCAAAAGCAGATTGTCTGCTACACTTGTACCAAATTTGGTGCTGATCTGAAGTCCAGGATCAAATTTATATTTGGGAGGGGGCTGCCCTTATCTGTAGAATTGCCTTATATTATGTAGATTTGCTCTGCTATCACAATATAATTGCTACACTTTTGTGCAGCAATACTCCCTGCTGAGGCTTAGATATCATGGTGAATTAAATTCATAGGATCCTACAAAAAACTACATGGAAATGTAGGTATTTAGAAAGATTCTCAGAGAAAATAATTAAGATAATATTCAGGATTGTCCCCATCACTAGACACAGTGAGACAGCTACCTACACTCTCCAGCTGATCTGTTTGGTTGGGGAACATGTCTATTTTTGTCACATCATATAACCTTGACTCCCTAAATTATTTTATCACCTCAAATTATAATGTGATGTATAGAATTTCATGGTCAGCATTCATTTTGTACACAAAATGAAGGACATTGTCCCCTTCAGGCAGCAAAAGGTTCTCCGTCAAAAGGTTCTTCTGTAGTTACATAAATGTCTGGAAAGCAGAGACGGAAATAATGAAGGGAAGCAATGGAAGAAACACAGATGTGGCTGAAAGAGCAGACCATTTGTGACCCACCTTAGGTCTATATGCTAACAACAAGCAAGAACCATCAAAACCAGCAGTAAGACATGTCAGCAGGAGCTTATCTTAAACCAGGCATGTCCAAAGTCAGGTCCAGGTGCCAAATGTGGCCTGTTTTCAAATTCTGAGTGGCCCATGGCTTCTTCTCCCCATTAGCCCAGCCTGTCACACATCCCCACCAGCTGGCCCCTTCTCATACCCAATGGAGGCGTTAGCTTGCAGTTTTACGGTTTGCCTGCCCTCCCTGCCTCTGTCCATCCCCCCAGCCACCTGCCCAGCCTACCCACCCCAGCTCTGTTGCTGCAGCATCCTCTCCACCCCCTTGCATGTTATAGAGACTTGTCCAAAGTCCAGTCCGGGGGCCAAATGCGGCTGAATGGTCGGCCCCCACACGTTTTCCCCTCACCAAATCTGGCCCTCCTTGCAAAAAGTTTGGACACCCCTGTCTTAAACCAAACCTTCAGTCTCATAGAAACTAGTCTGTCCACTTTGTGATGAGAAACAGAAACTCTTTGAACAACAGAGAACTACTGGAGGACCTAAGCTATACATTTCGCTGGTATGCTAAGGAGGAAATTGCAAGGATGACCTGGAAATTGCTTTCAGTGTAATTGCTTTGCCATCAGCCAAGGCATCCCTGAGGAGATTTTCAGAGATGCCAGGAGAGGAAAGGTTGCAGTGGAAATTGGCAACCTTGCAGAGAGGGGTCAGCCCGGAAAGAAATGGAGCTTAAGTTAGTGAAATTACACTTCTGGCGCTGCTAAAGGGATGATAGATGGATCATCTCCATTTATATCAAGAGCCTGACAAATCCCCAAAGTATACTTCCCTGGGTTGTCATGCTCATGGGTTGTCATGGTCTTTTCCATCACCCCTGCAGAATGTAATCAGAACTCTTTAGGAGGCCTCTCCCTACTCCAATGAATTCTCTCTTATTTTCAATAAAAGCAATCTTGATTGACACATCTGCTTGCAACATTTAAACTCCTGCTCTTGGACCTTTCACATTCTGAATGGCTTCTCAACTCCAAAATGAGAGACTAAAGCTGGCTTTCAACCAGGAACTGAAAATATTAGTTGATGCACATAAGTATGGCTGCCGTCCTAAGCACATTTACTTGGAATTGGTGTTAATACTGTCATCAGCATCCCCCATTAAATAACAGGGGACATTTTGCTTTGTCATGTGTAGAATTTGACTGTAAAACATATCAACTATGTATTAGACATGCACAGGATGAAAGTTTTCATTTTTACCCAAAACAGAGTGTGAAAGGTGTCTTCCCTACCAAGCTATGGTCACATTCATGTTCCATATAGTTGCATGAAAGATATGTTTGAGGACTTAGTGCTACATCCAACACAGCAGTGAATTTATTTTTCCCAGATCCCAAATCCTGGTTCAAAAGGATTAACTCTTTAAACACATCTGAAAACGACTCATACTTGGTTCTTGAGTTTCGGTTTGACTTCTTCAAATGATCAGTCAATTTCTGGAGCTCTTCCTAGTGAACACAAAATAGCTCAGCTTGAACTATGAAAATTTAATTCTGGTTAAACTAGCCTCCCTTCTTCAAATAAGCATTCAGTTCAACCACTTCCCATTAGATTGTGTGTGGTCCAACTTTGTCTGACTCATTAGACAAGTGTTCTATTCCTACAACTAATTATTTATTTAAGTTTTATTTCTATTTCTTAGTGCAAACTGCATTACCCAGGGCAGTTTACAAAAAGTTAGCACTATATGTCTCAGTTTCACCCTTGTATAATTTCTTCAAACAAACAGTCAATTCTTGAAACTAGATTACATTTATTTGCCTGTGATGAAGCTTTCAGTGACTTTCAAAGGAGCTGCCCACTCCTGAAAGTTTTGCTAATCAACACAAGGCTGTCCAGTTGGCCATATGACACAATCATGTTGGTGGTTCACACTCACAGGCTTTCAGCAGAGAATTTGAACCACCATCAGACAAAATGTGTTTTCACACAGCACTCTACGTGCTCACCAGGCCAAAGTGCAGGCTCGTTGAGGTTGACAAGAGTCAAAGATGTTGAAACACCAACACAAAGCAAACTTTGCATGTGATATGCTGAGTTTTGGATTGTACTCAATGCAACAGGCATGGAGAGGAATGGAACACACGCACACCCACCATGGTCATAATGAAAATCCTTCCTCTGAGACTGGCATTTGCATTAGAAGACACAATGGTAAATGTTGCAACACTGGAGATTTCAATGCACTGGACGTAGGTGCTGGGGATTTCATATCAGAAAAAAAGGAAGGATCTGGATTATAATATATTTATGCTGGCAGGAAAAAATACCTATGCAGCAAACCAGTGTAAGAGCTCATCTAAGCAGTGGCATTGTTCCTGGTTGTAATGCATTTGTTCCAGATTGTTCTGGTATTTGTTGTTGCAGATGTAAGTAGATCATCCCTATACTTAAATCCAGACATGGGGAGTATAATTGTTCCTGGACGTGCTGAATTGTCTTTTTACCGTTTCTCCATAACATCTGGAATGGAGCTCAGACCTCTGGCTCCCAATTTTGATTGCTCTCCATTTTTTGCTAGCCTTGTCTAGCATAATCTCAACTCCTTCACTATCCTAGCCTTCTATTGTTTCATCCACCTACCGTTCCCAGACTTCAGTGTAGAGATGGGCACGACTCAGAAAAAAATTTTCGTTTTCGTTTTCGTTTTCGGCTAGGGTCCGTTTCGTTTCGTTTCCATTTTCGTGAGCTAATTTCAAAATTTTTCATTTTCGTTTCATTACGTAACGAAAACAAAAAAATGAAAACGAAAATGAAAATTTTTTCGTTTCTTCCCATTTAGCTCCATTATGTGTTTTTCCAGTAACGAAAAACGAAAATTGGCTCAAAATTAGTCGTTTCGTTTCCGTTTTCGGTCCATTTTTGAACCGTTTTTCGTTTTTGTTTCGTTACGTAACGAAAACGAAAAAACAAAAACGAAAACGAAAATTGCGCTAAGTCATGCCCATCTCTACTTCAGTGTTTTTACTTGTTTGTCTGCAAATTTTTCCTTTTTCCACTTTTGAGATTTATCTATTAAATAAACACACACTTCCAATTCTTTTACTCTTGTACTACCCTGCTTAATTATAGTTAGTATATTTAATGACATTTTAACATTCTAACCTGTAGTGCCTTAGAACCTCGTGGTGACCATTTTCAGGGTTTTCCAGCAGTCAAATACTCAAGTGGTTCTCTGTTACCTTCTCCTGTGGGTCCTTTTGAATGCACAGCTTGTTCAAGGTTGCACGGACTGGCTTTTCTTCCGGGAGAAGCAGCGGGGACAGCCAGGTGCTTAGCAGAGTGAGTTATCCAGCTGGCATAGTAAACGTCTTATAATACATACTAAATAAGAATTATCATCAGAGTAAAGCCACATAGTAAAATTCTAACAATGTAACTTCGACCCCTGGCTCAGCAGACAGGTATTGCAAGCCCAGGGTTAATGTAACAATATTTCAGTGAAGTTTACAAAACTAGTTGCATGAAAGGACATTAAAACTATCATTCCAGAACACACTAAGGCTATCTAAGTTGTGGCATAGTATTTTCCCTCCTCTTCATCCAAAAACACTGCAAAATGTTAGCAAACTGGATGTATATCCCCTATGGTGATCTCACTTTAGGCCCTTCCTGATGTTTGAGAACTATGGGAGGGATCCTATTTGCTTTACACACAAATACTTATTTTGTATTTTTGCACACATATTTATTTTGGTCTGGCTTTATTTATTTATTTATTTATTATTTATTTATTTTTATATTTATATCCCGCTGGATTTTCCTAAAAGGAACTCAAGGCGGTTAACAGATATAAAAATTCCATCATGCAGACAATAGCAAAATTAAGAATAAATATAAGCAAACCAAGCAATAGCCCTTTTAAAAAAGGCTAACAACAATCAGAAAATGATAGTACTACTAATAAAATAATAATAATCCATAGAAAATGCTCATATCTCTCTTTTATCTGGTGTACACATTTTTTTAGCCATCCTATCTCATTTGCACATTTTCCTCGCATACCAAGGTGTATTTATGTGAAAATTTCACGGCACATTTTAGTCATTTAGTTTTTAACCATTTAAACATGGGTTAATTTAAATGCAAAGTGTTCTGCTTATATACCGCCCCATACCACTACAAGTGGTCTCTGGGCGGTTTACAATTTTAATTACAGTGTGCAGGCTACACATTGCCCCCCCCAGCAAGCTGGGTACTCATTTTACCGACCTCGGAAGGATGGAAGGCTGAGTGAACCTTGAGCCTGCTACCGGGGATTGAACCCAGGTCGTGAGCACAGTTTTACCTGCAGTACAGGCATTTAACCACTGCACCACGAGGCTCTTGTAAATGTAAACCATTTAAACATATATTCAGTTTTTACAAACAATTTCTCCGTAATGTTCTACAGGTGTCACCACCAGGTGAATTCTGAAGAAGGTGTTTTATCTTACAGAAGTTCTCTGGAGTGTCAACAAGGGTGCGCCCACTGAGGCTATGGTTGACCTCTGGCTCAAGGTTGGGAGCTCAATACCTCAGTGTGTATTTTAGAAGCACCAGCTTGTATAACATTAGGCAAGCTGCACATTATCAAAGTGCCCCCAGACAATGAGAACGGTAAATAGCATGAAATGAAAAATTAGTTTTTTGTTTCATTTTGTTTCAGTTCCATCCCTATTTTGTTTCATTTTGTCACTAATGAAATTTTAAAGTTGCTTTGTTAGTAATGAAGCAAAACCGAAATTAATCACTATTTTTCAAAATAATTTTTGATTTTCTAAAAAACACGCACTCAAAATTACTTACCAAAGTGGCAGGGGTACCTTCCAAAAGCAATTTTAGGGAACCCCCTGAAATTTGGAAACATTTTATGGTAAGGCAGCTGAGTTATTATGCCCCAAGGAGCCTTTTTCCCCCTAAGAAACAATTCATAAGCTAACAAAATGATGAAACAGTGTTTCATTTTTGTTTGGGTGCCTAACCCTACTTCTGAGTAGTCTCAGTCTAAAAGTCATGGAAAGAATCACCATAAGCACACAATTATTATTACAGCAAAACAGAAGAGGGAAATTTGTTGAGGCAAACCCTCATCAGGAAAACATAAAAAAAAACATTAGAAAAAACTGATATCTTGCCATAATTTCTACAAGTTATATGATTCAGGTGTTCTAAGAAAAAGAAAGTCCCCTCAGTACATGACCTGAGATTTGATAAGCATATTCATTTATTTGGTTTATTCCTGTGGCCTTAGCCATTACAAGCACATTCAAATAGTTTAAAACAAGGACATTACACATCAATAAACAGATGAGGGCTAATACAAAAGAATACATTGCCCCATTTGCTCTAATTCTTTAACCACAATTGCCAGGAAAGGGAGGGGAAGGAGCAGCATTGCCTCCACTAGCCTCCTAAATAATTATAATATTGTTACTAGAGATGGGCATGAAATGAACCACAAAGGAGAGAAAGGTGACTCCGTGGCTGGGTGCCTCCAGCGCATGGGGCCGGTTTGCACTATCGCACCACTGAGGACGAGACAGAACACCAGGATCATGTCTTGTGAGGGGAGGGGGAGAAGGCCTGTGTATTATAGGACTCCTCCCCCAAGTGAATGCTCGAGTGTTCCCCACCCACCCACCACTATTTCTTGGCACTAGGGTGGGTCTAACTTGTTGCCTTGTGGGGATGGATAGGAATTTTTGACCCGTTCTCAGGATTGGCTGATTGAGAGAGTTTTGTTTTTTTGTTTGTTTTTGTTTGTTTGTTTTGTTTTGTTTTGTTGCCTATCCCACACTGGTGCTTGGTGGTGTAACTTGGGGATTCTTTTAATAGGTCACACTGTTGGCGGGAAGGAGTGAAAAGTCATCTGGTGAGTCAGAAATAAATTATCCATTCCTAGCCCATCCAACTCCAGGACACTGCGGATCATGAAATTACAGTGTCAGAGGGAGGAAGCACAGGGATGCCTCTCTGGGCCTGGAGCAACCAGTAGTGAAGCTTCAGGACCCAGGGGTGGTACACAAATTTACCAGCCCAGGGGGTTCTGTCTCGATGACTGCACCACCTGGGGGTAGTGACTACCCTAAGCTGTCTGGTTGGAGGGCTATCGGGAGACCCCGAGGTTCTAACCAATGAGATGCATTTAGCCAGACCCCTCTTAGTGTCATGGTGCTTATATTATATTATGAGTTAATAAAGTGTGGCCCAGTTAAACCCAACATCTTGTCTCACCTCTTTATTTCGTGTGGGAGAGCAAATAGACACCCACGAATCAGGCCATCTTGTGGTTCATTTTGGGCTGCCAAAAAGGAATATCCTAGGGAAACCAAATTTGGAGGAGGTATAGCTCAGGTTCAATCTTTGCCAAATATGGAGGGCATAGTGAGGAGACTCAACTGAAGATTTGCTGGACGCTTCGCATCTCTAATTCAAGTGAGGGCCATGCTACCACTCAGAGCCGTGTCCTCAATCACACAATCCATAAAACAGTTCGTTTCTTCAGAAAATCAGTGAGAGCTTGTTGTTAGAGTTGAGAATGACATGCTTTTCTCCACAGACAAGCAACCCCTTGTGAGGGGCAGATTCCCCCCACCCCACCTCTACATCAGAGAGGCTGGCAGCCTGAGGAGGTGGAGTAGATCTGCCTGGACTCCTGCCTGGACTGTTGTGCTGGTGGTGGAAGAGGACCCTGGCAGTGCACCAAAGCAAAGTGAGTGCACCAGCCATCTGTGGGAGAAGAGGGAAGCCATGCACAGCACCACAGGTCAAAGATCTTCATGGCCAACTCTATTTGTGGTTCATCAATAATGGCAAGTGATGAACTGTCACAAACCACCATTTTCCCAGTCCATGCCCCTTTTTAAATATTGCTATTAACCAGTTGGTTCCAATCAGTGATTTAAATAATTATAATATCTATATTGTTTCAGTTTACATGGCACCATTATGGAGTGTGCCTGTGTTCTTATTTCTTAATGGTGGTGGATGGAAGCACCATTCTTTTCCCAGAACCTCATGAATCAGACTCTCATGCCATTTGTTTCAAAATGGTTTTGTTACTATGTTCTCTGTTTCATTACTATGCATTAATGTCTTCCTCATCCCTTTACATTTAGCTTCATGCCCTAGATTTTAATACAGGCAAAATACTAAAAGTAAAAAAAAAGTGATTTTTTAATTAGTAACAGAAATTGTTGTTTAGAGGAGCATACAGAGCAAGATCACGGCATTCTCACAGTGCTACCATTGCAGGATTACTAGGAATATACATTTAGACCCACCTGGGAAAAAGTTTTACCTCATGAACATTCACCATGATTAGAGCATACAGTGCCAGGATAATAATAAAAGCCAAACCTTCTTTCCTAGTCAGATATGCTTGTGCGCTTGCATAAATCAGACATATTAAATGTTACGGCGTCATACGGTGTGGATGGCTGCATATATAGGACAGTGCTGATTTTTCTATAGTGAAACCTGTGTGCTGTGAATGCAAGTCGAAGTATATTATGCAGCTCCACACAGCTCTTCCCCTTAAGAAGAGGAGCACAGGAGTATCACTGACTTAGTGACTTTATGCTGTAAGCTGTGTTTGAAGAGCATAGATAGATAGATAGATAGATAGACAGACAGACAGACCATTACCATCTATCTATCTATCTATCTATCTATCTATCTATCTATCTATCTATCTATCTATCTATCTATCTATCTATCTATCTATCTATCTATCTAT
>JAHTLZ010000178.1:2552909-2563970 GCA_023846285.1 Phrynocephalus versicolor
CCACTGATTCTGCCAACCATGGATAACTGAATCAGTGGATAATGAATCAGTGGATATGGGGGTCCTAATGTATTCAAAAAGTGCTGTCACATTCCCCCCGAAGTCTTCTCCAAGCTAAATATGGCATGTTCTTTCCATTTTTCCTCTTGGGGGCTTGTTTTCCAGTCCCTTGATCATCCTTGTTACCCTCTTCGGAACTTGTTCCAATTAATCTTCATCCTTCTTAGAGTGTGGTGTCCAGAACTCCAGCCTAAAATTGCCTAGTAAAATGTCTGTCTCAACTATGGCCCAAGGTTTTATGAAGACAAATTTAACATTTATCTCAATAAAGCACTTCTCCCAGAACACGCTGAAAAATGTCCATTGTTTGTGCAACTGCCTTTTTCATTGTTTTATTTTCCTACAGCTTCTTTTGATCCTAGTTGTACTGTTGTTTTTCTCTGCGCTTTCTACAGGAGTGATGCCTCTAGCCAGTTGCCCAATTCCTCCATCTATACTTTAGGTTTTAAAAGGAAGTCAAGAGATTCTCCTATGTGAAATTTGGCCAAGGAACCCAAGCCATTATTCCAGGAGGGATCTGAAGGAGGAGAAGGCTAAACCAACACGCACAAAGGGAAGCATTTATCTAAGCTTTAGAAGGAGCACAGAAGACAGAATGGGATGAATGTGCAGAAGAAAACATTGCATAGGGAAAAAAATCAACAGCCACTAAACATTTTCCTTCAGTACGATAAGGATCATGATTATGTGTGCATACAGATCTACTTCCCCTTGTGATTCTTTCTGTTTTGAATGTCAACTTTCTGTAAAGCAGAACAGCAACAAAAAACACCAACCCTTAGCCCCACGCCGGGGGGGGGGGGGGGGGGGGGAATTCTGCCTGTCTGGCCTTTAAGGTCAATTGTCTCATTAGCTGTTAGCTTTTCTAAGTGAATGTTATTCATAGCAGAGGGACTTGGACGCTGCTAAGCTAAGCAGCAAATTAAATTGTCCAGGACCCCATTGTCGATAGAAATTCTCCCTTGGGTGACAAGCCTGATGCTCATCATGGCAAATTTCCTATGGAGTTAATGCATTCTCTTGCTTTGCCAGCACTACCCCTTATAGGAATGCATCACATGCTCCGATTATGACAAAAGACTCTTTGCCATTGGGGTACACAGCTGCAGATGCAGAATGGTTATTTTTTAAAAAAACAGCTGTCACAATCTACAAGCTTCACATCTAATGAACACTCACCAGCATTCTCTTTATCTCCACTAATTGTTTCAATTGGATTTTAAAATACCACAAATGGAGAAGTGGCCTTGTAGTGCACTTGCTTTCTCCATTAACAAGCTGTTTTTATTAAATAAAAGCAATTCAGAGCATCTTGTGAAGGTTTGTTATTTTGTATACATTCCTGCTCTATGCTGAATCATTCCGGCGATAATTATGACTGCCGTGTTATCCCATGGAAACAAATAAGATGATTGCTAAGGCTGTACACTATGGTACCAAAGACAATGTGGGTCAATTGTAGGTGCGAATGAATAAATAAAATGTAAAAATGTTTATCCATGTTGGATGAACATTCTGCATTTCTACATTTCATAACTGTGTCCTGTAAAAGTTGTAGAAGTGGTTGTTGCCTTTAAAAAAAAACCTATTTTTGTACAAAACATTTTTTTAAGAAAAATGTCAGTGGTATCTTTGCGTGCATATGCACATACTACTTAGGGATGGGCACAAAATGAAAAAATAATGTTTTGTTTCATTTTGCTTCATGCTCAGCCCATTTTGTTTCATTTTGTTTTTCAAAAATTTTCATATGAAATGAAATGAAACAAAATGAAATGGCTCCCCTGGGTCCTAGAGGCACCAGATTTGGTGCTGCGACTCCGGGAGCCCTTTTTTTCTGGCTTGTTACATGGTTGATTCCTGAATCCCCCAGAGCTTAAAAAAATACTTAGAAAACTGCAGTAATAATAGGTTTGCAATGATAACAGGTTTTTAAAATGTACTTTGCTCAAATCTGTTTAATTTTACTGTGGTTGTAGCGAAATGTTGGTTTTTATTTTTTTCGAAAAAAATGTCTAAGTTGTCTTGGGTGCTATTGTTTGTGAAAAGGAAGAGCACAGCTTTTGTTATATCTTCAGCTTCAGAACCCCCCAAATACCATCACTCTTTGTGGGATTCTGGAAGGTATAGCTCAGAAGAGTAATGTTTCCAACCTTGGGGCTCCCCTCAAACTATACTATCCACTTCTTTAAATAAATCTTCTCAAACTCCAAAGGTCAATGACATTGTCTTCAGAAAGCAATCATGGCTTTAAATCATTACCTATGCCAGTATTTTATGAATTGGCTCCACTCAGCAAGTGGCCTCTGGTCTTCATTTCAATTTTATGAGGGCAAAGATTTAACACTTTCAATCACTTTTTTCCCTTTCTCTTGTGGTGCCATATTAATTTAAAGCAGGTCAAACCAATAAAATCATAGATCAAGGGGTCACAGAGGGGGAAAAAAGAATAGTAAGCCAAATCGATAGCTTGCAGATTCAAAACAACTGCAGAAATACTATATGTCACTCTATCATTTCAACTTCTCTCTCCTCCCTAGGAAACAAATCTTATATTCTCCATTAATAAGAAATACAGTAATCTAGATAAAACAGAAGCACCATTGCATGACTTAAGCAACACTTTGAATATCTATTAAGAACATGGGCCAAAGAATACCACGAGTGTTAGTTTTAAAGGATAAGAGAAGTTCCAAACAAGGACAGGAATCATACCATCGTGGCAGATCTATAATTAGCTGCTTTGTGCCTCGTTTTGTTGTTAGCTTGTTGGTTAAGTTTGAATCATGTGTGACTGGAAAGGATGAGGAGTTGGACAGAGGAACGGAAAGTAATCCATAGGTCTCTTAGAACAGCATGAGTATCCTGATTCTGACCTTATCCAAACTCTTTTGGCTTTCCTTCTATTCATGGAACAGAAGCCAGAGATGGCATACTCGAGACAGGGAGGATGTGCCTTCCAGTAGCAAAAAGGGATTAGCAGTTTTGCTTCCTTTAAACCGGCTGCAATTATTTGCATCTTCCAAATTTCTTGGCTGTGCTTAGTGGTAGGAGAGCCACCTTTCAGGCAATGCCTCTAGTTAAACATACCAAGGGCTTGCTCTGTCACCACAGACAGAATCTGTGGAGGGCAGCTCTTGCCCCTGAGTGCCCTTATCAACCTCCTAAGTTGCACAAGAGAGGCATATATGCCACACCATTTCTCCTCCACCTGTTTCTTCCTGTTGGTGGGACATTATTCCTGTCTGCCTTCTGCTTTAATGCGTCTACTCAAAGGCTGTAACCCAAAGTCCACTTTGTACCGCAACAAACTAAAGCGTGTAATATATCTTGTTGTGATCCCATGGTTGCATTGTTGTTTCTGAGTGCCCAAGTATGCACTTTATCACTTACGTAACTTCTGTGACCCCATGGACGGGGTCTGCATCAGCATGCAATTTGTTTTGTTTTTCCGCAGCACTATTTTTTAAAAAAATTAAAACCTGATAGGTATATCGGTATATTAATTTTCATTTGCCATTTCGCAAACTTTGAATACTTCTTTTCTGGCTTCTTTCCATGTATAGTGGCTTCTCGTACTGTGAATTTACTGTCATGTGGCTGCTCCAAGTAGTGCCACTAGGTGGCCCTATGGTGACCGTACAGTTATGCTGAGGATTAAACGGTACCCCATGGCATGTGTACTGGTTTAAAACTGCAGCAGAACAGCAACAAGGATTCCACCTTTCCGAGGCCAGGCACAAGGAAGATGTGCTGAGTCGCGCTTCAGGGGACATGGTCACACTTTCTTTTGCTTAAAGCACAACAGATGTGGGGGAACAATGTTAAGATCTGCATCTCAGAGCATTTTCTAGAGCAACAAATTGGACATGGGGTAACGGCCAAAGATGAACTCACTGTGACAAAGATCCTCACTCAGGTCTACCCAGCAATGGACAAGGAGGAACGGGTCTGTGCAGAGCCAATCACATCGAGGCTGGAGCTGACTGTATGAAGAGGGATCAGAGAGTGAGAAAGAGAGAGGTGGGGAGAAGAAGCAAGCAAGCATCAGCAAGGCTTGAAATAAAGAGGAAGGTTAAGATGGCATGTGCTTGGGTTTAGCAAAGACTTTTTTATGGATCTGGGTGTAACAGAAATGTACTAAGTGAAAACTTGTAAACCATCAAATTCTATATTTCATCTCTGAATAATCACTCATGTAGCCAATAGAACATAAGAAGGGCTTGCTCTGTCACCACACACAGAATCTGTGGAGGGCAGCTCTTGCCCCTGAGTGCCCTTATCAACCTCCTAAGTTGCACAAGAGAGGCATATATGCCACACTATTTCTCCTCCACCTGTTTCTTCCTGTTGGCGGGACATTATTCCTGTCTGCCTTCTGCTTCAATGCGTCTACTCAAAGGCTGTAACCCAAAGTCCACTTTGTACCGCAACAAACTAAAGCGTGTAATATATCTTGTTTCTATCTTTCAAATGTTTCTATCTTTCAAATTTAAAAGGACTGAGACAGTTTTATTATTTATAAGCTAAAGGTTACGTGTATAAAGGCTATGTGCATTTGAAGGAGAAGAAACTGTGATCCAACAAAAATGTGTTGGGTTTGTCACACTCACCACTTTCCAAGGCAGCATGTTCCACTTTTAAACAGTTTTTATTGATGATGATGCTTGGAAGTCCCCCTTCATGCTTAGCTGAAATCTTGCTATTTTGGCTATTATTTCTAATTCTGCCCTCTGGAACAATGCCTATCCCATCACCTGTATCATGAGCCTTCAAACGTTCGGACTACAAACATTTCACTTAATCTTCTGAATCTTTCCTAATCTGTCAAAGCCTTCATACATTTCTGCCCTCTCCCTGTTTTTCCTTCTCTAGTTTATGAATGTCCTACTCAGAATGTGTAATTCAGGCCTGGAGAGATGTGTTCCAGTACAGCACAGAATAGAATCCCTATCAAAAACAGTTCATTGTCCATGCAGTGAAGGGTGTAGCAAGGGATGTTTGTTGGAATCATGGAATGATAGATGTCCTTTGTCAGATCATGTGCCCACTTCACTATTACTTTCACTGTCTTGTGTTCATTAGTAGAGATGGGCACAACTCAGAAAAATTGTTCGTTTTCGTTTTCGTTTTGTCTAGGGGTCCGTTTCGGCTCATTTTCATTTTCGTGAGCTAATTTTCAAAATTTTTCGTTTTCGTTTCGTTACGTAATGAAAATGACAAATGAAAATGAAAACGAAAAATTTTTCGTTTCTTCCCATTTGGCTCCATTAAGTGCTTTTCCAGTAACGAAAAACGAAAATTGGCTCAAAATTAGTCATTTTGTTTCCGTTTTCGTTCCAGTTTTGAGCCGTTTTTCATTTTTCATTTCGTTACGTAACGAAAACGAAAAACGAAAATGGAAACAAAAATTTCGCTAAGTCGTGCCCATCTCTATTCATTAGTGTAGTCTAAGACTGCATTCAGTTTCCTAGCATCCATATTGTACCTTAGGGTAACATTCATTGAAGCATAGAATAATGGACTGGGAAGGGGCTTATAAGGCCATTGAGTCCAATTCCTCTGCTAGATGCAGGGATTCAAATCAAACAGATCTGACAGATGCTTTCCAGTTTCCTCTTAAATGAGACCAGTGCTGGGGCACTCACCACCTCCGGGGATAAATGTTGCACTCAATTAAAGGCCATGGGGAGTTCTTACCAAATTATACATGAAATCTCTGTTTCCCCATCAAGGAAGTCCCAACAGAAGATAAGTCACCAGCCTCAGACAGTTGGACTGTGAAAGAATTGTTAACGAATTCCATTCACATCTAGCTCAAGAAATATGGAAGAGAATATTCATTAGTGTCGTCATATTGGTCATATCCAAACTAGTAGCAGGGAAAAAGAAGTTTTGCTACCCCTAACTGGCAAGCAAGCAAAGAAAAAAGTCTATCAGTACCATAAACATACAATGCTCTTGCCCATTTTAAGAGGAATTTCTGAAAATGTTTTCCTGGTTTTGATCTTTTATGATTATGGTGCTTACACAGATAGAATGAAAGTTATAGTGCATTTAAAAGGAATGTTTCATTCACTGTTGCATATACAGTAAAACCAAGCAAAATATTTCATAATAGACCCCAAGCTTACGACCCATCACTTTGTGATTTCCTTACTTCAGTGACTTATCCAATGTTACCCAATGCCCACACTAGCATCCAAAGCTTCTGCTTTATGACCTCACCACCTCTTAGGTGTGCAACCTTTGATTCTTTAAGTTTTATGTTGTGTTGTGTCATTACACTCATGATCGACTCTTCATGACTCCATGTCCATGGAGTTTAATTGGCAGGAATACTGGAGTGGTTTGCAAGTTCCTACTCCATGCACCTACAGCACCTGGTATCCCCTGGTGGTCTCCCATCCAAGTACTAACCAGGGCCAACCCTGCTTAGCTTCCAAAATCAGGCGAGATCAGTTGTGCTTAGGGCATCTAAGTTTTATGTTACCTTTACTAAAATTCAGAGTCACTTATTTGAGGTCTTACACATTACTGGAGATGAACCAAGGAAGACAGTGGTCTGTGCTAAAGGTAGAGAGAATCTGAGGCAAGCTCACTAACATATCATGACCTGTATCAACTGGAAGAAGATGAATGTAAAGATGGCATAGAAAGTCAGTATAATGGCTTCAGGATTGTCTGGGAACCAAAACCCTATTTTAACACTGATCTCAAGTGTTAAGTAGGGATCAGTTTATGGTAGTTCACTTCTTCTACTTATCACTTGATAAATTCTACTTATCATTTAATAGTATTACTTAGGAGATTAAAGCAAAGCAAAGCAAAGCAAAGTGTTCTGCTTATATGCCACCCCATACCATTTCAAGTAGTCTCTGGGTGGTTTACAGTTTAATTATGCAGGCTACAAATTGCCTCCCCAGCAAGCTGGGTACTCAGTTTACTGACCTTGGAAGGATGGAAGGCTGAGTCAACCATGAGCCTGCTACCTGGGATTGAACCCCAGGTCGTGAGCAAAGTTTTAGCTGCAGTACAAGCATTTAACCACTGCACCACGAGACTACTAAGTGATAAGTACAGGAGTCTGTTATGCTGAGTCAAACTTGTTGCCTACCAAGTCCAATATGATCAACAGTGTCTGGCAGCAGATTCCCAGTCAGGATTCTTTCTCAGTTGACTTGCAGGTCCCTTAACTAGGATTCAGACTGCTGGCTTATTTAGGTAGAAGGGTGAGTCCTTGCTATGTTTAACTGGCAATGTTGCCAATTCAGAAGAGACCAGATGTTGGGATTAGGGATGGGCACCTTACGAAAAACAACACACTGTTTCATCATGTTGTAAGGTTACAAAACATTTTGTAATGAAATGAAATGCCAGCCAAGCATTTTGTTATGAAATCAAACAAAACATGATTTCCCTCTCCAAAACGAAACAATTTGTTCTAGAAGATATGGCAGCAGAGCCTCCCCAAGCCCTTCTCTATAACTCCCAAAAATTTGGAAAGGTTTGGGTGTTAGGGAGCTGAGTTATGAAGCTCCAAAGGAGGTGCAGATAGTTAATTGAAGTAGTGTGTTTGTTAGGTTTTAACAAAAGAGAAGGAAAGCTGTAAATTAACCCTCAATTGGGATTGAACGCCAAACACACTCCTTCCAATAGGCTACCAGCATATCCTTTGACATTTAATAAATCAGTCCCTGGAGCCCCAGACCTTTCCAAATTTCAGGATTTTCAGGGAACAGTCCTGTTCCCTGTCAACTCCCTGAAATTTTGAAGCTCCAAAGGTGTTGTGGGTAGTTAATTCAAGTATTGTGTTCGGTGTGCTTTACCATTATAGGGTTAATTTAGCAGCTTCCCCGTCTCTATTGTTAAAGTGTGCTGAACACACTTCTTCAATTAACGACCTGTACCCCCTTTGGAGCTTTATATCTCAGCTCCCTGAACCCAAACCTTTCCAAATTTCAGGGGGTTAACTAAAATTGCTTGCATAGCATTTTGTTTGATTTTGTAACAAAACTACTTCAAAATTTTGTGACAAAATGAAATGAAACTTCTCTAGAAACAAAATAAAACAAAATGAAACACTATTTTTCTGTTTCATGTCCATCCCTTGTTGGGATGACTAGACTTTATTGACACTAACTCTATGTGGTGTATTGTTGTTGATGTTATGGGGAGATGAGTTCAATAGGTAGTTTTGTACCTTCCTTGCAGGGTTCCAGGGCAAATCTCTATTTTAAAAAGAGAAATCCCATACTGGTTGCTGTTTGTATTATTTATAGTCCATTGTCCCCAGTGAGGAAAATTTCTCTTCTTCAGTTGTTTATTCCAGTGATGAAAGCTTTCTGAACTTGTCAGCCTCAACCTGCATGTTTTCTTCTGGTTGTCAACCAAGTATCGCTTCCCATCAGAGTCTCAAATCCAGCTGCTCACGATAACAACTGGGACTTTCCAGTATCGTAGGCTAGATCATAATTTCCAAGTGTCTTCTTGACAAGTTGGTTCTTATGGATGATGAGGTTCCAGCTTCCTTATTGGCCATATGATATGTTGATTCCCCTTCTATGAATGAGAACAACACACATGAACAGGAACTAGTTTTCAGTGTGAAATATTGGATGCTTTTTAGGAATTCTTGCAGGGCTACTGTTTTGTTTCCAAAGATTCAGAAGTCTTGTCTTCCAGGTCGCTGGCGCTTGTGCATTGTTTTTTAATTGAGTTCCCCACCCCCATTCTGGCCCCAGTCTGATGTCAAGTAGCCCTCTTATTCTCAGATAGCTACCAGTGTGGTCAGAATCTGAGTCAGTGACAATTTCCACATTTTTATTATATTTTTCTTAGTATATTTGAGATTATTGCTGCTGTCTTCATTTTATGCAATCTAGTATCTCTCCTCCATTTATAACCTCTTACCCAACCTATGACTTACACTATGACTCACTATGGCTTACACTATGACTCACTTACTGTATACTGTTCTCTCATGTTTTGGTTTGTCTTTCTTTTGTTTTTTTTAGTAGGTTGCTTCCCATCTCCCAAATATGACTGATTGGCCAAAACTGTATATGCTTGAATACATTCACCTGCTTTAGCTAAAGCATGATTAAGAGGTGTTTCTGTATATTGCAAATATCCACACTTCCTATGTACATTCACTTTTCCCTCCTGATATTTTCACAGCTATCCTTCAGTCTGATGATTCCAGAGGAGACACGTGATGATTCTGTAGCACAAATTATATCTTCCCTGGAGGCAGGCAGGTAGATGTAGACTCATCAGTCAAACTCTGGATGGAACTCAACTTCTCCCTGATTCATGATCTCAAAGGACAGCTTGGCCTTTACAAGTTTGAACAATAAAATACTACACGGAAATAAGATGTGGTAAATTTCAGCTCTGTTTAATTTAATCAAGTTAACTCTCTGTCACAGAGACAGTCCTGTCCTTGTATAAACAAATAACCAGAAAAGCAACCTAGGGTGTTTAGTGAAAAACTGTTGGCTCAGTGGAGTGTTGGGTCTACTTTAACCAAACATTTATGCCTGAAATACAGTAACAAGCAGCCACTAGAGTGGGCTTATTTGAAACAATTATACTTAGAGAAGAGTTGACTCATCAAATTGCCACCTATTCAAAGAGCCTAAGAGGATTTAATGCTATGACGGTAATCAAAGGTGCTGAACATGGTTAGGTGGGGATGTAACATGAATATTACTAAAGTTAAAAATAAAACATTTATTCTGGAACTTCCTGATTATTTCCAGAAACAATTAAAAGCAGCTCGTCATTTATCAAGCGTCATGACTGAATTCATTTACAGATAGGAAAGTGACAAAATACAAATAGCCACAAACATTGATCATAGTATTTAATCATTCAACTGCCAGTCTATTAAGCACAGAGCAAAGCAATCAGCGAACCTAATGACTCAGTCTTTAATCTTCTAAGTATGTTCCCTTAAGCACCATACTGGCACATTGCATGGGCAATGTCCTATTGCTTATTGACTGATTGGCCAATAGGCATTTTCTGCCTTCACTTTTAATACCCATTACATTCATCTGCATATGTGGCCTGTTGTTGCCGGGTGAACTCTAAGCTGTGGTGAATGTGTTTTATTAGCAGCTTTCCAAAAGCCAGATGACACTTGCTTCCTGGCAAAGCAACACAATAAGTGAGATCCAAAAAAACCTAAAAGAGGGATCCAGAAACTAGAATACAAACAGAAAGGGAAAAACACTTTCCCAAAACAAACTGAATTGACAAGAAATAATACAATACATAGTAAAGGGCTACTAGTCTCTGCTACAAGGCTGAGAAAAAATAGTCCCCTAACTCCCTTCCCCCAATATTGTTTTAAAACCATTCAGAATAATTTGAAGCCACACAGAAGTCTTAGAAGAGGTAGCTGTGTAAGTCTGTGCAAGAATTCCAGGCAAAAATCAAAACAAAAACAAAATAAAAGACAAAAAACTGTGGCACCTTAAAGACTATCATATTTTAATGTAAGCTTTCATGGCCGCATCCACTTCTTCATACATATAGTAGCAGAATGAGGTGTACAATTAATATGTACAATTAATACATCCCAGTCTTCATGTTTTCCCCACCTCTTCCCCCTCCCTGACCTGTTTTCAGTCTCTTGAGGAATCTTTACAACAAAGACCTAAACAATACAGTCAAATCATTGCTTAGAAATTACTGTCTCTTGAGGAATTTTCACAACAAAGACATAAATAATGCAGCCTACTCACTGCATCAATTGCTTTGACTCATCCAAAGCCAATCAACATTTGTTATGTAACTTATATTACATTGTTTATTAGTTGTACACCTCATTCTGCCACTATATGTCTGAAGAAGTGGACGTGTCCACGAGAGCTTACATTAAAATATGATAGTTAATCTTTAAGGTGCCATATGTTTTTCTTTTCTTTTCTTTTCTTTTCTTTTCTTTTCTTTTCTTTTCTTTTCTTTTCTTTTCTTTTCTTTTCTTTTCTT
>JAHTLZ010000178.1:2563980-2578375 GCA_023846285.1 Phrynocephalus versicolor
TTTTCTTTTCTTTTCTTTTCTTTTCTTTTCTTTTCTTTTCTTTTCTTATGACTTTTGCCGAGAAAAGAAGACTTATGTTTGCTCATGTATGGCCCACAGATATCGTGTTTTATTTTAGAGTATCATTAAGGAAAGCCCTGAGGTCAAAAATGCATATAGTATTATTTGATACTTGCTCAGCCGTTTATTAAATTTTGTTCCTCAGGTGAAGTGAGGAAAAATAAAAAATGTGCCGACCCAACCCACAGACCAGCTGGTCAGTGCAAGGAAAAAAAATTTAAAAATGTGCCAACCCAGCCCATGGGGCAGCTGGTCGATGCGATAAGGAAAAAAAATCAACAATGCCAACCCAGCCTGCAGACCAGATGGTTGGTGGGATAAAAAATAAATAAACAATGCCAACCCAGCCTGCAGGCCAGCTGGTTGGCAGGATAAGGAAAAAGAAAAAAAATGAAAAAATGAAAAATGAAACAAACAAAAAACGAAATGATTTTTTTTAAAAAAAATTTGTTTTAAACGACCCCCCCCCAAAAAAAATAAAAAACAAACAAAAACAAAATGAAACACCATTTTGGCATTTCATGCCCAACTCTAGAAATAATATTTAACAAATCAGTAATATTTGTTGAATACTGTGATTCATTTTTTTTAATTCATCCCCATCTCTGGTATTCACTGATGTCTATTTTCATGAATGCTTAGATGTCTGTTATCTCCCCTCAGTTGCACAACCATCAACATCCCTTTGCCAGGCAAATTTTACCTTCTGATCATTTTCTTGCTTGTCCAGAAATAGGCTCCTAATAGTTTTCTAACATTTAGCTGCCAATGTCAGTTACTGTGGCCTATGCATCTGAAATCAATGTGAGAAAGGAAAGGTATGTTGGCATTGTAAATAAACATTGCTATGGCTTTGCTCCACCACCAGGCTTGCTCCCGGATGAAGCAGTGTGAGATACCAGAAGAGTTTCTCTCTCAAGGGGAGGGTGGAGGAGTGGCTTTATACATGCGCTCCTCCCCTAAAGCAGACTCTTTCCAGGCAAGGACCCCAAACTCCCACCCAGTGACCAGTGTAAGTCTGACTGGTTGCGTATTGGGGTTGGATAGGAATATTTTAACCTTATTACCAAAACTGACCAGAAAGGTGATGGGTGATGGGTGTTTTTTTGGGGTGGTTGCTTATTCGACACTGGTTGGGGATGAGTGGCCCTAGGCAGGAATAAGGGTTGTTATTTGTGTTATGGCTCCTGGTCATACTGGCAGGTAGTGCAGAGGGTAGGATGCTGGTGAGTCCACTCTATAAATATCCTGGCCCACCCAACTTCATGATGCTATGGATCTTGAGATCACAGTAGCTGGGGAAAGATTGCTGGGACTACCCCTCAGGAGAAGGGTTGATAACTAATGAAGATTTGACACCCAGGGTGTGTCTTTGGGACATTTTACCAGCCCCTGTGCACTGTCTATTAGACAGTACAAGATGGGGAGTATTGGACTCACCCAGATTAGCGACATGGAGGTTGGGGAGGTCAGAGGTGATCTCGGTGGCCCAACCATTGCTCTGCACTACTGCAGCCCCTCCCCCATTTTTCCTTGAGCTCATCTGTCAAGAAATTGTGGCCCATGTTTATCCCATCACTCATGTCTTGCCTCTTATTTTGGCATGGGAGGGCAATGCTGGAATGATGAACATGTCTCATAGTTTCATTCAGCCATGCTCTGAAGTCCTCTGTCTATGTCTCTCAATCTTTGTCCCCCCCCCCTTTTTTTTTTTTTTTTTTTTGACAGGTAGAGAGCCCTACCTGACATTCATTCACATAGTAAAACAATATCTTGGTGGCATTTCAATGGCGTGTTATCTTTGGCTGTAGAAAACACACCTGTCAGATCAGGAATGTGGTTTATGTTCTAGGTTTTTAAAGAAAAAATGTGCTGGAGAGGAACTGTGGCTAGTCCCAAAGGTATTAGACTCACAGGGATTCACATAAGTGTTGACTTTACATTCAACAATTGGTTCAGTGAACCTAGTCTTAGCTGAGATAAGCAAAAGGATACTGACCTTTTCCTTGATGGAATGTGAGAAGAGAAAACAGCAGAACTGTGAACAGTGAGGCATTGGTTCCCTTTAGTTGCTGTTTGGAATGAATTAGTCATATCATGTGCAGACAGTTATCAAAGTGAAGCTTATAATAATGCATCATGGGTGATGACCCTTAGCTGAGTTGTAGAGATTATTATTTTTTTGTTAAATAGTCTTTCACAAACAATAATTTTGTTAAAGGAATCTCCAACAGCGGGTAATACGAGACATCCCATTTGAAAAGACAATACCGGACAAGATGGTAAATTGCTTATTTCCTCCTAGCAATGCAGCCAGGGACTCACCGGATCAATCAAAATGTCCATTTTGTTTCCCGTTTGTCAAAGTGTCTAAGTGATGGCTCTAAGAACTTCATAAGAAGGTCAAGAAGGCAATTGCCTTCTCCTGTGTTGTCACTCCCCAGTAATTGGTAATTCAGGGGTATATTTTCATTGATCCTGGACATGGCATATAATCTACAATGAAGAGCCACAGAAATATGTATCTTCAATTAAACTCATGCTAAAGCTATCCAAGCTAGTGGCCAATTCATTTTAAAATGACTTTGAGTTCATTTTTTTTTAAAGGAGGCAACACTGCTTCTACTGGGATAAATGAAAATATGATTTTAAATTATTCTTCCTCCTTCTTATATCAAGGGGGAAATTTAGGCAACTACTGTGAACAAAAAAGGGAGAGAAATATGAATGTGGAAATGTCGATGATTGATGTTTTCCATAAAAACAAAAACAGTTGGCGTCAGGCTTTTTCTTTTTCATTGAAACCTTCTGAGAGATCAGTGAAAATGTATTCATCAATCTGTTTTTTTTTTAGTCAAATATGATGACAAACAATCTATGTTGTGCCACCTTGTGTTGTATATATTTTCCTATAATTGCATCATGGGGCTCTGAATGAATATCAGCCAACTTAATTCTGACATCAGGTAGATTTCTTGTGCATTCAGCATACTTGACAACTTGAAAATGAAAATTTCTGCATCATCAATATTGTCTTACATGACAAGCCATTCTTTTTAAGAAAATATTTTCCATAATGCTGGTAAGCTATCTGGAGAAATGTTGGGTGCAGTACTGGTTGGCAATACTTGAGGAGAATGTGGGATGGAATGTATAGGACAATTAAGAAATGCTGACAGTTTCAGCAAAGCTCTCTCTAATTTTTTTTCCTTAGGGGATAATTTCCAAACTAACTTCACAGATTATTCTGTGCGGTCAAGAGTGCACAACCAATGATCTCCAGATGGTAGCTGACACTGATCCTTCTGCATTGCCTTTGCTGACTCATGGTGATGTCAGAGCCCAATAACATCTAGGGAGACACAGAATATTCACCCTTGTTTTTAGGTAGCAATATGTGATCATATATGCCCAGATATAGGTGAATATAGTGATACTCTCAAGCAAGCATGCACACTCCACTGAGTTCATAGAATCTTAGAATCATAGAGTTGGAAGAGACCTCAAGGGCCATCCAGTTCAACCCCTTGACAGGCAGGAACCCCCATCAAAATTCTGACAGATGGCCATCCAGCCTCTGCTTAAAACCCCCCAAAGAAGGAGACTCCACCTCTATTCAATGGGTTTTTTCAATGGGCTTTGATTCTAAAGACAATGCATAATATTCTATTACTCAATTAAATGTAGGTTGCCAAGCAAGGTTCAGAGCCTGTAATTACCCATGAGCAAATGCCTTAACACATCATTCCATGACTGATAACAGTAAAATGATAAAATGTATAAACATATTTGAAAAGTGTCTTCATTCTTCATGTTTTAAAAGTAGATCCTTGTTGATCTTCTAGCACTGAATGCAGGACATAAATCCTCAGGTGTCAGCCTCCTTTCATGGCAAAATTCCCCAGAAATATCCTGTACGTGAAGCTTAGGATGGAAGGGGGAAGGAAGGGAATGGAGACCAACCTTAAAACAAATGTTGCACAACAGCTTTCCGACACATTGAGTAGCTTCCTGTTTGTGCTGTGTGTCCTGGTTTTATTACCTTGGGTCATGTGACAAATGCCTGCAGCTACCTCTATTCCTTCCATACAAATGAAGAATCAGAAATACAGATGGAATGGCATTTGAGCAGGAGACAGGTGAAGCCGCCTCCTTTCTTTGCCCAAGGAATAGGAATGCCTCCATTAGTCAAGAATTTCAGGCAAAAATCAAAGAAAAACAAAACAAAACAAAACAAAAGACAGCAAACCTGTGGCACCTTAAGACTAACTTTAATATTTTAATGTAATGTTTCATGGACTACACATCCACTTCTTTAGACATATAGCAGCAGAATGCTTAGTCAAGCAATCTATTGAATCTACTCTACTCCATGTGCCACCTCTCCCTGTTAGCCTATAACAGCAAATGATCTAAAATGATTCCTTCACTTCCCAATGTGAATCCCCCCTTGAAATCTATTTTCATGGAGGTGCCAGGCATTTTGCTATACCAGCGAAAAGTAGAACGAAGTCTGTTTTCCACAAAGCCCCACCCCATTAGAGGGTTTCAGCAGCCTCTGAAGACCCTATGCGGATGTCCATCCACATAGACAAAACAACACAAACACCACAGGGTCTCTCACATAGAATTAAAGCAGGGCATTTTGGGAAAAGAAAATGGAATTGCTGTGGTGGTCTCCCAAAGAGCCATAGGATGGCAATATCTTAGTATTCTTTTGGGAGTATACTGTCAGGCAAGCTATTTACTGTATATAGGAACGGACCCACAATTCAATAGTTATGGAAAGCCCTCCTCCTCTTCACAAAACCTCTGGCCCAATCTCTGTCTCCACTTTGGGTCCAGGGCTCAGCCTGGTCCTAAGAAGCTGTAGACGTTTATACTTGCCTATCCACAAATTAAATAGTCAATATTTCTTTAATGGATCCCAGATGCATGAATTAAGAACATAAGAACATAAGAAAATAAGAAGAGCCGTGCTGGATCAGGCCAAAGGACAATCTAGTCCAGCTTCCTGCATCTCACAGTGGCCCCACCAAATGTATCTCAGAGTGCACAAGACTAGATATCTGTGTCCTGATACCACTCCCCTGCATCTGGCCCTTGAAATACCCCGGTTTTAAGCCTGGAGATTACACATCTCCATCATGGTTTGTAACCTATGATGGACTTTTCCTGCAGGAATCTGTCCAATACCCCTTTGAAGGCATCCAGGCCAGATGCCATCACCACATCCTGTGGCAGGGAGTTCCACAGACTAACATATTGGGTAATTATCTCACAAGAGGCTGGATCTAAAGACATATGCATTACTGAGTTCAATAAATGAACAGGAAAGTAAACACACAAATATAGGATGCATTTCTTCCTCTGCTCCCGGAGAAGGGATGCTTCCCTTCCCTTCATCCTCCTCTTCAGCCTCCCCTGCCATGGCCGTCACCTCCTCCTCTTCCTCCTCCTCCTTCTTGACCCACTGCAGCCGCCCCCGCCGCTGCCTCCCACTCTCCACATATCCGCTATGGATGCTCAGGCCTCCGGAGGAAAAGGACGGTAAAGCGGCTCCACGGTGGCTCCACTCCAGTCCATTTGCAGCACCGACCCCCCGCCACTTCCGGGTTCAGGCCCCATGCAATTTACCATGCCACAGAATGAAATGGATAATTCTTTCTCATATTTTCCTCCATGTATGTATGACAATTTGTAGGAGTTCACTGATGGGACAAATTAGTAATTGTGACAAATAATGTCTGACTGCCTTGGCTTTGTAGTCCTTAGTCCTGTTGGTTGATATGAAATTAACCCCCATATGGCTGAAAGCTGCATCTAACTCGTTCCATACAGTATATTCGCGAAGGCTTTCACAGCCGGGATCTGATGGCTGTTGTGAGTTTTTCAGGCTGTTTGGCTGTGTCCTGGAAGTTTTTATTCCTGATGTTTCACCAGATACAGGCCACAGGGTCTGGTGAAACATCAGGAAGAAAAACTTCCAGAACACGTCCAAACAGCCCAAAAAACTCAGAACAGCTACCTATACAGTATATGTATATCTCTAGTATTTCCATGTAAATGCAAAAGAAACAGGAATCACCTGTATTCAGGTTACACTTGAAAACACTGTTTAAATTGTTGATTCACATGAATAAGATGACAGGATATGGGGGGGGGGCTAGAGACATGCATTATGCCATCTATCCTTAATCTAAATCCAACATCTGACTCTCCTGTTTCATAAAACGTATGTTTGTCCTGCTTCAGAAACAGATTGTAATTTCCTTTTAAAGTTTGAATGGATGCAAAGATATATGCATTCTGTACATATTTTTGTGCTGTTGAATATTCATGCATTTTTTTGCATCCAATTACCCTTAAAGTGTGCTACTTAAATCAGAGAACAACAGAGCAAAACTGGGAGAATTGGAAGCAATTACTGTAGAATAACTGTGCATGGATTTCTGTATAAGAAGTGCGAATCAGATTGATGCACAGTAAAATTGGAACCAAAACAAATAGCCTGCCTGTCTCTCTGCGCAAC
The DNA here is from genome assembly GCA_023846285.1 of Phrynocephalus versicolor. Taxonomy (NCBI): domain Eukaryota; kingdom Metazoa; phylum Chordata; class Lepidosauria; order Squamata; family Agamidae; genus Phrynocephalus; species Phrynocephalus versicolor. The sequence goes on from JAHTLZ010000178.1 coordinate 2,570,573, forward strand.
TTGTGCACGCATGGGAGGGGGACTACTCTCAGCCTTCCATGCTTGCTCAGTCACAAATATTTTGTTTGAATAGGCTTCAAGTCAAAGACTTTGATAACAACATAGATTGTGTGGGACAGGAATCAAGAAAAGGCAAAGTAGTCACAGCTGGAGTGGCAAAGCGGTGTTTGCAGTTTTGCCATACATGTTGATATCATTTTTGGATTTAGTTATCACATTTGTCTTGAAATGAATAAATTACTATTTGGAATTGGACCAGCAACCTATTTAATCCAATACTTTCAAAAATGGTTTTAGATTATAGGTGCAAATGATTCTTGCTAAATTTGTGTCAATTTACACTATTTTGACTTAATGAGATGTTCTGACAAGAAATGTTGACATTTCTTCAATCCAGGTTTGTTGTCTTTTTTCTCATCAAGGACTCCATAACTTGTGCAAACCAGCTCTCTGAAAAAACTACTATCCTTTCCCGCAAGACACAAAAACACATACTAACTGTAAGAATACAATGATCCGTTGATTGCTGAAAAGGTGTAATTAATATTTCCCTTTGCATCCTATAAGTTTGTTCAACAAACCAACTTCATAATTTTGATATAGCCACTTTGCACTATTTGTGTTCTTTGTATTTTTGTACAATTTTACATAATAATTATGGAGTCTGTGGTGCAGTGGTTAAACTCCAATACAGCAGTCTGCAGCTGAAACTATACTTTCATTCTGTCATAGGTTGGGAGTAGCTGGCTCAAGGTTGATTCAGCCCTCCATCCTTCCAATGTAAGAAAATGCGTACCCAGCTTGCTTAGGGAAACAGGGGGATGTGTAGCTTGAATAAATAAATTGTAGTCTGCTCAGAGGAGACAGCTGTTTAGTTAGAGAATACAGCAATACCTTGTATAAAGGAATAAATTCTTTCCAAATGAAATTATGTTAAGCAAATTTCCCTGATACAAAATTCCCATAGGAATGCATTGAAAACAGAGTAATCACTAATCACGACCATTTTTATGTTGTACGGATTTGCCCCATAGACGATTCTGTTAAGCAAATTACCCCAAACTCTGGAATTTTTTATGTTGTACAGATTTTATGTTATACAAACCGTTTGTTATATGAAGGTCCACTGTAGTTCCTTTAAAATGTCAGAGGAGATACAAATCCCTTTGAATACAGAAAGCTGGTTGGTTTGTCACTGATGTAACAAGTAACATCCAGTCTCCACACATTCAACACTGAGTGAGTCTGGGTGATGCTGATGGCGACAAATCGCACCAAATCAGAATATTCAGAGAGTTCAGATTTACCAGAATAAAATATAAGAATGTGTAAATGCTCTATACATCTCTGTACTCTTAAGGAGACTATCTTTTTTTGCTGCTTCCGACAGTCCTCATAATTATCCCAAATGAGAAACATTTTAATTCATCTAGATATTTCACCTTAGGGCAAAAAAGGTTTAGTCAAATTCTCTAGCTAAAGGATTTTATTGAGAGTTAATAAAGATTTGTATACACCCACAGAAATCAGTGGGGTCCAAGTAAGTCATGACAGAAGTCGCACTGAGTTATTTATTTCTGTTATTTCATTATTTCTATTACAGTTATTACAGCACTTCTAACCCCTCCTTGTATAAAGTTGTTGTTGTTCAGTCGTTCAGTCGTGTCTGACTCTTCGTGACCCCATGGACCAGAGCTTGCCAGGCCTTCCTACCTTCCACTGCCTCCCAGAGTTTGGTCAAATCCATATTGGATGCATCGATGACACTGTCTAACCATCTCATTCTCTTTTCCTTTTTCCTTCAATCTTTCCAAACATCAGGGACTTTTCCAAGGAGTCCTCTCTCCTCATGAGGTGGCCAAAGTACTGGAGCCTCAGCTTCAAAATCTGTCCTTCCAGTGAACATTTGTGGTTGATTTCTTTCAGGATGGATAGGTTTGATCTCCTTGCAGTCCAGGGGACTCTCAAGACTCTCCTCCAGCACCACAGCTCAAAAGCATCGATTCTGCGGCGATCAGCCCTCTTTATAGTCCAGCTCTCACTTCCATACATTACTACTGGAAAAACCATAGCTTTGACTATCCTGACCTTAGTTGGCAAAGTGATGTCTCTGCTCTTTAGGATGCTATCTAGGTTTGCCATTGCTTTCCTCCCTTGTATAATACCTTGTATTAAAAAGTGTTCTGCTTATATACTGACCCATAGCACTTCAAGCTCTCTCTGGGTGGTTTACAATTTAATTATGCAGGCTACATGTTGCCCCCCCCCCCCAGGGAGCTGGGCACTCATTTTACCGACCTTGGAAGGATGGGAGGCTTAGTGAACCATGAGCCAGCTACCTGGGATTGAACCACAAATTGTGAGCAGTTTTTTTAGCAGTGGGCACAAGCATTTAACCACTGTGCCACGAGGCCAATCTAGCTGACAAACTTTCAAGAACTGCAATATTTCACACCTGCAGAGCAAGGCGTAAGTTGAGAAATGCCAAGATACACTGTCAGGGGTGGAGGAACAATCTCCCAGCAAGCCATCATATTCTGGAGGGAGTCCACACAGTTGAAAGGGATATCCCTGCCTGACAAGGAACAACCAGAGGAGGAAGGATCAAGGAGAATAAAGGAGCATGACTGGCAAGAGGATGCAAGTGAGGAGAAGACTGGAAGCTGTCTCCCCTTGCCTGGCTTGTTTGCTTTTGACAGCAGTCAGACACAAGAGGCCGCAGGCTCATCTACGAATAGGGTTGTTTTAGCCTGGGCAATGTAGCAGCCCTGTAGAGTCAAGTGATGCTGAGGGAGTGGATGAGTAGAGTCAAGCTTCAGGACATGGCTTATTTCGTGTATCTATGCAAGACTTCATGAAAGGGGTGCATCATGACTCAAAAATATTTTTTTTAAAATTTTTTTTATTTTGCTTTCTGGGGAATACCAGTGAAGTTGGTAAACCTCCCTCCCCCAAGACTGTGGGAGAAAAGACATGGGGAACAAATGGCTGATGGTTTTAAAAGAAGCAAGCTTCCCCATCAAATATTCTGGTCCCTAAAGGTCCATGCAAAGAAAGTGGTAGCCTTTATATCTTTGGAGCACTGTAGATATTACCCATAAATTCTCAGGCAGCAGCATCAATTTTTTTTTTACCTATCATACAGTCAAATAAAAATGCTGTTCTTTATTTTATTTTGTCCTCAAATGGAGATGAGATTACTGAAGGATTATATCCTTTTCAAGATCCAAATCTGTCATGACTGTATCATTTTATCTGCTGGAATAGTTCCACTGGTATATTCAGTCAAATGGCAACTCAGGGAATACTTTGATTTATAACTTGTACTTATTATTTCTTCCCTCCCCCTGTACAGGCATTGGGTATGGATGAATTGAATCCATGTTGGCTCCTAAGACAACAATAAGACATTTATTTTTTGTGATATTGTGTTTAGAGAGGTGAAAAATTCTGAATTTTGATTTCATTGCATTTCTTCTGACCTATGAAAGAGGCACTTTGTTTCATTTTCAAAGTGTTTTGTGACTTCTGAAATATGACAGAGAGCTTCTGAAATATGACAGATTCAGGATTTCAGAAAAGCCATGATGGAACTATTACATTTCATTTTGAACCAGTGAACGGCAATGATGATAGCTGACAAATCTGATGATGCTTCTCTTTCTCATTTGTGCTGTTCCTTGCTGATTACACTGACTAGGATGTGAGGTAAAATGCCTGTTCCATAGACCTGATGATGATGTTTGCTTCTTAGGTGCAGTTGTTGTGTGTTTTTTTCTCCTGGAATTTATGACTTTTTGCTTTGGCCTTGGTTTTTTGGAATAGTTTTATGAGGGTTTTCTTTAAACGACTTAACTCATCCCAGTGCCAGAAACCTGAATGAGGAAAATCAAAATAGAAGCACACAAAAGATTTGGAACCTTTCAGATTAACCATAAGATCAGGTAAATCAAAGGTCTGGAGAATAAAATCACACACACACACACACACACACACACACACACACACACACACACACACACACACACACACACACCATGAAATAACTCAAAATGAAACCAAACTGACAGGCTGCACATCTCTACTGTTTGCATCAGTGAACCTCCTATATTAATGGACGATGCCAAGATTATTTGGATTTCAAGAAAAATGAGGGTTCTTACTCTGTGTGAAGAACAAGTGTGTAAAGCACAATGTATCTCTCCTACACTGTGAAGGAAAAATCAGGATTTTTTTTCCTTCTGAAGCACTGCAAGGTACATACAGTAATTTTAGTGGTCATATACGAAAAGAATTTGGACATTAGCAAGGACACCTTTGTACACCTTTCTTGAGGAAGCTCCCCAGCAGTTTTGGTGCTGATACATGGCTGTGATACTATTTTTGAGTAGATAAAAAAAATTGTGTACTCAAAAATAGAGTTTGCAGCCATGTATCAGCATGGATATCACAGCCTAACTTCATCAGACTCTTCCCTGTAAGCCCCCCAAATTTGGAGATGTTTGGATATCAGAGGTAGAGATGGGCACGAATTAGCGAAATTTTTGTTTCCGTTTTCGTTTTTCGTTTTTGTTATGCAACGAACCGAAAAATGAAAATTGGCTCCAAAATGGAATGAAAACGGAAACAAAACGACTAATTTTGAGCCAATTTTTGTTTTTCGTTACGGGAAAAGCATTTAATGGCACTAAATGGGGAAAAATGAAAAATTTTTCATTTTTGTTTTCGTTTTTCGTTTTCGTTATGAAACGAAACGAAAACAATTTTTTTAAAAAATTAGCTCACAAAAACGGAAACAAGCCGAAACGGACCCCTAAACGAAAAACGAAAAATGAAAAACCATTTTTCCTGAGTCGTGCCTATCTCTAATCAGAGGGCTGAGTTGTTAAACTCCAAAGGGGGTTTCCCTAGGAAAAATTCATTCTAATTGCATCGGGATTTGGAAGCCAAGCTGCTAATCATTCGGCGGGGGGGGGGGGGCTATTGCAGCTTCCTGATTCTGGCTGAGTCAACCATGAGTCAGCTACTTTGGACTGAGCCCCAAGTTGGGAGCATGGTTTGGCCTGCAGTACAGCCATTTAATCACGGCACTATGAGGGTCATTTAAAGCATTGCTTGTGGCATAAAGCATTGTTACTGGTTCCCACTGTGGTGTAGTGGAGACAGTGATCAACTGGGACTCTGGAGAAAACCATACAAATCCCTATTCACTCATGAGAACTCACAGAGGGAGAGGAACTGGCAAAAACACTCTTTAAATATTTCCTGTACCTTGAAAATGGTTCCAGCTGATGATTTCACCCGCTTTATGTGGCATACCTTTTTTTCAGTTTCAGTGCCAAAGACCAATGAAGACATATGTTAAGTGTTCTGAGCCAACTGAATTTGCTGGAGGCAGTTGTCAAGTCTTCTATTAAGAGCCTAAGTTCTGGCATTCAGTTTCTATTTAGTTTACAATGTTTACACATTGCAGTCTTTGTGGGGTACAAGCAGACACCTCAAGTAACACAGCACTAGCTTGCACATAGTTGTGTGTTTGCTTTGAGCTGTGTCACTAGAACTCTTAGCCTTTACACATACCTGAAAGGAACAGCTGTTGCACTGAAAGAGGCTTTCTCCTGCATCTTTCATATTAATATTGAGTGCTGAGTTTATGGCAGTAATAAAAAACTGCTTTGGAATCTGGAGCACCTACTCTGGAATTCGGTAAAAACAGGAAACTCGTGCTTGTTGCTTCAGAAAAACATCCTGTGATTGATTATACATGCCAATGAGACCTAGCTTTGATTACCGATAAATCTGATGCCAGTTTCTAAAATGTAGGGTATGCTGGTATGGAAAAGACCCTATGTGCTGCCTCTATTAAACAAGGAAGAAAATAAAAAAGAACTACTTGGATGTCTATTTAGAAAGGAGGAAATGATGCTTCAGTGCAGCATTTTTCCCATAAAGAAGTGGTTACTTAGGAAAGACAAGGGAGGAAATTATATGTCTAAGTGTGATGTGTTTATTCCTATCTGCTGGTGTAGATTATTTGTTGCTTGTGCTAAGGCTTTGATCTCCAAAACAGATGAAATCAACAAATAGAAAAAGAAAGTGTACTCTGTGGGCTTTTGTTTTGTTTTTGTTTGGTTTTGGCTTTTTGTTGTTTGTGTGTTTGTTGTTGTTTACTTTTGAATATTATACCCTACAGTGATTTTATTTGCGCTTATTATGTTATTTCAATTGACTGGACCTTCTTCAGTCCCCTATGGAAAGAAAGGTACCACATTTATTAAGCTAACAAATAAACATCTATGAAGGATAGTCTGTTGTGAAGGATAGTCCATAGGATATCCATCACCAGGTCTATTGGCCCATCCTAAATACATCCTTCTTATATCACTACTAGAGGTGGATGTTTTGTGGTTTGCATGAAGCAGGAAGCTTAACTGCCCAGGTGTTTCTAAGCCTCATCCCATCTTTGTCAGTGATACACCAATAAGTTCTGGAGTCCAGCCAAACCTTCTCTGCCTCTCTGGGCAGCTGACCAGTCTGATGGGGAGGCAGGAAGGAGAGTCTCGCAGTGTAGCTAATGTGTGGCGGGCTGCTTGTCATTGACTGGTGCATTGAAGATGAAGACAGACTAGGGAAGTCTCCAGAGCCAATAAGTGAATTGGGCAACTGTAGGGAGCTTGGAAAAAGCTTAGAAATACCTGGGCAGTGATGCTTCGTGCTTTGTATAAAGTAAGAAGTACCATCTCTAAGACTTAGCTAAATATGGAATTTTGAGGTTTTATGGACTATATATACAATTATTTCCCATGTTGAGAATTGTACCTACCTTGCAAATACAGTAGGATCCCTGTATCCACTGATTCATTATCCATTGATTCAGTTATCCATGGTTGGCAGAGGAAAAATAAATAAATAATTCAGCAGCCTCAAAGCAAGCTACTGTCAGAAAGAGTAGCTGTAAAGCAAGCTATCATCACAAACAGCAGCCGTAAAGCAAGGTATCATCACAAACAGCAGCTGTAAAGCAAGCTACTCTTGCAAAACAGCAGCTGTAAAGCAAGTTACTATCACAAAACAGCAGTTTTGGGGACATTTTGGCATTCTCTCTTATCCACGGTTTTCATTATCCACGAGAAGGCTTGGAACCAATCCCCAGCAAATACTGGGGTCCAACTGCAGCTTACAAATTCTTGAATGTGATGCACTTGGGATTAAGATCTTGTAGTGGGCTGCTTAATTCATGAATATTTCTTTCTTAGTATGATGTAAATGCCACATTTGCTTAAACAACACAATAGCTTGTGGGCAGACTCCATGTGCTTATATATCCTTGTACATGCCTAAATAAGTTAGATAGAAACCTGAAGTGGTATAGTGTTAGTTAGCCAGGGTAACGTTTGTGTAGTTAGATAGGTCTATGTGTCTATGTGAATACAAATTGCTAATATATTTCATCTTGATGTCATGCTAAACCTCTCTTACCTATTTCAAAAACAATCAACCAGGGTAATAAACAGGTAGTTTGGGTAGAGTTTGGACTAGCTAAGTCTCAGTGCTTTCTAATTTAGACCTTTCATGAGCTAGGGTATTAACGTTGCCACCTTTTAATGTCCTCTTTTACTAAAATCATTGGAGTCTCACAAGGTTGATTGGAGAAAACCTGCCAGAGAACCAGTTGGCCCTCTGGATGGTGAGTGAGGAAAGGGGAGGTAAAGGAGAACTTGGAAATTGCAGAGAAATTAAATTTATTTATTTATTTATTTATTTATTTATTTATTTATTTATTTATTTATTTATTTATTTATT
>JAHTLZ010000178.1:2620168-2644838 GCA_023846285.1 Phrynocephalus versicolor
CTTCTTCTTCTTCTTCTTCTTCTTCTTCTTCTTCTTCTTCTTCTTCTACAAAAACTCCCAATTCTTCATGTGAAACAACCAGTGAGGCTCCGTGGAAACATCAGAAAGTGGAATTGGTCCTTTCCCATTCCAGATATTCCTGCTTTCTTATGATATATCCCAAGTAGGAAAGACTCAGGTTCAACTTCTATGCCTCCAGAAATACTTCAGTCATTATTTAATATAGGTCCCACATCTTCTTTTTTTTCCTGGCAGTCCGGTGTATTCATAAAGCTCTTCTACAGCACCACATTTTTAAAGTTTTTTTTTTCTAGTCATCTCCTTTACTGCCCAGCTTTCACACTTGCACATAGTGACTAGCAATACAAGAATGTGAATGTTCTTGGACTTCGACTCCAGTGACATAGCCTTATACTTATCTTTTCTAAATCTTGCATTGCCACTTACCCGAGTATCAGTCTTCTCTTAATATCCTGGGTGTGGTGACTGTTTTGACTGATGATTGAAGGAACATATACAAATCCTTGTCAGTGTTAGGGTTGTGTAGTTCTTCTCTAGTCATGATCTTCTTAATGTTCAACTGTAGTCCTTCTTTGGCACTTTCTTCTTTCATTTCATCTAAAATGCACTTCAAGGGATTGCTGCTTCCCCCCACCCCTAGTAAAACAGTGAAACCTGCATGTCTTAAATTATGTTCCTTCCACCAATTTTCACTCCTCCTTCATCTAAATCTATTTTGGCTTTCTGTATAATATGTTCTATGTACAGACTGAGCAGATTATGGGATAAATTACACCCGTGTCTGACACCTTAGTTCGTAAGAAACCATTCTGTCTCTCCATAGTACTGAGGTATACCCCTTTCTTTCATAACAACCCATAACTGGACATGGGCCATTTGTATTTGTTTCCTTTAGAAAATGAATATGAATATTGTCACCACAGGTGCCAATAAAGGCAAGAGCATCCCCCCTGAATCAGACCAGGTTCTTAGCAGTCTTACCACAGCAGGCAGAGGTAACTGCTGTGAATTGCTTACAGGGCTTGGCTGTCTCTTTTCCACCTCCCCGTGCAACTTACCACTTCATTGTGGGGGTGGCATAGAGAGCCCCCTACCCTCCCACTGGAATTATATAAAAAAGAAGAAACTATAATTACTAAAATAAAGGAAACTTGCTAGTATTTTGTGCTGTTCACCTTAAAGACAAAATTACCAGTACAGAGTAAATGAAGAATATTTTTAAAGCCAATTGAATGAGCCATTGGATCAAAGCATTACAACAAATGCCTCGTTAATATACAGAATGGGTGCTCACAATCATTGTGGCATGGACATAAAATTGTATCTTTAATCTGCAATATTAAGACGTGCAGAACACAGCATCGCTCTCTCAACAAAGGGTCAAGGGTCAGGCTGTCACCTACCGCAATCACACAGAAATGTGGGTAATCAGTTGCATAAGAATGGGAATCTTAACCATAGAGATAAGCATCTGTTGCTGAAGGCTTTATTAAACTGGATGCATCTTCAGCAGTGCAATCAAGCACATTGCATTAATTTGATATTCCAGCTTGTTCAGTATGGTTATGTGCTTAATAAGTAGCGTAAACATTGCTTACAGGCTATAAGGAAGGAACTGTATTGTTACTTAGATAATCACAAATTAATTGTGCAGGAGATGCAGCTAGCTGTTTTGTACTAAAAACATCTCACGTGGCTTTGATATAAATACTGTATAGTCATAAATATTTAACACAGTGGATGTGCCCTGCCAAAATAGAAACACTAATGTTTATTAGATTTATTTTTTCTGAAAGTGTAGTGTGAACATATGTACTGTAATGTAAAATTTCCCAACAGAGATGTGTACTGTCTTTGTTCAAGTGTGTAAGTAAAGACCCAGGGAAGGCTATCTCTGTTTTTGTGAGGTGATCAAGGATAGAGTAAAGAAGCCAAGGACGTTCATAGATTGGGGCTTTACACTTCACAGATCCCTCATAAAAACTCTACTAGTCATTGGATTAAAAATGCTCAAATAAAAGATGCATTATACCATTGTGTAACCTTTCTTTCACCCTTGCTCTGTCATGTCACTGGGGATTCTTTTTCTTCATCCAGTAGCATTACAAATGATGCTGCAAGGATAATGCCAGGAAGGGGGTGGGGATTTTGATTCTGTAAAAAGACATGGATTGACTGGAATTCAATGAAGAGTGTTTTCTATTACTTTACTTGCTTCAGTTCCCCTATAGGTGTGTGATCATGTTGTGTCCTCCATCTTGGATGGTTTGCTCTTATTACCTCCCTCCCTATCTTGGATTATTTAATTATCCTCCCTTTTTTTCTTTAATATTTGGAGGAATTTATTCATTTCTTTGTATAATTCTATTGCCTGCCTTCCTGTTGCCACCCTCTAGTCTCAAATGCAAGGTAAGAAAAGGTATAAAGTGTTTTGGGAGGGGGAGAAGTCTCCCCATAATCTAGTAATTTGCTGGTGGCATTGACTGCACATTTTGCCTTTATTTGTTTTCTTACATTCTGGGAGAGGGGGTTGTGTGTGTGTTGTCATCGCTTCCCCACCACCGCTCTCTGTGTTTGGGAGATTGCTTGGATCATTTGATTCATTTAATTATTGTATATCCTACCCCTCTGGCCATATGGTCAATCTGTTTAATTTAATATCCATTTTAGAAATGCAGAGCTGAAAGTGATTCTATGGATAATCAAGTCCAATCCCTGTCATAGTGGGAAACATAGTGGGAAACGGAGCCCCCAATCCCTGGCTTCACAGCTAGAGCCCTAGTATGTACTAAGGATGGGCAGGAAATGCAAAATGAAATGTTGTTTCATTGTTTCGTTACATAACAAAATGAAATGAAATTGAACAAAACGAAGGAACATTTCGTTGTAGACGAAATTAAATGTTCATTTTTGTATTGAAATGAACCAATTTGTTCCATCATTTTCAGAGGGCTCCCGCTGAACTGTCAATGGCTGGACCCCTTTAAGTCTGGCCCAGTCAGCACCAGGGGAATCCTCTGGTAAGGACTGGGCCAGGTTTAAAGAAGTCTAGCCATTGACAGCTCAGCAAGAGCCCTCAGAAAACAGTCATGTAGGCAGCACATTTGCAAAGATCTGCCCTCCCGACCATTTTCAGAGCGCTCCTGCCGAGCTGTCAATGGCTGGACCCCTTTAAACCTGGCCTAGTCAGTACCAGAGCATCCCCCTGGTGCCGACTGGGTCAGGTTAAAAGGGGTCCAGCCATTGATCGTGTGGCAGGAACACTCTGAAAATAGTGGGGGCAGCAGTTCCAGTGAATGCAGTGAACGCATTGCCCTTCTCAGCATTTTCAGAGGGTTCCTGCCATTTTGTTTTGGTGGCTAGCCAAGTTGACTTGGACTGTGCCAAGCAGCTAGTGCCTACCTGCCTGCTTGTTCTGCTGAGGCCGAGAGGGTCTTGGGGCACTGAGTGAGTGGCACTGAACTCATAGCACCATTTGAATTGATTGGTATGGCCCCTGGTGATGGTATTCAATATGTGGATGGAAACAGCCAGAGGCTTTTATTTTTCATAAACCAATGCCTACGTACATGCTTTTTCTTTCTTGTGTTCTGTTGCCTGTGTTTGAAATGTCGGTTCTTCCTTCAGAAACGACTGAGTGAGCAGGCTTTAGAGCAGAAAAAATTAACATTACCCAGAGTATGGCTCTTGTCATTCAACCAGAGAACTTCCCAGGTAGGAGACACACAAAATAACCAACAGCCATTCCCCTCTTATGTCTCTAAGAACATCTTGTATGCTGGGCTTTTGCTGTAGCAAATGGATTTTTTAAAAAAAATTGCCAATTGAATTTCCTATTTATAACACTAGCAGGCTCTGAGATGATGGGAATTATTTCCTCAGTAATGCTTCCCTAGAATAGCTTGGGAGACAGTCCATGACTCAACATCAACCAGAGATATTGTTCAAGTCACAAATCTTTAGTACCAGAAGTCCCATGCCCTATGTCCAAGTCTCTATCAAAAACAAATACTTTCTCTCAGAAAACAAGGAAGAGATGAGTGGGTTCCAAGCCATGAGTTTATTCAGGCTGTGTTCATGCAGTCTAAATTATCTTTCTTTTAATTTGAATTTGTCCTGTTGTGGTCAGTTCACAGTCCCATTGTGTGATCTATATTCTGTGTCAGGAGTTGACTCTCAAATTGTTAAGCAATTTAAGCAAAACAAATTGCAGAGCCATGTAGCCATCACAAAAAGCAAATACAAGACTAGACAAAGGGGTACCTTTAGGCTACTAGTAAAATAACAAAAAGAAAGTTGCTAATATTTCAAGGGCGATACCCTCTTTCTCAAAGCTTTACCAAAAGTTCAGGCATGGCAAATGGAAAAAGTTCAAGCATGGAAAAAGAGGGTATCACTCTCAAAATATTTGCAACTTCTTTCATTATTTTACTAGTAGCCTAAAGGTATCACCTAGTCTAGTCTTATATATGGTGAAACAGTGTCTTCCTGTCTGCCTGTCTGCAGTATGTAGGTATGTAGGTATATTTCTATACCACCCCCTTAGAGCAAAGTGCACTACTACCTAGGGCGGTTTAATAAAATAGTCAATCAGAAAATGCAATTAAAATGTATTTAAAATACAATTAACAAGTCATATAAAACACATTCAAAACAGCCATTAACAAAACCTATTTGATGGCAAACACCTCACCCATAAGAACTTTAAAATGTCCACGGGAATTTAAAAATAAAATATCCCCAAATTTTGGGATGCCAAAAATAGGAACCATTATGGCTATTTTTCTCAGATGGCTGGTAGAAAAGGGGAAAAGTGTCAAAAACAAAAACAAAACCCACTATGAGGGAAGGCCTCTGCAAATAAATAAGTCTTCAGGACCTTCTGAAAGGAAAGTAGGGAGGGAGCTTCCCATATCTCTTATGGCAAGTAATTCCACACTTCAGTGTACCCAGAACATATGTGAATATGTTTCAAAATGATGCAAAGATGAGTCACCTCAATGGCCAAAAATCATTAAAATCAATCAATCAATAAATGTTCATGGCCAAAGCAGTGTCACAGGGCTCCACTAGGGGGGTGATCAGAAACATATATATTCCCAAGATAATTGGCCACACATCAACGCAACATGATAATGTGGAATAGAATGCAGAACAAAAACAGTATAAGCACCCAAATTCTCAGGTTTGTCATGGATTCAGCATAATTGGGGAGATGTGAGGTACAATATGTGCCCCACGTAAACTGAGATCAAAAAGGGACATTCCTGAAACATTTTCAGCCTCTGAGTCATGGGAAAAACAAAACACCACAACATCAAGTTGAGTAGTCCGAGTCAAGACACTAATGTGACCTAAATCTGACTTGGTAGAGATTTCTGCAGCTGGTGTCCACATTCCTGACATCAGCCAGTGCAAAGAGGGATATGATCATGTTTCCCAGTTCAGTTTTGATATTGTAGATATGAAAATGGTGAATATTATCTGCATCATACTAACACACCCACAATTTATGTAAACTTGCATTCTTATCAAAGGAGGCTTAGGATGGCCAGACAAGGAGATATTTTCCTTTCTGCATGGCCAGCCTAAGATCCAAACACTGTTCCTACAGATTTCCTTTAAATGTCTTTTCTATCTTAAACACACGCCCGGCTCTTTTCATCTGGATGTCTGTTGTACTCCTTCTCATCCCAGTGCACTGCAGAAATTGGTAATATGAACTGTTACTTTAGCGACCATTTTTAATTGAGAATTAATAAAGCAGTTGAAGGGAAATTAAATCCCAATTGATTCTTGGAAGAAGCACCTATTGCGGTATAAGTATATAAAAGATAAATCTACTTGCCATGTAATTAATTCAAATCTACAGAACCAAGTGAGTGTGGAACTGTTCCTATTATTGCCCTGCACTTGCGAGGAGTGTTTAGCAATTTAATTACCATTTAGCCACACAAGTAAGGGAAATTAGAAATTAAGTATACTATCTAATTAACTTGGTATAGATTGCTTACTAAACAAATATTACAGATATCTAAACAATTTGTGGCAATTACAGGTCTCAACATTCTTAAGTTTCAAAGCATTAATATCACAATTAATTATGCATGTCTGTGATGTGCCGACATGCCTCCTTCTGCCCTTTTTAGTTGTAAGTAGTACATTAACAGGCCAGCAAAATATCTCTGTTCTCCACTTTCAATTACAGGCCTTGTAAGATGAAATAGGGACAAATATCCTGGTAGTAATTGGGCCAATAAAAAAAGAAAGTTATTTTGTAAGGCATCCGTTCATAATGATTTCCAGTAAAATTCTATGTTTTGCTTCTGCTGGTTCTAGATGACACAATGCTGATTCAATCCACAGGATGTGGTGATGGCATCTGGCCTGGATGCCTTCAAAAGGGGATTGGACAGATTCCTGGAGGAAAAGTTCATTACAGGTTACAAACCATGATGGAGATGTGTAATCAATGTTTCATATTTTTGTTACGAAACAAAATGGTAGAATGTGGTTCGTGATGAAATGAAATGAACCACCATTTTTTTTGCTCTAAAAACAAAACAATGCATCCCAGAGGCTGAAAGTTGGGTGGGTAGCTTTCTTGGACTCTTCCCTTTAAGGTCTCCAAATTTTGAGAGGGTTTGGGGTTCAGGGAGGTTGAGCTATTCAATTCCAAATTGGGTCTCCCCCAGGAAAAAAAATCATTTATAACTGGAAAGTTATGTTCTCAGAAGTAGTGATTGCAGGCATCTAGCAGCATGGAAATTACAGCAGAGCTTCCTCAAGCTCTTCCCTGTAAGCCCCCCCCCCCCAGATTTGGAGAGTTTTGCGGTTGGCCACCATCCCAGCCTCTCCTGTGCTGTTCCCGCTCAGGCAGGCAGGCAAATCACTCCCACACTGCATTTTGAAAAAGGAAGCCTGGAAAGACATCTTTCCACTGTCCATTGAGCCCTAAAGCTGCATTGGTTCAAGCAATCATGCCATCTGAAACAATGTGAATGCATTTGATGGGGGAGGGGGAATTAACAGCCCTTGGGGGGGAGAACAGATTGGGGTAGCAGGATTCTGGGCTGATTTGTCTTGAATTGTGCATAATGTAGGTGACTGAAAACTGTATGACTCAGACAATTCCAATAAAGCATTTACTGGTTTATTTGTCTGTGGGGTCCCACCACCACAAGTGTGCACCCAACTGTTGTTGTTTTCTATGCACACAAAAAATAGAGTAATGCAGAAATGGAAGAATAATACCTTATGAATGTAGAAATGCAAACCTGACAAGAACCAGAAATTGACTGATTCAGCTGTGCCTACTCTTGAGTAAGTTTTAGAAGGAACAGCAGTTGAAGCAAACTGATGTATAGATAACTTTTATTTGTTGAATGGAACTTTCTGTCAAGTAACTATGCATAGGACAGCACCTTTATTGGGCTTTTCTTTACAAGTTTTTGGTGTATTATTTACTTTACTTTCCTGAACAACAAGAAATAAATTGTTCACATTGCACCATCAACTACTGTCTCAGAGGCATTAGACAAATGTCAAACTCAGGTTCTCATTGTGAAAATATATACCCATAAAAAAGCTTTTGAAACCCAAGCAAAAAAGAAAGCAATCTGAAAAGAGCAAACTAATATACTGCACTCTGCAACCCACTACAACAGAGGTGAAGAACCTTTGACCTTCCACATGTTTTAAACATCCATTCCCAGACTCTCCAGACAACATGGCCAATTTAGAAAGATTATTTCTTCAGTTGGTTAGTTAAAACATTTGTTTTTTTGCTTCTTAGCCCATCTGGATTTCTAGGGGGATTTACAAGATATTAAAAGTAAGAAAAACAAATTTAAAAAAAAGAAAATAGATGAAAGAGCATTCTTAAAAGCAGATCCAAGATCATCAAAATCAAATTCCTTAGAATTTGATCTTCTAAGGTCATGGAATGGGCTAGGTCTAATCGGCTTAGGTTGAACCCCAATAAGACTGAGGTTATGTTTTTTGGGAGGTCCTCTGATAGATTCAATGGCCCTCTCCCCAGTTTGGGTGGTTCTTCTCTCCAGCTGGCTGACAGAGTGAGAAGTCTGGGTGTTGTACTGGATCCATCCCTCTACTTGCAGTAATCCATTGGTGGCAGAGATCCCTTGAGAGGGAGTTCCGATCCTTCCTCCGCATGCAGAGGCAAGAACGGGGCTCTCTCTAGACAGTCCTCCCCCTGGTCAATGAAAGCCAGGCTGTCATCGCCAGTGAGGAAGAATGAAACAAACCTAACCGAAACCAATTTTTTTCAGTTCAGTTCGTTTCGTTCTAAAATCACTCTGGGGCTTGTTATTCATTTCATTACCTAACATAATGAATAATGAATAACGAAATGAACTAAAAGTTCATTTCATGCCCATCTCTAAACTTGTATGATCTGCACCAAGGAGGGAAGTTGACTGGATGGACTTATAGGCCCCTTCCAACTCAATCATTCTATGGGCGTTTATACACGACCCCTAAAGTCCGGGGCAAATGGCTCCCAGCTCTGGAGCTTAAAAATGTTTCCCCACCAGCTCCGGAGTTTACAAGAAATTAAGTGCGACCACGCCCACTTTAGCGCGTCCCAGCACACCTTTCAAGTACCTGCTCTCTGGAGGTGAAAATTCCTTGATGCGGTGTAACGATATGGAGTGCGGGGCTCTCCTTGCTTCTGTTTGTTGTTTTTTTGGCTCCCGCCCCTTTAAGAGCTACTTAAGAGACTGGAATGTTGCCGCAGCAAGAGCGAGAGGCAGAACAGAGGTGAGCCACATTCTTTTCTTCCTTTTTTTTCTCCCTCCCCTCACGCAGACAGGAGCAAAGAAGTGCAGAGGGGTGGGGACACAGGAAGAGCGACAAGCCCCTAAGATCTCTGGTCCGAATTTAAGTGGCCAGCGGATCTTAGGGGTCGTGTGAAAAGGCTCTATGATTCTATGTTCCTGCAATCTCTGTGGAACATATCAGCCATTAGTTTGGCCACCATATTTTATATTAATGGTAGCTTATGAATACTGCTCTGGTGCAACAAATTTCAATGATCAAAGGATCCCCATCTGTGGAGTATGTTGAATGGTTTTACTCTGCATTTAGAAGTCTAGTTAAATATAGCAGCAAACTCACTCTAGTGTTCCAACCCAAAGGAAAACATTTGGAGCAACAGCTGTATATACAAAACCCTCTCTGAAAAAAACTAAAAGTCAACTGAGCACTACAGAGTGATGTGCAGATGGGCAAATGAACCCAGGTTGCTAGTCAACATAGCAGCCAGTCACCATATATTTAGATTTCTAACAAAAGAATAACACGTATATGCAGATTATCTTTGTAGAACTTTGCAGACATATGCCACCAAGTTGAATCCATCTCAAATGTAGGACATGATCCGGGGAAACATGATGCAGCCACCTTGCTGAAGCTTTCCTGGGCTTGTCATTGTTCAGAGAGGAAATTTCATTACCAGCGGCCTTGCATTACATAACAAAATGCACATATTAGATGTTGTTGGACCATAACTTTCATTAAGGTTAGACAAAGGTGATGGCTGATGAAAGCTGCATTGCAACAAGAGTTGGACAGTCACAATTGCCCAGTCCTGGTGTATGTAGGATATTCAAAGTATTCTGAATACATAGTTCTACAATCTATAAAGCAGTTGTGTAAATACTGAGTATAACTATATAATTAGAAACAGCACATGGACTGAGAAGGTGGCACATCACCCCAGAATTTTAAAATGCATTGGATACAAGCCATCCATGTATCCATCATGAAATGTGCCCCCTACTGATCTCCATTTCTCAGACATAGTATTTCAACAAAAAATCACTTCATTCATATCCATGGAGAGGGTTGGTTCCATGATCTACTATGGATTCCTGACACTGTGGATATGAGAGAACCCTATATACAACATATAATAGGATGGTGAAAGGAGATGTATGTTGTATTTAGGGCTGTGGCAAGCCACAGTTAACTGAAACCATTGATATTTTACTTATTTATTTATTTTTTGAATATTTTTACCCCACCTTTCTCCTTGGAAAAGGACCCAAGGTGGCTTACAGTAATGAGGGACAATATACAGCCCAGAACGTTTAAGACATATTCAAGTTAAGCACAGGAAATTAGAAGAGGCATCTTACAATATTCAAAGGTAAACGTTAAAGCTACAAAGAGCAGGAAAAAATATATGAGGGATGGAAACTAACATGGAAAACACTAGTGTTCGTGCATGGTAATCCATCTAAAAGTCACATAATAGGTAGTCCCTCATTCAGGGAAAGCTTGCCTGAAGCGGAAGGTCTTTGCCTGCTTCTGGATAGACAGCAGAGATGGAGCAGTCCTGGCCTCCAACAGAAGGGAGTTCCAAAGTCTGGGAGCAACAACAGAGAAGGCCCTTTCATGTGTTATTATTAATCCAGCTGATATCGGGATTTTACTCTATATACTATTGATTGTTCCTATTTTGCCAACCGGCCCCATTTAAAGCAATCTTCCCAGTTCTGTATCACTTTTTCTCTTTGGAATTGGCTGGTCTATGTTTCTGTTAGAAGAAATTGCTCATGTTGTTACTCATTTGGGTTCAGGGCCTTTGCAGTGCCCACTACAGTATTACAGTGTTGCCAGTAGCAGTGTGAATGAGGGATAGGAATCTCCTGAATCCAGTGTGAATGGCACAGAATGTGTGAACTCGGACTATAGTTACAACTACACTACACAATTATGACCATGCTGTACTGCAGTTGGATGGGTATGGATAAATGGTACAGAATCCCAGGGTTTGCAAATTGGTGAAGTGCTTTGACATCTCAGTTCTCTTTCAGGGAAGTAAATGTGATGTCTCTAGCTGGGAATTTTAAGTCTTTTATCAAACTACAAATCCCAAGATTCTGCAGGGTGGAAACACGGTAGTTGAAGAGATGTCAGGCTGCTGGGTAGAGCTCATGCCTAGTATGCAAAAGTGGTTTGGTGCTCCTTTGTATGGCAAAAAATAGGCTGTGCTAAGCCATGATGAGTGGCTCAGGTGATGGCAAAGGATTTCTATTAAGTTATTTTGCACATGGCCAGAGGGGCATTGTGTTCCTATACAGCCAAGCTGCTTCGCTAGGGCCATTACCCCACATCCACTTTGTACCACAACAAATTAAATCGGTAATATATCTTGTTGCAGTCACGTGGTTTTGTTGCTGTTCCTGCATCCCAAGGACACACTTTATTGTTACATAACTTCTCTGACCCCATGGAGTGGGTCTGCATCAAAGTTCATTTTGTTTTGTTTTCCTGCAGCACTATTTAAAAAAAAAACATGGAAGGTAGGTATATCGGTATATCGATTTTCATTTGTCATTTGGCTTAAAGTACAATGGACATGAGGGAACAATTTTAAGATCCACATCCCAGAGCACTTTCTAGAGCAACAAAGTGGATGTGGGGTACCAGCCTAGGCTTCCCTCATCTACTCTTTGATAGCACATCCTTTTCTAAGTCACATGTAGCACTTGGGTCTGCTTGAATAACACCCCATGGAGTGGTCTTCTCTACAAGAGCCACCTCTCTCATTCTGATCTTGGAACTTCCCATCAGAGAGAGCCATAAGTATTTCAGGCTATTTGAATGGGGAGACAATTTGGGGCCAGTCAGCACCCTTCTCCCCCTTTTTCCCCTTCTGTTCAGGGAACATTGTCCTCTCTCTCCACTCCTTAACCATCCCTGTTCTCTATGGCTGCAATCTTTGCTCCTTCTCCACCAAACCCTCTCTCTTTTGAATAGTAATCCCTTCTCCCTGAAACCGGGGACACAAGTCAAGGGAAAAGCTTGGCAAAGAGCTGATTCACAGCCCAGCTCAAACCTAATCCTGCAGAGAGGCAGTGGTTCTGCAGGCCAAAGTTTTCCAGGGCAAGTGGAGGCAAACAGCAGCTCTCAAGGTAGCAGCATCTCTCTCTCTGAGTTGTCTCGACAGTTGTTACAGCGGATGTCTCATCCTCTCCTTGCAAGAGTGCTGACAATGCTGACATGTTGTTAACTTGGTCTTCCTCTATTCCCTTTCATTTCAACATACTGGCAAGAGTACGCGTTTCCCAGAAAACTGAAGCAGTTCATATTTTAGGTTGACATCTCATTGTTAACTGTGCAAAATAAATGTCCTACAATGTCACTTGAGTTGTCTGGCTTGCGTATGAAGGAGTGTAAGGTCAAAAACAGTTTATAGATTCAATTTTGTGTTCCAAAATATCACAGTGTCATGTTGAAGCAAAAACAACAAAAAAAAAACCAAAACACTGTGGATCAGTTATTGGGAACAGGCATTATATTCCATTTATTCAGTTTTAGCTCTTCACTTGTAGAAATTTCATGCTCTTGACAAAGTAGTGTCTTAGAGAAGAACATCTGTTTGGTGTCTTATATGAAGACTGATAACAACATAAAATGATCACTAATTTATCTCTTTACTTTTGCCATTTGAAAACCTCCTGAAATGCTTCCATAGGACTCCCCCCCCCTTTTGAAAAGCTGGAAGGGAGAGAAGACAAAATATTTGAGCCTTGTGGGCTGTGATAATTAGCCCATGTCACAAGTAACAGTTTAACTTGCATCTTCTCTCTGTGTATCAATCTTTGACTTCATCCTTCCTTTCTTTTCTTTGTTGTTTCCTGCGCAAAAAAAGTATGTCAGGATGGTACACTTCTGTTACTACAGCATCTTGACTTATTTAAATAACAGGCACTTTTCACAGCAAGAGAACTCTATTCATTAATATAATGAGAGAAGCAAGTAAGAGACCTAGTTTAAACATTTGTGCATATTACTATTAAGGAGAGCTTGTGAAGGTCACTCATCAGTGAAGCTGTCTGGATGAGCAGTGAAACGTTTCAATCTCTCAAAATAAGTCTAGTTGCCATGACTCAACTTCCAGATTAACTCACCTGAATGACTAAGAATCTTCACAGACATCTCCATGTCTGGTTTACCTCATTCCCTTTTCCTCTAAGTGAAATTGGTGTTTCTTTTGATAGGTCATCTTTCTTCCCTCAATAATGTCACTTTCCCAGGCACAATCAGTTAGGGATACATGGAATTTTACTCTCCTTTTAACTGCTCGCATTCTCTTGTAGCTTTAATATAACATTTTCTTATATTTATTCATTTATTTTTATATTTATATACTGCCAGATTTCCTCAAAAGGGAACTCAAGGCGGTTAACAAGTGTAAAAATTCCACAATACAAGGTTATAATGATGTAAAAAATGTTCCTCAATTCCCTGTTCTCAATGCTTGAAAATGTCTTAATTATACTGAACTGTATATTATCCCTCATTACTGTAAGCCACCTTGGGTCCTTTTTCAAGGAGAAAGGTGGGATAAAAATACTCTAAAATAATAAATAAATAAAATAATATTATTTTCAAGTAGTTCCTCAGTCCACATTTATCAGATGGTTCATCTCATGGAAACTGTTTGCGCTATATAATCACCATGTCATGGATGGTATTGGACACATTGTACTAGACTGGGCACATTTTAAAGCATGGATAATAGGAGAATGCGAAATGGGGGAAGCCGGAAAATGCCATAAGTATTTCCAAGGCTGGAGATTCAAGTCATGGGACTCACTGTCAAGTCAGACTAGATTGATGACTCAACTTGGACTTGACTTGGAAGCTTTTCTCAATGACCCAGACTCGACTTTCAACTTGGAAGCCCCCTATCCCTCACTTTTTCAGGGGATGGGGGGAGCTTGCTTTTATCAGATCTCCTACTTGGGGCTTTGGACTTGAGACTTGGTACCAAAGACTTGAGACTCAGACTCGGACATGGGATTCAGACCCCAAAACATATCAACATCCGAAGGTCTTGCCCCAGAATATATACCAAATACAAGGAAAAAAAGAGATGGAATAGGAAAGAATGATTATTAAACATGATCATGGAAAACTAGATAACATCCATCTACCTAAGTGGATTTTAGACATGTACAGTAGAGATCCCTATTCTAGACAAAGGACCTTGCTCACGGGCATTTATGTTCTGGCTTGCTTGAATGGCTACAATCTTCTCTTTGGCTATGGTTACACTGGAAATTTGAATCAATTTCTCTTCTGATAGTTTAGAAATCAGGTTCATGTCACATGGTGTTTAAACTGGTGACCAGTTTGGGGTGGGGGAGAATCATTTTCCAATTCAGATAAATGTTATGTAGATGATTACATTGATTTAAATAATGATTAAATGTGGTTCGTATTACCAATTGGAAAACTGCCTTTGTCTGTGAGTACTGATCAAGATTTCTTGTCAGTGCCCTCCCCTTGCATTTATGAAGATGGTATTTTGCACAAAGGTGCATTAAATTTGCACAAAATTAGGATGGAGATTTCTTAGATTCACCAGAAAAAAATGAATGATTGATTTAATTGATTCAATGTATGTACTGCCCTGTTAGTGCACACCTTACTGTGCATGTTTTGCAAAGAAAGCTTACAAATCGTGAAGACCCCACTTCAAAATACATATACAATATGGCAGAAAAAGGGAAACAACAGAAATTGAAAGCTGAGTCATGGCAACTGGAATTCCTTTCTTGAGAGATTGAAACATTTTGCTGACATTATGTTAGTCTGCTCTGATGAAGCTGCTTGAATGAAATGTTTCAGTATCTCCAGAAAAGAAGTCCAGTTGCCATGACTCAAATTCCAGATAAACTCACCGGGATTACAGAGAATCTTCACAAAAACAACAGAAAAAAATAACACATTGCTCAGAGGGAGACCTGCCTGTCAAAAAGATTTTAAAAATAGGTTATGAGGTCAGTGCCCATCAAGTTCAATGACACCTAGAAACCAATCTCTTTGTAAGAGCAGGATTTTTTTAAAATGAGGGGGAAATACATGCATTGCTAAGAGCATTCACACAAGCTCTCCCAGTAAGGAATGAATGGGTATAGCATCAGCAAAATTTAAAACAGCCTCTCAGCAAGGTAATAAAAACAACAACCCAGAAATAAACTGCTGACAGGGAAAATAAATCCAACTGGGTCTTGTGTTGTGTGTTCAGGAAATTATGAAACAATCTTAAAATACTGTCATACTGTTGTTGTTTTACCAGATGTGATTACAGCCCTAGCCAAATCACTTTCATAATGGAAGGTAATCAGACAAGAGCTCTCAGAGTTCCTCTATAACGCATTTAGTGGGGACATAGGAGATGGCCTTCTCAGTGGCAACTCCCTGGTGTCGGAAGGCACTGCCCCAAAAATTATATTGGCCCCTCTTGCTTGTCTTTTCATCATCAGGTAAAGACTTTCTGTTCAGGCTGGTTTCTAAGCACTACGGCTGATACTTCACGTCCATCTCATCGCTGTTCGCAGTCCTACTTGGGACCAGTATGAAGTAATCTAACCGCACGTCCATTGCAGGAAGAGGGGAGTTCGTCCCAACCACGCCCCCTGAACTGCAATCTAAGTGGGATGAGAGATTCCCCTCCCTGGCCTCGGGAATCTGCTCATCACGCTTCTTGTTCCGAGACGAGTGCCTGTGAGGTAAGCCTCATCACGCAACATGCCATTCTTCATCTAGCAGCAGGAGTGCGAAGTGCCATTCACCAGTACATTCCCTATGGAGTGAGCAACGCAGTGCAGAGAGACTAAAAGACAAATGCCTCAAACTTAGCTCTGTAACACATTGAAGGCAAGGCTTCGGAGAATCAAAACCTAAAAAAATGGAAGGTCGGATCGGAAAAAAAAACGGAGAACAAAGGCATGGAATTTCACATCTCATCACGGAATGAGGATGTGTAGTAACAGTCATGCTGGTATCATCCATCACGCCCGTGCGTACACAGGAACAGGGACAGAACCAGAAGAAGACCACGTGATCGCGACCGACATCAACACGCAATGAACTTCCTCCCGGGATGAGAATGGATGTGAAGTAACCATCTATGTTATCCCAGGAATGCTGTTTTTTCATGTGTAGGTTTTAAAATCTTATTGAATTGTATTTAAACTTGATTTTTTTTAAAAAAAATCTTAATATGTGTTTATTTATTTTAATATGATGTTTCTATAGTGTTTCTAAAACTGATGTTTTATCTGTTGTGAACTGCCTTGGGACCCCTACAGATGGTAATCCATATAAAATATGGTATTTTTTTAAAAAAGAGAAGAAATATAACATATTATTAATAATAACAGTATCCAAGCCTTGGGTAAATAAACAAAGAAAACAAAGATTCAGTTAGCAACAGTTTGAACTGGTGGGTGGGTGTGGATGTGTTATCCAAACACAGCTGAGAGGACATTTGTTTAACATAACTGCTTTTCAGTTTCTTTGCCATTATTTTATATCCTTTCAGCCCCAACACCAATTATATTGCTCCCTTATCTCATTTCTACATTGGCCTCCTTCCCCCCCCCACCGGTTGATTAGTTCTGTTGATGCTTCCCCCACCAGTACTGAAGTTTGCCTGGTTGTGAGCTTCATAAACCACAGAGCAGCAACGCGAAACTGTCAGAAAGCAAAGATAGAGCTGTACAGAAAATGCTTAATGTAACTGCAGTAACAACCAGCCACACACACACCAATATCAGGACAGTGAAAAGCAGAGTTAATTTGTCAGGTGAAAGAATGTCAGAGAAATATAGTTTAACTGTACAACAGATGGGAGACCACGAGGGAATACCAGGTGCTGTATGCGCCTGGAGTAGGAACTTGCAAGCCACTCCAGTATTCCTGCCAAGAAAACTCCATGGACATGGAGACACAAAAAGTCGGCCACGGCTGTAACGACACAACACACACACACACAACTTAACCCAAGGTCGCAATCCAGATCCATTTAAAAAAAAAAAACAGATGTGCATCTATCAAAAATAGATGTGCATTGCAGTCACAGTGTGTTCAACAATTTAAATGCTTGCTTGTTCCCCCCCCCCCATAGTATTTATGATTTCTGTATGTATTTCAAACCACAAGCCTATGTAGAATTATCCCCACCATGCATTGCTCCAATGCACATTGAGGGGCAAGTTTCTAAGCAAACATACAGTATTTTCCCATGCATGAGACTATATTTTTGTCTAAAATTGTTAGACTAAAAATTGAGGGTCATCAATTTTTGAAGCTGAGGAGAGAACTGTATGGTTGTGAAACTGTAAATTACGGTTGGAAATGTGGGAGTCATTTTATCCATGGGGGCAGCTTATAGACAAAAAAAAATATGGTGCATGCATTAAAGATGCACATGTCTTCTAATTCCTGTGTTCTTGCACATTGTAGTCACCTGGCCATATAGCCTGTGATAGGGGTCCATACCTTTTTCACTATTCCATCTTTTCTAGGGCAAATTAGATGTGATCCATTCAGTGATCCATCTCAAGCAGGACACATCCCTTTCCTCATTTTTTTCTCTCTCCTCCATTTCCATTAAACACACACACACACACACACACACATGCACACACACACACACAGACAGAGCTTGTGTAGATACAATACTGTATTAGAAAAAAAAAACACCCTTGCTGGCTCCTTGTGGAGCCCTGCAATGCCAATAAACCAGGCAGGAATAACACAAAACATTTTCTTTGTTTTTTTTAAACTGAGCTGGTTATGGCATTTATTTATTTATTTATTTTATATAGCTTGTATGCTGCCCACTACCCAAAGGTCTGGGCAGCTCAAAATCAAAGTAAACAATTAAAACATAAAAATTACAATAAAATTAAAACAATAAAAACATGTAAATGCAATAAATACAATACATTAAAAACACACGACTAAAATTGCCATCAGGACCCACAATCATTAGTTAAAAAAACTTTTGGAACAGGAAGGTTTTTACCTGGTGCCGAAATGTTATCAACGTCAGCGCCAGGCGAGTTTCATTTGGGAGGGCATTCCATAGTCTCGGGGCAGTTGCTGAAAAGGCCCTATACCTGCAAGCCATCCCTTTCACCTCCTTGAGGGATGGCTCTTTCAGGAGGGCTCCCTGGCTAGATCTTTATTGCCCGGTAGGTTCATATGGAAGGAAGCGGTCCTTCAGGTATCTAGCTCCTAAGCCATTTAGGGCTTTATATGTTAAAACAAGCACTTTGAGTTGGGCTCAGGCATTGCTACTACTGCTGCTACTGCTCTGGATCCTGGTTGATTCTTTGCTTCCACCACCACCCCCTTGCTCCCCTTGCCAATCCTCCTGCTCCATGGCCACTGCTGTCACCACTTAGGGAAGCCATGAGTAAAAAAGTTTGGGACTGAAGCTCCACATGCTTCCTTTTGGCCATTCCTGGAGGACTTCAGGTACTGCCCTTCTGTTACACCTGTTCCCTCTACTTCTCTAATAGACTTCAACTCCCCCCCCCATGGACTCTCTTCTCCCTTTTCCTTTACAGTCTTCAAGTATGCAAAGCCCCGTTTGACAGAGGTACCTGTATACCAATGTGCTGACATTACACTTTGAAAATTGTTAAAAAAAAAATAAAGACATCAGATGGCAGCGATTGGGAGACATGAACCCACACACCAGATGTATAGGAAATAAATTGATTTAGAGGTAAACTCGACGTGGAATGCAGGTAGCAATGCAATAGTAGTAGATGCCTGAAAGACTGGATTTGATGCAGAGAAAACATTCCTGCCAAGAAAACTTCATGGACATGAAGTCATGAAGAGTCAATCATGACTGTAATGAGGCAACAACAAAAGCAGCAGCAGCAGCAGCAGCAGCAGCAGCAGCAGCAGCAGCAGCAACAACAACAACAACAACAAAACATGGAGGGAAAACAAAAGAATTGATAATATGTTTGTTGTCTCAACCAAAAGAGAGTTCATGTTTGAGAGAGTCGGAATTCACAAGGAGTAACATGGAAACATTTCAGAATTGTGACTACAGCCTCTTTTACCTCATGGTTTCACGCAGATGCCACATTCAGAAAGAACAAAATGTTCATTGATCATTTCTGTGGGAACTTCAGAGCAAATCCTCTGACAGAATCCATCTTCAAAACAAATAAGTAATAATTAATGGACTCAAAATCCTGGTACTAAAAGCTGTTTCACTCCATTCTTTGAAGAAGAGTAACATAGCTGACCTCACAGTTACTCCTGAGGAGAAAACATACTGTCTTTCGATTCACGTTGGGCTTTTGACAAAGCCAAGGAGTCAATCTACTTCAAACAAATTTACACATAAGCACTTCCTTTTATGTGGGCCTGTAGAATCGCTCTGTTTTGTCAAGCATATATAGATCTGAGCCCGGCATATGGCATTCTACAAATCAGAAATAAAAGAGAGAGGAAAACATATAAAAAGAGATCACCCCCAGGAGCTTCTACCGAATGTGAACAACTGTGTCAGCATCAAATGCTAAGGGAGGTATACTGTGCAGACTACAGGATGAATTATGAAGCATGCAAAGGTAGCTAGGCGTCGTCCCGAAAACAAATTAAAAATTAATGATGAACAAAATCAAATTTTCTTTTGTGACTGATATTCCGTCACCTGAAGATAAATATAAAAAGCCATCAAAGGCAGAAATGCATTAGTTTCTATTTTAATGTGACTTACTGGAAGAAAATAATCACTAAAGCTCTAATGATAGCTTTTTGACAACTTCCTAATCCTTACAAGTTGTTGGTAAGAGCTGTATCAAGCCAAGCTGATTATCAGTGCTGGCTTTCTCCCTTGAGTAATTCAAAGAAACATACAGCCTATGATCATGTAGATGGAATTCAAACTTTTAAAACCACATCTACAGAGCAAGCCTTACAGCAAAAAAACAGAATCCTAGCTTCTGGCTTACTTCTGTCATCTACATCTTATGCAGACAATTGTCCCTCAAATCATAAAGTAAAATAAATGTAACAATAACAATCCCTGTTGAACTAGGTATTTCAGGAAGCGAAAGGGGACATCTGATTTTCTGTGCACTTCTTTATTGATTTTGTCCAAATAAATGTAATTAGGTTAGGGTCCTGTTGCTGGAGAATCAGCTGGAATTCTCATTTCCATGCATGAGTATATCTTCCCAAGGAGAAGACCTGTAACCTCTTGTTTAAGCAGAAATAGTGAGTGAAGGATAGGGTCCATTGCTTCGAATAATGGTAAACATGGGCAATTTGTAATTTCAATAGAGAAGATAAGATAAATGAGGGATGTTATGGTGGTCTTTAAACATAACATAAGAACATAAGAAGAGCCCTGCTGGATCAGGCCAAAGGCCCATCTAGTCCAGCTTCCTGTATCTCACAGTGGCCCTGTCAAATATATCTGGGAGTGCATGAGACTAGATATCTGTCTCAAAATACCACTCCCTTGCCTCTGGCCCTTGAAGTACCCTTGAAGACTGGAGATTACACATCTCCTTCCTGTTTTGTAACCTGTGATGGACCTTTCCTCCAGGATTCTGTCCAATCCCCTTTTGAAGGCATCCAGGCCAGATGCCATCACCACTGTGGCAGGCAGTTCCACAGACTAACAACATGTGGGGTAAAAAAAAAAACTATTTTCTTTTGTCTGTTTTTATTCTCCAAACCCTCAATTTGAGTGGATGCCCTCTTGTTCTGGTATTTTGTGAGATTGTCCCTCTATCCACTTTACTCATGTCCTACATTATTTTGTACATCTCAATCATATCCCCCCTCAGGTGCCTTTTTCCATACTAAAGAGCCCCAAATGCTGTACCCTTTCCTCATAAGGGAGGTCCCCTAGCCCAGTAATCATTTTAGTCACTCTCCTTTGCACCTTTGCAAAGGTGAGCAACTATAGATGTATAAAGGGCTGCCATTCAAAAGAAAGAGAAGACTTGTTTAAAAGACAAGCCCAGCCCTTCCACTGAATTAGATACAATGGTCAAAATCCTGTTGTGCAACTCTATCCACACAACTTGTGGTTGCACCCTATCCACAAACCCTTTAGAGCATTGTACAATTGGTTCTGCTGGGAACAATTGCACTGAATTGTGCAATTTCTTATTTCTTATTTCCCAACAGACCAATTAGGGGTGAATCTACTGTGCACCACTTTGTGATTGAAAAGATCCTGGCAAAAAATATGAAATTAAATGAGCACTCTCTGCTTGACCTCACTGAACACAAGAGGGATGTAGTACAATTATGTATAACATGGTTAGTCATTCCGAAGCCAGACAGGACATATGATATGTCTAAATGATCTATATATTATGTCCTAATGTTTAGTGAGATCAAGGGCCAGTTTGGATAAGCATGCACCATCATTCCTAGGTAAATATTATCTGCAGCAAGCCAATTAATTTAAGACATGTCCGTTTCTTCTTCTTCTTCTTCTTCTTCTTCGTACCACTTCCCTGTCCTTAGATTCTTTGAGGAAAAAAAGGATTTAGCTTAAGCATTATGAAGGCTTTCTGGTCAATCAGAGCTACGGATGGGCACAAAACAGAAAAAAAAATGTGTTTCATTTATTTTGTTTCATTCCCCCATGATTCGTTTCATTTTGTTAGAAATGGTTTTTTTAAAAAATTGCACAAAACAAAACAGTAATGAATTATTCATTACACGATAAAACAGGTCCCTTGAGTCCTAGAGGCACAAAAGGTGCCTCTAGGACCCAGGGGAGCCATCTTACAGTGAAACGAATTGGTTCGTTTTAAACAGGAAAAAAACAGCATTTCATTTAATTACTAACAAAATGTTGCTTCCCCATTTCATTTCATTTTGTTTTGCTTTGTTAGCTAGCAAAACAACAAAGCAGTGTTTCATTTTCCGTTTGGTGCTCATCCTTAGTCAGAACCATTCAACAAGGAAAAAGATAGCAGCAGAGAGTGGTGAATTCTTCTTCAAAGGAGGTTTTTAAGCTGTTGGATGACCACCTACAAGGATCCTAGAGCTATAGGTTTCCTGCTACAGCAGGCAGTTGGACTCAGTGACTCATTCCAGCTCTGCAGTTCTATAATTCTTTGGTTCTGACTTTCTAAAAGGCAAAGGCAGTCACAATCTCTCCCCTCCAGATCTTCTCTTTGGTTGTCAGGCTGCCTCTGGCTAACTGCTTCCAAAGCCAAGGTTTAGCCATGCTGTGCATCAAGAAGCCATGTTAAACCCTTCTAACCCCTGCTGCTGTGTACCCTTCTATACGGGCATGCTGCATACACGTGTGCTTTTACATTGCTGCCTTGAAGTTATGTTGTGAATCAAAGGAGACCACTGTTCGTGCCAGGATAAAGGCAATGCATTGGTAATTAGGGCCAAGTCTTTTATGTGAAAGATAATTCCTTGTGACTGATCAGCAAAAGAGGGGAGATGACATTGTATTTCCACCTCTGGCCACACCTAAAGTCCCCTGACTTTGAAGTGAGATGTTTCAATTAATTTATTCCTAGAAGAAAAAAAATAGAAGGGTTAGAGGAAGAGGTGGAGAAACACCATAGAGGAGTACAAAGAAGAGTTATATCCATCTTCATGACCACTTTCTTTGGGACATTCCATTACTTAGGCATCAACTGGTTCTCTGTTTTTCCAGCCAAGGGCACCTTTAATCTGTAAACTATTCCTTGTTGTCTATTTCAGGATTTTATTTCCCAAATGTAGGGAAAACTGGGGACAATGGCTTTCCTTC
The DNA here is from genome assembly GCA_023846285.1 of Phrynocephalus versicolor. Taxonomy (NCBI): domain Eukaryota; kingdom Metazoa; phylum Chordata; class Lepidosauria; order Squamata; family Agamidae; genus Phrynocephalus; species Phrynocephalus versicolor. The sequence goes on from JAHTLZ010000178.1 coordinate 2,642,790, forward strand.
TTCCTCCAGGCGATACAGCATTTTAGTTGAAATGGCATTGGTACCATTCTACAGTTTGGCGTCATGCTTTCTCTTTTTTCTGACTCTCCCCTCTCCCATATCAACTAAATAAAGCCTAACAACTAAATTCATGCAGAAGCAACTTCTATCCAAAGGAAGCATTCATTCCCCAAGCTACACATGACATCCTCTATCTTTCTATGTTCATCATGAGCATTTCTAATATTTCAGACCTGTGTCTTGTTGTTAGTCTCAGTTACAGAGCTGGTGAATCAATGGCAATGTGGCTCATGTAGACATAGGCAAACTCCACTGACTCATTAATAGTCCTCTACTTGAGATTAACAAAAGCAAAATAGGATTATAACCCCATTTTGCCTGTTATTTTTTTAAAAATCTGCTCTTTATACTCCTTGGTTTCCCCAAAATATTAATCTTCCATGTTTCTCCACCAGAAATTAGCAGATAAACCTTTCTAGCATTGCCTGTCTATATGGAAAAATTGTCAGAAAGTATCCTTCCTTCCTTCCTTCCTTCCTTCCTTCCTTCCTTCCACCCTTCATTCATTTGTTCATTTGTTCCTTCCTTCCTACCTACACCACCAACTTTAAATGATAACTGTTTTCTTGCTATAGATGTAACAGCCAGGCTGTGGGGCTTCACATACACTTTCAGTGTAGAAACATTGTTGGTCTGTTTTCAGACCCAGTTCAAACCACTGGTTATAACCTATAAAGCCCTATGCTGCTTGGGTGCAGGCTATCTCAAGAACATCACATTAGAGATGGACACTTTTAAAAAAAAAAGACATGCTGTTTCATCATTTTGTAAGCTTTCAAAACATTATGGAATAAACAAAACGGGAAACAGTATTTTGTTACGAAACAAAATGAAACCCTTCTTTTCCCCTTTGAATGTAATGTTTCATTACTCTGTAAAATGGCTCCCTTGTAAAAAGCTACCCACCAAATTTGGTACCATTAGGGCCCAGGGGAGTCATTTTATAGAGTAGTGAATTGTTTCATTATTGTTTTATTTTGTTACAAAAACAATATTTTTTACAAATATTTTTAGAAACGAAATGAACTACTAGCAGAAACAAAACAAAACTTTCTTTTTCTGTTGTGTGCCCATCCCTACATAAGCCTTCTTATCTCTTAAGATCATGAACTAAGAGACCTCTCAGTTCCACCACTTTCACAGAGATGGCTGGTAGGAACATAATAGATGGCCTCCTTGGTGGTTGCTCTGAGGTTGTGGAATGCAGTCCACCCGGAGGCTTGGTTGACCCCTCTCTCTTGCTTTTTGGATGATGGATAAAGACCACCCTATTCAGAAACTCTTAAACAACTATTTGGGAAGTTTTTGCTCTTTTGTGCTGCATATTATTATTATTTCATTGTTGCTTTTTGTTTATTTATAATGCATAGTAAATGTGTTTTTAACAGTTTAAACTGATTGCTTTAATATTGTGAATGTTCAGTTGTTTTAATGTCATAATGTGTAATGGTTTCAATCTATTGTTGTTTTTAAGAACTTTAATTGGGAGAAAGGTAGTATATAAATGTATACAAACAAATATGCTGAAAGAGCCTTAAGAAACTTAACATAGGTCAAATTTTTCCAGAATTTGTATTCCTATAGCTAAATAAGTTCTTCTTGCCAGTATATTGAAGTTAGAGGTCTTGGGAATCCCATATATATCCCTTGAAACCAGGACCACACTGCCTTTCAAGGCATGTTCTGAAATTTAGGATACAGCATAGAGGCTTCTAGAGGAAACCTATGAACTGTCTACTATACTAAAATAGAATTTCTTAGGAACGCTTTTAAAGAACAGGAATGCAAGAGAGCTGTTTTTAAACTAAAACAAGCAGCATACCCAAATCTGTTCTGCTTTCAAAACAGACAAATTATCCACACTGAAAAAGAAAATAGGACAGAATGACATGAAGAAAGAAATGCAAACTTCCTGAGCACTACAAGCAGGGTTTATTATTATTTCTTCTTCTTCTTCTTCTTCTTCTTCTTCTTCTTCTTCTTCTTCTT
>JAHTLZ010000178.1:2644848-2669759 GCA_023846285.1 Phrynocephalus versicolor
TCTTCTTCTTCTTCTTCTTCTTCTTCTTCTTCTTCTTCTTCTTCTTCAACTGAATATGGCTCTCAGGAATAAAAAGCAGGAAGCAAAATCCCATGAAGGACACCTTTATAGGCAGCTGCAGTACTGCTACACCTAAGGCAATCCTTCTCAATATTTACTGAGTGTGGTCATGATTGTGACACGTAAGGCTCATGGAAATTAAAGCCTTCACAAAGAGCTTTCTTCAGGCTTTATAATTTGGGCAAACTCATCATGTGCAGAAGGTCTTCATCTTCATCTGAACATAGAAGGAAACATGCCTGAAGAAGGGGTACTTGGCTGCCCTAGGATCTAGGTCCCCAATTTTCCAGGGTCCTGTCTAACATAGCCCTTATGACTGGCATGTCCAAACTTCAGCCCTATAGATGTTTTGGACCACAACTCCCAAAATCCTTTGTTATTGGAAATACAGGCTTGGAATTCTGGGAGTTGTGGTCCAAAACATCAGGAGGGTGAAGTTTGGACATGCCTGCCCTATGAGTAGCAGAGAACTTCAGATGCATCACTTTCTGTTAGCAGATGGAACAATTTTTTTCTGATAGGATGCAGTAGCACTCCTCTGAATCCCAAGATTGGGAATATGATCTGTTTCCTACAGTGCCCAAGAGTGTCTTTTATATAGCATTACCAGAGATAGATGATCAATTTTACTTTCACCTATATTTCATTTTTTTGGGGTGGGTGGGTGGAAATACCCACCCAAATCTTATGTTCTTTCCATCCAGCTTCAAAAATGGCTGCTCTGTGGCTGGACTATCCGGTGCATGGGGCTTGTTTGCCCTTGTGTCCAAAGGGATGTGATACCGGGTGTGATAATTGTGTTTGGGTAGGGGAGGGGGGAAGAGGACTGTATATAGCAAGACTCCTCCCCAACCCAAGCCTCTTGCCATCTGAGTGTTCCCTACCTGCCCTCCACCTGTTTTCATGCACTAGTGTGAATTTAACTGGTCGCCTTCAGGGTCCGGATAGGAATTTTTGATCAGTTCTCAAGATTGGCTGGATGAGAGCAGGAATTTTTCACCTATGCCACACTAGTGGAGGGTGGTGGTTTTTAGGGAGTCCCTTTGATTGGTCACACTGATGGCAGAAAGGCGGAAAAGGCAGCAGTGAATCAAAATTCATCAGACCTGTTCCTAGCCCATCCAACCCCTGGACAATGTGGATCAAGGAATTACAGTGTCAGGGGGAGGATGTGCAGGAATGCCTCTCTGGACCTGGAGCAACCAGTAGCAAGACTACAGGACCCGGAGTGTGGTATGTGAATTTGCTGGCCCAGAGGGCACTGTCGCCAGGACTGTACCAACAGGGGACAATGACTTACCCTAAGCTGCCTGGTTGGAGGGGTCCCAGGGGACCCTGGGGTTCCAACCAATGATCCTCATGGAGCCAGGCCCCTCTAACATACATGGTTGGATGTTATGTTTAATCAGTTAATAAAGTGTGGCCCAGTTTAATCCCCACACCTTGTCTCACGTCTTTATTTTGTGTGGGAGTGCAAAAAGTACACAGCGCTTACAAATAAGCACGTCAAATTCTCATAGAGTTGCAATGGCCAGATCAATAGGTGCAGGTAGTCCAAGGTCGTACGCATCACACATTATACTTACCTGCAGTTTAAGAGGCAAGGTAATGTTTTAAAGATTAGGAGTGTATCAGAGAGAGAAATAAAAATGGGGGCGAGAGATTGTGACCTCTAACTGTGTAGTCAAGGAATTAAAACACTTGAAAGATTCAGAATTTTAAAATGAAAAAGTAAAAGCTAGACTATGCAAACTATTTGACTTAAAAAAGGAAAACCATTGTTGAAATTATGGAAGAATTAAAACTATGGGTCACAGCTACAGCAACAACAACTGAAAGGTATGATGGATATTTGAAACAAAGTAGAGAAAACAATTTTGAAATAACCAATAATTTATTTATAAATCACACTAGAAAATGCATAGCTAAAAAAATTAGGCCCATGTAAAGATGATGCTCCAAAATTTTAGAAGGAAAGGTACAAAAGCCCAACCAGACATCTATAAAATGCCTCATTGATTTAAGACATTTGTAAAGAACCTTGAGGATAGCAAATTGATGATATTGTAATGATAATTGAAATGATTAACAGGCAAGTAAAGGCTGTGAAAAACTGGAATGCACATGGTCCAGATGAGCTGCACAGATTTTGGCTAAAGCATTTAACAAGTCTCTGTCAACATATGGAAGTGCAATTTAATTACTTACTTCAACATTGTGCAACTGAAGATTGGATAACAACGGGCTGCACATTTCTGTTAATCGAAGATCATCAAAAGGGCAATGAACCCACTAATTATCAACCAGTTACATGCTTTCCAATGTTGAAGCTCCTAACACAAATACTTGCAGGATCAATATATAATTATTTAATTAAACGCTCCCTATACCCAACAAAACAAAAAGGGGACTTTAAAATTCAAGAGAAATTAATTTTTTTTTAAAAAAAAAATATTTAGTTAAAATATTTTTACCCCACCTTTCTTCTTAGAAATGACCCAAGACATCTTACAACATTGATTGACACTTGCCTAAAAATAGGATTATTAAAACTATCAGAAGTTCCTCCAGAAGAACATGGAATACCATATTTGAGAACAAGCAGGAAAAATTAATACTCTTTTTTTTTTTTGATAACCTATGCAAAAAGCTTGTCAGAGACAGAATCTCTGCTAAGCACAGTGGGAATATTTTGTGAAAATATTCAAATGAAATTTGGAATTGACAAATGTCATTCCTGTATATACAATGTAGCAAGATTGAAAAATGAGATGAAGCTGAGTATAAAATGGTGATATTATAAAATTGCTATCAAGTGATGAAAATTATAAATACTTTGGAATACTAGAAGCAGATAACATCCTGCACACAATGGTTAAGGAACTGACAGAAAGAGAATACATCAAAAGACTGAGGAACATCTTAAAATAAAAACTGAATATTGGAAATGCAATCAAAGCCATAAACACATGGGCAATTCCAGTATTTAGATAACAGCTGGGATAGTAGATTGAAACCAAATCAAATAGAAGAACTAGATTGAAAAACACAGAAACTAATGACCATGCATAATGCACTACATCTGAAAAGTGATGCAGACAGAGTAGGTTTAAGATGAAAAATCTGATGCCTTGGATTACTGCATATATAGCAGTATACGAGGAAAACAGAAACCTAAAGGATCATATTAGTCCAATTAGAGAGAAATTCCTTAAGGTGGTAAAAGTGGAGAATATTTTGAAGACAACAGAAACAAACTATCAATATAAGAAACAACAATTTGAAAATAAATTAGTTGAAAAAAAATCAACCACTGTATGGACAACACCTGATAAATATTGACTGGAAATATAATAATTTGACGTGGGCACTGCCAATACTGGGGACGATTAATAAAAAGAAAAGAAACTGAAGGCTTGATATTTACTGCACAAGAACAAGCACTCCAAACCAATGTGATAAAAGTTAAGATTCCAGGAATGAGTGCTGACAGCAAATGTCAACTCTGCCAAGAAAAAGATGAAACTGCGCCATACCTCATTGGAGAATGTCCAAAGATTCCACAAAAAGATTTCAAAATTAGATATGATAGAATGACAACATTAGTGCACTGGTCAATATGCAAAATAATAATAATAATAATAACTTGCCATCCTCCAAAAACCCTTGGAAAAATCAGGTAGAGAAAGTGTCAAAAAATGAAAAAGTCAAGATCCAAACTGAGAAACACTTTGAACATAAAACACCAGGCATAGTAGTAATGGAGCAAAGATATGTCTAGACTTGGCAATTCCAGGTGATGGCAGAGATTAAAATATGAATTTGAAAAACTAACAAAATGCAGACATCTAGAATTGAAACATCTCACTTGTGAATGAAACACACTTCAATGGTCCCCATAGTCACCAAGTCTTTGGGAACAATATGAAGAAATTTCTTACAGTATTATAAGACAGTTACAGATCTCAGAAACAACACTATCAGAGCTACCAAAAATTGGCAATATTAGGAACAGCATGCAACTAGTGATAATATTTAACAGATAGAGGTGGGGTGTTTTTTTTTTTTTTTTGGTTAAAAGTAGAGATGGGGGCAAGCTGCCAAATGTGTCCCAATTCAAAGGTAATGAACCAGAAACCACAATTTTTGGAGTTGGCAACCAATAAACCACAAATCAATTAATCAGTTTTTCAGGGCTTTCTGCTTTTGTTTTTAAGACAGTCCTCTGGACCTCGCAAATGTTAAGGGACGAATCCTTAACAAACCAGCAATATTCTGCTTCTTTTTTATTCATCCCCATCTCTAGTTTAAACTTGTATCTGTTGCCTGTTCCGTAATACCAGCCAAAATCATTAACAGAGCTCATGTCCTTTCTATCCCACATATGAAGAAATTTATGAATGTGTGTAAATTACTCTTAAAGCAAAATAAAACCAAGGCCAAGTTCTCACCCATTCTGACTTTCTGTATACATGTTTCTAAATCTCATTGCTCCCTGGCTTCCATAGTGGTTGGTAGGAAGCCTGTTGCACATGGAAACAAACATCTCCCCATAAACAAAAGTTTGGTGCAAAAGTCCTGTGCCATAAGAAAGCAGGCCATAGAGATGATCTTCCGAGTTGATTTCAGTCACTTCTTCTGTTCTTTGAATCTGCGATAAGGCTGGTGTCATGTTTTTCTATTCCTCATTGCCTTGCAAGGTCCAAAAGTTATTAAGCAATCTTTTCCCATGTTATCTAGAGATGCTGACATCAAATGTAATATAGGTTCACTATCATGGGCATATAATGCTGGTCTATGAAACAGTTTCCTTTTAACTTCTTACTGCTTAGCGATGGGGAGGCTGAACTTACTCCCACCACCGGTCACACTGGAAAATCCAATTTCCTGCACCAAAGGATAGATATTGATACATGCAATTCCACTTGATAGATCCATAAAAACCTGGCTCACTTACAAATAAGATACTATGTTCTCATAACTAGTGCAATATATTCCTTAGATTGAGCTCAAAAGCACAGTTACAGAAGTTGGGCAGGGGTGGGGTGAGGGGAGGGACAGACTTACGTAAGACATACAGTATTGCAATCCAATTGCCTCCACAACTGTGGAGTTTATTACTGAAATTCTTTCTGGAGGGGTACGTGTTGAATGATAATAGGATATATAGTCTTTTTGATGATCAGAATAACAATATTCTCTAGCTAGGATCATTTTCCTGAACCCAGATAGAAAAAAAGTCTGGAACAAAGTCACTTCAGATTCAGATACTTCTTGTGTGGTGAAGCTAAGGAGGAGCACTTTCTTTTTCCTTCTTCTTTTGTCTAGGTTAGTTTGCTACAATTTGCGGAAGTATTTTCATATTGTTAGGACTGGGTCTGTTAATTGAAAGAAAACAGGAACAATGAGGGAACAATGCCGCCATCTGGAATCTTTTATTCAGGTTTATTTGTTGGATTGTTGTTGTTGTTGTTGTTGTTGTTGTTGTTGTTGTTGTTGTTGTTGTTGTTGTTGTTGTTTAATCCTTTGTTGTCCACCACCCAGAGTTCCCTATGGGAAAATAGGGTGGTTTATAAATGTAAGTAAGTAAGTAAGTAAGTAAGTAAGTAAGTAAGTAAGTAAGTAAGTAAGTAAGTAAGTAAAAGTAAATAATAATAATAATAATAATAATAATAATAATAATAATAATAATAATAATAATAATAATAATAATAATAATAATGCAATAGAAACAACAAATCCACCATGAAGATTCCAGCCTCCATGAAATACCAGTCATACAATCTACCGGAGGGATATCCATTTCCCATGTGAAAGCAACATTTTAATGAGGGCATCATGTTGCAGAATAGAGAGAGGTTGTTATTCACTTCACATTTAAGGTTTTTATTATTGTTTTAATTATTTATTGATATTTGATGTTTTAACTGTCTTAATTCTTTATTGCAAGCCGCCCGGAGACATTTGGGTAGTGGGCGGCATATAAGTTGTAAAAATAAATAAATAAAATAAATAAATTTACTTTCGGTAGCTAGTAAAAAATGGTGGATTTTTCTTACCTTTTCATAAGCACTTGCAGAACTTCATCCACTTGACAGAGTGCCTATGTGAAGTGCATGCCACCGTGCAGGATCTGAATGGAGTTCAGTTGCAGAAGCAGTAGAAATAAGCCCTAAATTATCTAAATTGCACAGCTCCTGGAAAGGTTGAGGGGAAAGGAAAGAAATGCTGGGAGCTTTGCCTGCACACAAGAAGTCAAGTAGTATCTTATGGTGGAGTTTCATACCTCCAACCAGGCCAGAACCCATTATAGCGCTCTTTTTTCATGTTTTCCCCACCGTTCAGTCATGCATGACCACATATACTGTAAATACCTCAGAATATTTAAACACAAATTAAAGCTGATGGTTTACAAATCTACTCTAAGCCAATGGATTGTAATTTGTGAGAGATATAATTTAGATCAAATGGAAGTCAATGGTATTTGCATACCCCCGATTGCCATTCCCTACGTATAACCTCTGTGTTCCCCTTCCACTTCCATTTTCATTCTGTCCCACCCATATATCGTATAAACATCTGCCTACACAGGGCATCCCCTTCACATTTGATGAAATGGGCTACAGACCATGAAGATGTATGCCACATGACATAAAATGTGTTATTCTTGAAAGTGCTACTACAAAACTATGTTGTAGTGAAGAGGTAGCCCTGTTAGACTATGCTATGTTGTTTATCTTTCATCCATCACTCCTGCCACTTCCGTTGCTCTTTCTCTTCAGGCAATCTTTCCCTGAATGACTGCCTGCTTGAGTGAGGCTTTTAAATGGCTGGCTGTGCCATACTGCTTTGAATGGCCACTCCACTCGGGACCTGATTTCAGGTGGGGCTCCTTTGCCATCTTACTGAAGAGGTGCAAAAGTCCATGTGCCCGTGATGGTGGCTGTGTTGGCAGGAGACCTACTTTTACCTTCATCTAAATATTCGCTCACAGGACTGGTTGAACTATAAATAAATGGGTCTGTTCTACAGATTTCTGTACATCAGACATGAAAATGTTCTCCGGTTAAAGGGGGAAATTGAGCGAATTGCTGCATTTGAGACACAGAATTTTTATGCACCATAAAGTTATTCATCCAATTAATTTCCTTTGGGAGGGGGAGAAAGTTAATTGATGCTTGTCTCAGTTCCCCAATGAAATCTCGTTTATCATAGGACTGGTGACAGTAGACCACAAAGCTTTCTTCGGAAATATTTCAACCTAATAAGCAAAAACTGTGGTTTCTTTAATTTTTTTTTTTTATTGAAATGCTGGTTCACTTGCTTTTCAATTGAGAGTATTTGAATAAAAGAAAGAGGGCTTATTTCTGCATTAGTGGATTTGTTTGGATGTATTGCTTTCCATGACTGTGCTTTGGTACTCTTTGATCATTGGCCTCTTCTGTAGGAGATGGGATAGAAATGTATGAAAAAAATAAAACTAAAATACTTCTGTCCTGGACAATGAAAAATGTTTCAGATTAGGTTCCTGTGGAAATAGAGATGATGAGAGTAAACAGCGCCTTCCATTGGTCATAGCACCATACAATCAGATTTATGGAAGATATATTACGCATGGGTTTGCACAGTATTTGAAAACTATTTTAAGGCAGCAGATAAATGAAACTGCCAGCACTGACCACCGTATTGGAGATTTTTAAAAAAATAAAGTTTGGAGATATCAGGCATCTTTGCTAAAGAGGCTTTCTAGGAATGTGGTTATTCCTTTAGTTAGCAGAGTATAATACAATGTGCATGTACACATGTGTGCATGCATGCGCGCGCGCGCACACACACACACACACACACACAGAGAGAGAGAGAGAGAGAAATACACAGAGAGAGACAGATTTGTTCTAAACTTACACGTTGTGTGGTAAAAATCACTTTAGAAGCATTTAAAGCAAAAGAAAATGTATATTTAGTTACATTTACCATCTGTAGTTACAGTCAGTAGGAAAAAAGGGAGGCAATGAGGTTTCCATCATGCAGGAGCCCCTGCATGCCTCCTGCTTGCAATCTTTCCCTCTCCCTGGTGCTGGCCAATCAGACAGGGAGGAGGGATGATGCATGTCCTTGTACAGCTCCTGAATGGCCAGTGCCAGGGAGAAGGAAAGATGATGCATTGAAGGCTACTTCCTGGTTGGAATTTCACCCAGCATGAATTACAGCAAGGTAAGACAGTGGTTGATTTTGTTCCGGAGAGTGGGACTGGGTTCCAAGCACCAGCTGTGCTGGAGTGTTTCATTTCAAAACCAGTCCCCTTCTGAAACAAAACACCCTGCTGTACTTTCAACATGTGCCTATCCTTTTCTTGGTTGAGGCACATGTCGAAAACAAACCAATTGTTTGTGCTATCTATCTATCTATCTATCTATCTATCTATCTATCTATCTATCTATCTATCTATCTATCTATCTATCTATCTATCTATCTATCTATCTATCTATCTATCTATCTATCTATCTACTGCAAGGTGGTCTGCATTAAACATGAAATGTAAAATATTAGCTATTAAAATAAAGAGATAGAACCAAATATAAAGGGTGACTGGCAAGAATAGCTATAAACAAGCCTCAGGGAAAGAACAACAAATAAATAAATGGAAAAGACACATTAGTGGTTGCCATATGCCTCTTTAAAGACCTTAAAGTTCTTAAACGCTCTCTTAAAGGCAGGCAGGTACTTTGCTAGGCCTATCTCGCTAGGTAATTTATTCCATATAGAATCATAGAATCATAGAATCATAGAGCTGGAAGAGACCTCAAGGGCCATCTAGTCCACCCCCCTGCCATGCGGGAACCCTATCACAGTATTTCCGACAGATGGCCATCAAGCCTCTGCTTAGAAACCTCCATGGAAGGATACTCCATCACCCTTTGTGGCAGCATATTCCACTGCTGAACAGCTCTAACCATCATAAAATTCTTCCTAATGTTCAAATGGAATCTCTTTTTCTGTAGTTTGAAACCATTGCCGCGAGTCCTAGTCTCTGAAGCCATGAAAAACAAACCTGTTTCCTCTTCAATATGACATCCCTTCAAATCTTTAAACTTAGCTATCATATCCCCCCTCAGCCTTCTTTTTGAAAGGCTAAACATTCCCAGTGTTTTGCATCACCATTATCCGGACCTCCCTCACAGTGGCCACCCGGAACATGAACGCCCATGAAGCTCTGATGGGCTGGGTTACAGCTGACCTTAGGGCAATTCACTCAGCCAGGTATTCAGGTCCCAAGCCGTCGAGGCAATCTGCCACCCGCCTCATAAATGACACAAGCGCTGTTAGGTTAATAGCATACTGCATATTCTATATGTTCTTTATTTTATTATTTTATATACAACTTTGACATTTTTGGTTGGTATCCTGTTTAGGGAACTTCCACAGAAGATGCCGCTATGCTAGGATTACTACAAGCTGCAGGTTGTGTGTAACCAGTCATGCAACCAGCACCTTGTCCAATCTCCATGTGAACTTCTGCAGTTTGAATTCCGCATATATCATTACTGAACAGTATGTTGGTCTTTGAATGTAAGTGGTTTATGACCATGCACAAACAAACAAATAATATATGCAAGTTGTCTGTTACCAGTTTAATGCTCCTTTTCCTCTCACATCCATTAGGAACATATATGTTCATGTGCACAGACATCAGATTGCATGTGTAGATTGCATTCCTGTTATACACAATAAAGAGACTCTTTGTGCCGGCGCCCGTGCTCACACCTGGAGCCCCTGGTTTGCAGCCAATTTGTATAACTGATTTTTAACAGGCAATGGCTCTGTTAATTCAACTCATTAGTTCTTGATATTATTTGATACTTATGGATGATGAAGAACTCAATCATAGTGTTGCTTCATAACAGTGTAGCTGCACTTCTTGCAAAAAACACATCAATAGATAAAAATGTTTAGTGAAGTATATACATGAAACTGGTATTTAGAGTTTCAGTGCAGATAGTAATTAGTGTACCACTTGTCATTTCCAGTGTGCTGTGAAATATTATGGCATGTTGTGACTGTATTTTATGGAATTCGTTACATGCCTGTCACTTTAATTCAACTGGAAGCGTTCTTTATGACAATTCATATACTATCATAAAATCAGTCAGTCATATTTATTATTCGGGTACTGTACATCTCAATGTGGAAAAATAAATTGGAAAAGCAGGAGGAAGAAAATCTTGTCCAGTTCAGGATGATTAAACTGAACACTGAAGGCAGCTGAACAAGGTAGAAGGAAATTGTTTCCTTTTTCTACCTCTCTTTATTGGACCACTGCAAAGAGCAACTAGATACCTAGTTTTCAGTGGTAGCAACAATCATCATCAGGCTGTTTCCGCAAGTTTCAGGCATGGTTGTTGCTCACACCAGACAAGTTTTCTTGAGCAGCATGCAAACAACTTGCAGTGTGTGTTTGTGTGTGTAAACTTCTCCTTGAGTTGGTGTTGTGACATTACAGCCATGACCGACTCTTCATGACCCCATGTTCATGGAGTTTTCTTGGCAGGAATACTGGAGTGGTTTGCCAGTTCCTACTCTAGGCTGCCTACAGCACCTGGTATTCCCTCGTGATCGCCCATCCAAGTACTAACCAGGCCTGATCCTGCTTAGCTTCCTAAATCAGGCGAGACTGGATGTGCTTAGGGCATCTAGCCTCTTTGAATTTGTATCCCATCTCTTCAGAGAAACAAATCAACATACAGTCCTCATTTCCCACCTTCCCATCTACACACACATACACAAACATTTTTCCCTATGAATTTCAAAGGTTCTATTTGCTGTGGGGAGTAAAGGGATTTTGCGCCCCAGGCAAAATAGAGTGAGATGCACTATCGCCAAGCACTGTCAGGTGCACAAGGGGGTGGGGCAAGGTCCCTATATAACACAGCCTTGCCACCCACATGGCCTCTTTGTCCTTCCTAGCCCACAGGGAAATAAAATCAGAAAAAAGACAGCGTGGTTCCCCCAGAAAAGACAATGAAAATGCAAGAGCAAGCATTCCTTTCTAAATGGAAAGCTAAGGTGGAATTGTGTGTGTGTGTGTGTGTGTGTGTTGTGTTGTTACAGTCATGACTGAGTCTCCATAGAGTGTTCTTGAGAGTACTATTGGAGTGGCTTGCCAGTTCCTACTCCACAAAGCTTTCACAACTAGGGTTTTTCTCCAGGTAAGCCACATTTAGGCATCTGTAAGCTTGGCTTTCTCAGGTGGAGCTTCCAGCATGAAATAGTATTGGCTTCGCTTTATACAAAGTCCAAAAATCCTTGCATACTCATGCAGAATAAGAGCAACATGGTGCCACTAAAATGGGTGCCTGCAACATTTCTCTAAAGGAATTCAGTTATAATTTTCTGAAATGCAAGTAAGAGGGGTTGTTTAAAGATCCTTCTGTTTGGGTTAATAAGACCCACATGCCTGCAGCCCTAAAGCTGTGGTGGTGTCTCTTCATGATGACAAAGAGCTATGTAACAGGGTTTCACCAAGATCAGCAAGGAAGCACTTTTCTGGAGGTTCCTCATGGCTTCTTTGATTTGTTTACCTCCATCCACAGCTCCTTAGCCTCCTTGATTGCTTGCCAACCAGCTGTGCATTTTCCCTACTCCAGAACAGCTGTTTCCCTGTGTGTCAACAGATATATGCACAGTAGAGGCTTGGAGGCTATAAAGAAATTTCATGCTCATAAAATGCTTTAAAGCTAAATTGTTCACCATGTTGTGAGCTTTAAAAAAAAGCATTGGCAATAAAGTCTGTGCATCAATGAATTGTGGGACTTCCCAACATGTCATCAGGCTGTATGAAACTTGAAACTTCCAATTTTCTTCTTAATTTTGCCAACTAAGTTCTACAAAGGTTTTTTTTACATATTCCAGGCATCTCATAAATTGCCCTTTTGTGGGGGAGGGAGGAATGGTTATTAAATTTTAGGCTCATCGACAGAGAGGAATCAGTTGTGAATTTTAGCATTATATCCCAAGCATCTACACGTAAAAATGAGAATTAGGCTGTTTCCAACATCCACATTTATCACCCTTTGAAAGAATTTTCCTATCGGTTAACTTTAACACATTGTAAAGGTGGCAGTTCATGCTCTATGAGCCATTGTATATCATATTTAGGTATTGCTTATGCACATAATTAGCACACAGCAAGAGTGCTAACAGAGAGTGAGACTGGTACATCTTGGGAGAGGTTTGCAAAATCACATTTGGGGGCTATACAGATAAAATATCCCAGTCAATATGAGTATTTTCAGCATGGAGATGGCCATGTTGTCCCTTCACATCACAGCAGTGATGAAGTTGAGAAGTTATAGATGGAAGGAAAAATCTGGAGCTCTGAATCAGCACTGACACATTTGAATATGCAACGTTTCAAATCTACTTTTTAAAAACACTTTTTCTCTGTCCCCCAAGCACCACCTGCCAGCTGATTGGCACTGGGGTGGGAAAAAAATTCCCCACCCCAGCACTGATCAGCTGGCAGGTGGGGCTTCAGGGGAGGGAAAAAGTTTTTACTAAAAAGCCCAGGGCTTTTAAAAAAACACTTTTCCCCTCTACCAATTTCCAACACCCCCCCCCCCATGAATCATTTTGTTAGTGGTTTGTTTTGTATGATTTTTTTGGGAAAAATGTATGAAACAAAATGAAAAAATGTAGGGGGACAAATGGGAATGAAATTAAACATACCTTTTTTGTTTCGTGCACATCCCTATTAGTAATGCAAGCATTGAAACTTATGTACATTGCTTGCTTATATGGAAAGAAACATTCTGTGACACACAAAGGATATAAGACAAATAGAGGCAGGCTGAATCTGATCACAGGGTCAATATATTGCATTCTCTTTTTGTAACACTAGATTGGATTACTATTGCTTCCTAGTTGTTCTATATGCCTTCAATGAAACCAAATCTGCATATCATGCTACACTTGTTAAAGCATTCTAGATAACCAATCCCAAAAGTAGCTGCAGTGAGCTCTACGGAAATGAAATACATAATTTTACCCCAAGGAAGAGGCTCTGCAGTATTTTATGCCACTTTAAAGAAATGTTTACTGTAAATTAATTTGATGAGTCTTAACAAGCTGCATAGTTTAAAATTACATGATATTGCACTCCAGTTGAAGCCTCTGGACCACCTCAGAGCTGTTACAAGATGGTTATTCCCTCCATAAATATATAGTAAGCATAATCAACATATCCTTGATTATCATATTTGTGTTGCAATTTGTTTTTATTAAGCTGGGACAGTGTAATGACAGAGTCTATGAACATGAAATATTGTTCCTTCCTTGTAAATGGGATTCTACTCAGTTCATGACTTGGGACAAAACCAGGGATTTATTGATTTGCAATGAAACAAAGAACCAGCCCCTGTGTTTTGCAGTCTACCTTCAATCACAAATGATTTTTAAAACATTCCACTGTTGGTTTTAACCTGCTGGCAAAATTCAAATCTACTATCTACATAGTTCTGCCCACAGCTTCTCTTTGTTAGACATGTTTGGGAGTCCTTTTTTTCTAATATGGCATATTGAATCTCTATGCTGGAGGTGTGTAAATACCATCTGCTTCTATGTGGTTCAAATAATTCTTCCTACACTTGGCAACTCAATTCATTCAAATTAATTTTCAGACCTTCTAGCTTAGTTTCTATTGGAATAGAGCATTTGCATGTGCTTTCATGTGTCCGAAATACCAGGGGTGGGTGGAGAAAAGGGGGAAAATAAAGGACACTGGCCTACTATGAAAGTGGGTGCCATCAAGTACTCCAAGACCTGCACTGTGCACACACAGATTCTTTCTTTTTTGCTTGCTTCCTTTTCCCTCCCAGAACCAAACCATCTATGTCTGAGAGGGCCATGTGTGAGGGTTTGACAGGTAGGTGTCCCGGTTCTGAGTGTAAATGAAGACTGTCCATTCCACTGGTACGTTTTTCCAATAAAGATTTCTTTGCAACTTGACAAGTTTCTTTCTTTCGCACAACAGGTGCAATATATTCCATGCATTCTATACTTTCTTCAACATTTTTACCAAACAAGAAAGGGTTGCTAAGACAACTGTCCAACATCTCTGTAGGGAAATTTTTGTCAGGGGAGCTTAATGTATGTCCGCGGATCCCCGACCGAAACACTGGCTCCCACAACAAGGGTGATGAGTCCATTGAGCTACAGGGTTCTCTCTCAAGGGCTGCCTCAATCTCTCCCTCATTCTCCCCATGTTCCCCGGGCATCTCAGGGGTTTAACTTCCACGGACCAGGATAGGGGTTCCACTGACCGCCACACCCGTCTCTCATAACTCTCCTTCTCCCTCTCACGTCCCTCAACCGTTTGTGTCCCAAAGTCCCTCTTCAACTGTTTCTCTCTCTCTTAACTGCCACTTCTCCCTTGCGCACACCTCCTCCTCATCACCACTATCAGTGACCCAATATGCCTCCTCTATGACTTCTGTAACTACTTTTTCCCCTTCCCCTAATTTAGTCTCTTACTGTTCCTTTTCTATTAATTTTAGAGATGGGCACAAAACGAACAATTTTTCGTTTCCGTTTTCATTTTTTAATTTTGTTACGTAATGAAATGATAAATGAATTTTGTCTCTAAAATGAAACAAAACGAACAGAAACATCGGGAATTTTGTCATCCGTTTCATTTCCGTTACTGCAATATGAGTGAATTGCTTAAACTCCTAAAAAAAATCACAAAAAATGAAATAAATGGTAACAAAATGGTAATGAAACAAACCAAACTGAAAACGATTTTTTTGCAAAAATTCACGAAAAATGGAAACGAACTGAAACGGACCCTCCAAACGACAAACGACAAACGAAGTGCCATTTTTTTATTCGTGCCCATCTCTAATTAATTTATATTCTGTCTCATTATCTTTTCCTTTCACATTTTCCCATCCAGATGGCACACCTCTGGCTGCTGCTTCTTCCTCCTGGACACTCTCACACCATGTCACGTTAGCAGTCAGAGATGGACCTAAGGCAATCCCTTCCCCATTTTTATATGTCCATGGGTGGTGTTCACATTTTCAAGACATTGGGTTTTTTCTTCTTCTTTTGCCTGTGTTTGCTGAAAGAAGGAATATTTTCAGTTAGTAGCTTCACTGTCCCAGTAGGTGATTGCTGCCTTATAGTGTCACCCACCCCCAGTGGAACATGGGTGAGCATAGTCATCTTCAGAAGAAGCCCTAAGTAGATGATAGAGAGGTTTTGACATGGATGACATGACTATTAGAGAGGTCTTTCAACACTAAAGGTGCTACGTGAATCACACAGAATAATAGCAGCAGTTCTACACCAAAAGTACATTATTCTCACATCAAGCCTTCCTGAAAAAAGAAAGGTTGACGGAAGAGTGAAACAACCTAAAATGAAGATCCATCAATTGACGGACCCCCTGACAAAGTTTTCAATGTGAAGGATCCATTGTGATCTGTTCATAATTAGACCCTCAAATGGTGAGTGGACTCATAGTCTAGTCCACAACTTTAAACCTACAAACTTTGAATCCACTTCTACTGGCTTCGACTATAGATGTGACAGGTGCATTGAATTAAGAGAGAAATAAAGCCACCCTGTATGGCAAGGGGAATATAAAATTAAAACCATTTTGCAGAAATCTTTTTTTCAGTTTTGAAAAAAATCCCAAGCTTTATTGTGTAACTGTTGATACATTGTTGGGGGATGATGATAGATTAATATGCAACAGCTGCCACAATTTCATAATAGGTTTCTGAGTACATAGGTAGGATTGGATTATTTCTTTTTAATTGTGCCATTCACACTCAAACTGCTAATACCTCCTCTGTTCAAGATCACTAAGATATGGAATTGCCTTTCCTAATAGTCATGGTGTGGCCCATGATCATTCGGGTACACCTGCTACCAAAAACATATCCTGAAAGAGCTTTCACTCTGAGCAACACTCATTACGGAAGTAGGAATGTTAGCCCAGCATTTTTACGATGTGAAGTACTGCATATTGCCAATCAAGATGTTCTCTGATGGCTTGGAAATATTATTATTGCATTTGCCGTCTGTGTTTTTTTTCTTGTTCTCTTTTAAAAACTTGTATTAACTGGTTGATCAATTCTGACCTTTCCTGGAGAAAAACAACCTTACCATGTTGATCTACGCATACACTGAGGTTAAGTTACTGTACAGTACTGTCTGCTGGGCTGTCCTTAAACAGTGTCTAGACACTACAACTTGTTTCATATTACTGGGAACACCATTTACCAGAAAGGAGTCTCTGTTTTA
Source organism: Phrynocephalus versicolor (assembly GCA_023846285.1). Lineage (NCBI taxonomy): Eukaryota > Metazoa > Chordata > Lepidosauria > Squamata > Agamidae > Phrynocephalus > Phrynocephalus versicolor. The sequence goes on from JAHTLZ010000178.1 coordinate 2,661,217, forward strand.
TTATGGAACAGTTGAAAAATTGGCTTTGAACTGGAAAGCCCTGAATTGTTTTGGCTACAGATAATGTAAGGGCTGTGTCTTCCCTTATAAAAAGCTGTTTGGGGTGTGAAATACTAACTAGAGGTCTAGATCAGAGGTGTTCAAACTTTTTGCAAGAAGGGCCAGATTTGTTGAGGTGAAAATGTGTGGGGGGGCCAACCATTCAGCCACATTTGGCCCCCGGGCCAGACATTGGAAAAGTCTCTAACATGTAAGGAGGCAGGGAAGATGCTGCAGCCATGGAGCCGTGGTGGGTATGTTGGGCAGGTGGCGGGGGTGGGTGGGTGGACGGAGGCAGGGAGGGCAGGCAAACTGTAAAACTGCAAGCTGATGCCTCCAATCCGGTATGAAGAGAGGCCAGCTGGTGGGGATACATGACAGGCTGAGCCGGCAGGGAGAAGAGACCATGGGCTGCTCAAATTTGAAGATGGGCCACATGTGGCCCCCAGGCCTGACTTTGGACATGCCTGGTCTAGATGTATATGCTATCTCATGTGTATGTGTCTTTTGAGTTTTCCCCCCTCCATATGTTAAGAATAAATCTCAACTAATATTAGATTTGATGGAAAAGGAAAAGGCTCACCTGGTATGCATAAAGAAAACCTGGGTGGGAGTAGAAAAGGGGAAGCAACCCATTCCCAGTTATGTCTCCCAGAAGCTTCGATATAAGCATCATGGCAGATCACAGTAGCAAAGCAAAGTGGTCTGCTTATATACCACCCCATAGCGCTTAAGCACTCTCTGGGTGGTTTACAATTTAATTATGCAGGGTACACATCCCCCCCCCAAGCAGGAGGGGAACTCATTTTATCAAACTTGGAAGGATGGAAGTCTGAGTCAACCATGATCCGGCTTCCTGGGATTGAACCCCAGGTCGTGAGCACAGTTTTAGCTGCAGGACAGGCATTGAACCACTGCGCCACAAGGCTCTAGCAGGGAGAGGGATTTGCTGTAGTCCACAGAAATTCCATCAATATCACCAGGATCTCTGACCTGTTGTTTGTGGGTTTGGAGTGCCTTTACCTCCTGCTGGATCATGAGCATAGAATGGAACTGATGTTGGTGTTCCACTGTGACACAGGTACACAGCTAGGGTACAACTATTCCCCTCTGGAGGGGTATTGTTATGGTCCAGTCACGAGGATGGATGGATTCTATAATTATTCCAAAATGTCCTTGGAGGTTTTCTGGCTGATTTGGTTGACATCCCTGTTTATTTTCTTTATTTTAGAGTATTTTTACCCCGCCTTTCTCCTTGGAAAAGGACACAAGGCGGCTTACAGTAATGAGGGATAATATACAGTCCAGTACAATTAAGACAGTCCAGTGCAATTAAGACATATTCTAGTATTTGTTGAAACTCTGGTGGTAGTGGTGGTGGTGGTGTCATTACAGTCATGACTGACTCTTCGTGACCCCATGTCCATGAAGTTGTCTTGGCAGGGATACTGGAGTGGCTTGCCAGTTCCTTCTCTAGGCACCTACAACATTTGGTATTCCCTGGTGATCACCCATCCAAGTACTAGCCAGTCCTGACCCTGCTTAGTATCTAAGATGAGGTGAGATTGGATGTGCTCAGGGCATCTAGGCAGTAGCTCACTGATATTCAGAAGTGACCAAGCTACAGCACAACCATTGCTAAATGCCCTCTCCGTTGGTTCATGGAGGAGTTGAGGGCAATGAAGCATCAATGAGCAAGGCTAGAGAAAATGGAGAGGGAGAAACCTTCAAGCCAGGGACAGGGCAGTGTGTCTGGCCTAGCTCAGGGGCTGAGGGCCCTGCTCTGGCCCTGGGTGGCAGGGAGCCACAGAGTGGAACACAGCTTCAGTATCTCCAAAGGACTGTCATTCCTGGTCATGACCCTCTACAATCTTCTAATGGGTTGTGGTGACATCAGGAAGTACCCAGGACTTTTGATGCACTGGATCCATTCTCAAACTCCTAGGAAAACTACTTCTGTAACCAATAAAGCTGTGTCCTTTCTCCCAAAAGTTACTGGCTGTGTTTATTGTACTATATATCCCTGGGCCTGCTCAGATTTAGGCCAACAATTGCCATACTTACTCCTCGCACACACACAAGCACATATTTTGTGCACTTTGCATAAGACATTTCAAAATGTGATGCACTTGCACTGAGAAATCAGAACAGCAATGTGTTGTGTTTGTTTTGTACCAATATCCAGGAAATGTGGAGATGTGATAGACTCTAATTAAGGACTTTTTTGTTTGAAAGTTCAGACAGAGAGCTACAGGGTTTACTGGGCATCTCTCTCTTTTTTTTAATGAATTCTTGAAAAGTACACACAAACTTTAATTTCCATCCCAACCAACCAGACCTGCAGAACCTGGCCACCTCTTGAAGGAGAAAGAGGAATGTGCAGGGAAATATTTTTCATTGATGCTATCAACCCCTGCCAAGAAGTAACCCAGCATGCAAATAATACCTGGCCCCAAGAGTCCAAACAAGAAACTCAGACAATAATCTATTCTCAAAATAAGAGTGTTAAGACAAAGACAATGATTCAAAATTCCTAAAACTGGGGAGAGGAAATTCCAATGAGTTGAATTTCGGAAGCATGCTAAAGTGAGTAGGTCAAGCTGAAAATGTGTGTGTGTGTTCATGCACGCAAACACACATACACACATGTGTGTGCACAAGAATATATGTTAGCACAACTGATACATAAAAATAGGTCTTACAGTATACAGTAGCCTCTAAGGTACGTACTTTGGCACTAAAAGTTATATTTTTTTTCTCTCCTATGTTTTCTTACCCAAGTTTTAGTAAATACACTTGCTTCATTTGCTTTAATGGTCATGTTACGTTATTACATTTTGTGCTAACCACATTTGTAAATGTGTCCAGATTGATCTGATTCACCTCTAATAGCAGGCATAGTTAATTGTGTGCTCTTTTTTCCTGCTTGATTACTATATCGGAATATGTTGTGGATCTAATTAGATTTTTTTTTTTACTTAATAAGTAAAGGTTCCATTGAACCTTGAGGTAGCACTGCCATTTGAGACTATTTTTCAATTATCATGGCAACTTCCATTCATCACTGTAGAAGTGCAACAAAACAATTTGTCCTCCAGTCATATTGAAAACATGTTTTTTCCCACTCCTTTAGACCCTTCTAATTAATAAGAACTCATAAAGAGCTGTTGCTGCAATCTCAAGAACATAATCCATTGTTGACTTCTCTGCTCTATATAATTTTTACAATTCTCTAAGCCTATAATGCAAATGTACTGCACTAAACTTTAGGAGGAGTCTGTTGTTTTTAAACTAATTATATTACCTAATTATAAGATGAAATTCACATTATATTTCTTTCTTTCTTTCTTTTGTATCCTCCTCATTTTCCTGCCTAGAATTATCATATTTGAAATCTTGGAGGTTGTGGGAAAAGCAAGCAAACAAGCAAAGAAGAAGAGATGTCTTTGTGTTTACATGTTTATGCAAGGAAGAGAAAGAGAGAAGAGAAACCCTACCCCTACCCCTACCCCTACCCCTAACGCTAACCCTACCCCCCCCACACACTAAGCTAAGCCTTGGAGTTTGCACCTTGGGCTACAACTTTATTAAGTATTTAAAATACTGTAATTTGCAGTGATGCCAAAGACAGTGCATACAAATTCCTGGGGAACATGCAGGTGAACCTTCACAGCCTCTCTCTCCCACCTATACCAGGTGAGCCCCTTGCTCTGGATTTGTGCTGTATACTGCTAACCTTTTCCCAGCTGGTTCAATGAAGGAGGCATCCTGAGGCTTGTTTTCCTCTGAATTCTCAAGAATTGATGTTGGGCATTCCCCAAGGTGGCCTTAGAAGGCCAACCCTGCTTTGTGTACCGGAATCTTATGATTCACACTGTATAGGCTGGAGGGGTGCTATCATCCAAAGGCTCCCTGTGGGCTCACAGCTACCACCCTCTCATATTACTTATCACAGGACAAGCAAGCTCATGCTTAGCTCATTCTTCCATCCAGCCATCTAGCCCCACCACAGGATCTCTGAAAAGATATTCTTTCAGAGTCCATACATTCCCATATCCTGGGAACATTGCTGAGTGATGCCTTTGTGTTCAAGGTAAGCCACCCCATGTCTTCAAGGTAAGCCACCCCAGGCTTATACTATAATTCCTTGATGTAAATATAGAATAGATAATAGACATTTCCTCTTTCTACCTCTTAGGTCTGGAACAACTTTCCTAAATTTATGCATAGTATGATTTTTTCCCCACTCTTCCCTGATTCTCTAGAAAGACCTTTGTTTGACCTCTTAGTTCACAACTGTAATGCAGCCTGAAGATAAGTGATACCTTTTATCCCATTCATAAAATCGAAGATAAGGAGAACAATGCATTCTTCTTCACTTCTGATCTCTGCCTTTAAAGGGACTCATGTTTTCCAATTAGGGCTAAAAAGGAATGAAATATTGGCTTTGATATTTTCAAAGGGAATGCCAGCCGAGGCGTCTTTATTCCAGTGTGCCCTGGTTTAGTCTCTCTCCTTCTGTCTCATCACCAAGTACTAGCTAAGGTGAACATGGTGCCCCTAGAAGAAACCATACTTGGTAAACCTCTTTCAAGAGATTATAAACTGGTCAACCCACATTGGCCACCTTTTGGAAGACAAAGTCCTTTTATTCAAATTGATTTGGGAAAGTGACGCGATGGATTAGCATTGACCAGAAGATTCTTTATATCCATCCCATTTCTGCAATTTTGTTATTCTGACATTCATTTAGAAACATACGCAACTCGCATTCTATAATGCTGTAAAACAAATTTGAGATTTTACTGTGGCTGGAATTTAATTTTTCTCTATGCTAATCCTTTAGTGAAGTGTAATCTGGAAGTTATTAAGATTTTGTTTCTGATATAACCTTAAGGAGTCTTTTCCTCAAAGTCTGGCATGAAAATATTCTTCAAATGTGCATAACCACATACAAGCCATACACTGCTATGCACAAAGATCACAAGTGTCGAAATGCCATCAATAGGGCAAATGTCTGAAAACGTTCCTTGGGCTAAAAAAAAGTGTTAAAATCTTTGCTCTTGAATATCACAAGTCAGTCTTCAGGAAAGTCCCATTTACTTGAGTGGTGTTCAGTATTGCATAATTTAATGGTAAAATGGATTTAGATCATTTTCAGTTGAAAGAGATTCACTTTGCAGCTCATAGATTACAACATGAATCTGAAAAATATATGAAGCTGCAAGCTCACTTTTTTGGAACTTACAGCAAAACAATAGCAGTATCCATATACCATCCCATAGTGCTTATAGAATGCAGTGGTACATCGACTTATGATTGCTTCGACAACTGAAAAATTAGACTTATGAAGTTTCTACGCAGCTGCACCAGACAAATGATTTTGACAGGATTCCCAGTCTAGCATCAAAGACCCTTTCCCTAGCTCTCCTGGTAGCACGTCTTTGCAGAATCCTGCTCATACCCCTTCTAGGGGGAGAAGATATGTTTTCAGCTGAGTCATCAGACCCAGCTGCCTGCTGACTTGAGCTGCAAGGCTCCTCCAGCAGCTCTTCACCATTTAACCCCTCAGAGTCAGGTTCTGTGACAGGCAGGGTCTTGGCACCCAGGAGGAAATCTCTCTCTCTCTCTCTCTCCGTGTGTGTGTCCGTGTGCGTGCGTGCATGCATGCATGTGTGCATGCACGTGTGCATGCATGTGTGCATATGTGAGAGGGCTGCCCGCAGCAGCAGAAGGCTCTTTGGGTTACCTCACCTTCTGGTGTGGTGGGCGCATGAAAAGGGAAAGGCAGTGGGGCTTGCAGCGGGCACAGAAGCCCCACTGCCTTTCCACTTTCCTACACCCAACACAACAGAAGGTGGGGTGACCCAAAGAGCCTTCTTCTGCAGTGGGCAGCCCCCCCCCCACTCTCTCTCATCCTCCTGGCTGCTTCAATCCTTTTGCTGGCAGCCACAGGCATTGCAAAGAGATCAATGCAGCCAGGAGGAGGAAAGGAGAGGCAATGGAGGCAGAGATCTCCCACAATTAACAGCAGCCTTCAGCTGCTCTCTGCAGCCACTGCCAGACAGCTGATTTTGACAGGTCCAACCTGTCAAAATCAGCTGTCTGGCAGAAACTGCGGAGAGCTGCCTTTGGCTGCCATTGATTAAGGGGAGTTGAGACAGCCTTCCCATGGGAATGCACTGAAAACCATTTTATCTCTTCCCCCTTTTTGCCTTTTTTCCAACCTCCGGAATGGATTAATTGTTTTTCAATGCATTCCTATGGGAAACTACTGTACAATTTACGAAAAACTCAACTTACGAAAATGCATTCGGAATGGATTAATTTCGTAAGTCATGGTACCATTGTATAGGGAAAATGTTTCTAATACATGACTTAGTAAGAGGTTCAAAGTGGAAGTGGCACCCTCTTGATGGCCTTAGGTTTTCTTGATTCATAAAGTACTCTGGGTTTTTATTGTTTTTGTTATGGTGGTGGTTGTTTTTAATTGATACAGCACAGCTTTTGAAAACACTGTAGTCTTAATTACACCTGGAAGCATAAACCACACAGTGCTTCTTTTGGCAGCAAATTGCCACTAGTTGTGCTGCACTGAGTTGACCAAGTTGACATTCAACTGTCAACATCAACAGTGAATTTGTACTTTTGCAGTAATTCACCACTAAAGGTTATGCTGTTTGTATTAATCCCATATAAACTGACAGTACATTTTTTGGTCAATATAGCATTTTAGAGGATCATCTTTATCATGTGGCGTGTTTGACGTGAGAGTTCAAGAGACCTTTCCCTCACTAACTAACCTACTTGGTCTTTAGGGAAAAGATGAGCAAGAAACCTAAGATTCTTTTCTCTGTGCTGGCAAGGGTGTTTGACTTTCTTCCGTTGAAATTCAGAATACTGTATATTCCACCTCATTTCAAAGAAAAATTGGCATAGCTATTAATTAAGAGTGGTTTGATGTAAATCAATTGCTCTCTCAGACTTAATTTATTGAGTCAAGGCTCAGGCAGTACAAACCTTTTGGCTATTGTTTTCGAAAAACAACAGATTTAATTTGCATGCATTAATGTTATACAATGGCAGCAGAGAGCTTGGCACCGTCTGTATAGTCTCACTCCCCTTTTGTCATTTTGTCTTTAATGAAAACAGGTTAGAAATGCCAGGATATGCGGATGCCAAACCATGTGAAATGGAAGAGTGTGTACTGCACGGATATATGTATACTTACGTGTGTGTTTATTTATGTGTGTGTGTGAAATTCTGTAGCTTCTACATGTCACTATTTTCATTCTCTTACCCCCCCCCCACCCATTCCTCATCTCTGTCTTTCCTTGGCAGATTGCTTGAGCAGCTGTGCCAGCAATTGTGAAAAGATGCATTCTATAAAGGCAGCTGATGAGCTTTCAAACTTGCCTCATTATAACGACAGTGTGTTTTCTTTGTTATTCGCAAGGTCTGAAGACTTTATGAATGAATTCCCACCCAAATCCCTCATGAAATCTCCAGGGAAGGAGATAGACTCTGTTTTGTCATGCAAATGTATCAAGCAGATAGTCTGTAGCAGCTGAATGATTAATCTGAACAGGAGAGCTTTACAGAAAGCAAACTGAGGGTGCAGTCACATGTGCCACAAAAAGCAGTAGTTACATAGACTCTGCCTTTATTTAAATATTTTTTTAATTTCAGTTCACAAGATACATGGTTAACACTGATTCATTTGGCCAACCAACTGGGTTTTATTCTACCTCACCAGCTATTGCTTCCATCCTAATCATTTTCAGTCCATGTGAATCTTATTGTTGACTTATTTGCTTTGCAAACGGGTTGGGTTTGGGGACACCATGGCCACTGCATGGTCACCATTCTGGCATCCTTTCAAATATTCTTTTTAACTGATTAGTAATAAATAGTTTACTTGTATGTATGTGCAGTGGACCCTTGTATAACAAACGGTGTGTATAACATAAAATCTGTACAACATAAAAAATTCCAGAGATAGGGGAAATTTGCTTAACCGAATCACCTATGGGGCGAATCCGTACAACATATAAATGGTCACGATTAGGGATTACTCCATTTTCAATCCTTAAGAGAATTTCATTTGGAACAAATTAATTCCTTTATACAAGGTACCTCTGTATGTATGTATGTATTTATGTATGTATATATGTATGCATGCATGCATGTATGTATGACTTATGCAATGTCTTCCTGGTTGCAACCATTCTCCCTGCTTTTGTGTGACTTATGAAGCAGATTCCAATATATTAACTACATGAAACCCAAGTAATAATAGGAAATAAATTATGAGATGATGCTCATAAAAACTTCCCAAAACTTTAGAATCTTCTGCATCCTCAAATGAAGGAGGGGGGAACCCTGGTGGTGACATTAACATGTTGTAGAAAAAAATCTAGAAAACATTCATGAAAGATGGCAATTTCTCAGGAAATTTATTTATTTATTTATTTATTTATTTATTTATTTATTTATTTATTTAT
>JAHTLZ010000178.1:2669769-2680323 GCA_023846285.1 Phrynocephalus versicolor
TATTTATTTATTTATTTATTTATTTATTTATTTATTTATTTATTTATACAGTTTATATGCCTGTATAAATATGCCTCCCACTACCCAAATGACTCTGGGCTGCTTACAAATAATTAAAATGAACAATTAAAACAATTAAAAACATTAAAATACAACACACTAAAATATTTTTGCATTTTCCACAATGCACCAGTCTGGAAGTTGAGTCATGGCAACTGGACTTCTTTTCCTTGAAAGGTAGAAATGTTTCTATGCTCATCCAAACAGCTTCATCAGTCTGAATAATGCTAGTTGTGAGTCCTCCATCTTATAGTCCGCTTTGACCTCTTGTCACCCTGGCCTGAAATAGGCTCATAAAATGAACAATGGCCTGAATAGGCTTGTTAGTTAGACAACAGTCAATATCCTTAAGGTGAACAATGGCCTAAGGTGCTTGTCCTTGATGGTGAAGGCTTTTTGATTTGTCTGGGTATAGTTGAAAGGGCAGCCTGAAATGCAGCAGATAGACTGAGCTTTCAACAATACCCAGACAAATCAAGAGAGAAAAAGAGAGAGGGGGGGAGAGAGAGAGAGAGAGAGAGAGAGAATTGCCATGTTTTAATGATGTAGAAAATATAGACTCCAACCTAGGATTACTGAGGAATGCTATAATCATATATATATGCTAAACATCTTCAAATCCATCAAAAGGAATAACATAAAACTTTTTGGAAAATCTGCTAAGATCTTCATTTTTTTTTTAAACGTGTATGTTCATTTTAGTGCAGAGAATGTCAGTGAACACTTAGCATATAATATCCAAAATATTAGTTCAATCTCCTTATATTATAACTGCCAGAAATTGGCAAGAATTTCAGTTCACTTCCATCTTTAAGAGAACACACTCCCATTTTTCCATTCTCAGTATAGAAAAAGAATGTGATTTAAAAAAGGAAAAAAGCAAGCCTGAGTTGAATGGAGAACTAAAGCTGTGTTGAGTCCTTCAGCATTTGAGTGAGCTAAGCGTGGAAGAAAAGAGAGGGAGCTCCTCGCTCCCTCCACTGTCATACTGCGTGTACAAAGTGACACCAGTGAAAAAGAGTGATTTGTCATCCTGAGAGAGCTCTCAATGCATGCCAGAACTTGGAGAAATCAAAATTCTTCCTTCCGCAAGGAGCCTTCACAATCAAAGCAATGATGGAGGGTGGGAAACCTGAACTCTTTCCTATTTATCCCATCCACATATTGAATGAATGATTGAATGTACCTTGAAACCAACAGATTTCTACCTCCAGGTACATTGCTTCAAGGTCCTAACTCACAAAAGTTTGAGTTTGAACTATTGTGCATAGAACTATGTTAGAATTTCAATAGGGCCTCTCCCATCTAAAAAAGCTTTTATTATCTAAATGACAATCAGGTGTAAGATGGTCCGCATTAGGGATGGGCACCATGCAAAAAATGACACGCTGTTTCATCATTTCGTTAGCTAACAAAACGAAATGAAACAAAATAGGGAAGTACAAATGAAACAATACACCATTTTTCCCTCTAGAATGTAATGATTCATTCTAGAGGAAATGTCAGGAGAACTTCTTCAAGCACTTTCCTGAAACCCCCCCCCCCCCAAATTTGGAAAGTTTTGGGGGCCAGGGAGCTGAGTTATGAAACTCCAAAGGGAAAAAACTTCTAATTGGAAGCTGATCTGTCGTTTTGTTTTGTTTCATTTCGTAAGTAATGATTTTTTTTTTTTGAAAAATGTCATTGGTTACAATATGAAACAAAATGGAGGGGATATTAAATGGAACAAAACAAAACACTGTTTTTCTGTTTTGTTCTATCCCTAGTTCACATCCAAAGTCAGAAAGAGCTAAATGACATTCTGCTCCTAGCTCTGCATGAGATTTAAAATTCCCTTGTATGTGACAGATGAGAATAATACTTGCAAAGTCTGAGGTTCAATATTTTTATGTCTGTCATGGCAGACACTGTCTCCTTAATCTTTCTCTGTCTCTAAATACCACCTTTTTAAGTTGTCCATAGAGAGAGGAAGACTTTGGTTATCTCTATATGTGTGGAAGAAGCCTTTTAAATACCTTTTGTGTTCCTAAGTCTCAGAGGTTCTTGAGTCACTGAAGGAATTGGTGTTATCCTTTTTAATAGAATTGTGTCACAGTCTCTTTTCCCATCTGGTTGGATATTTGCAGGACTAACCATGACATGAGGAAAAATGGAAACTTATTTCTATTTGCATTCCTGGGCTCTATTAAGCTGAAACACAGATATGAAGATTGTACAAAAACATTGGTTTGTGATGCAGCACAATTGGATTGAACTTGATTTCATTGATGGTTATGGGAAGGAGCATGAAATATGAAGGGGAAATAATAGATAAATTATTAAGAAAAAAATATGGGATGAAGATGGGAAAGATGCTAGAAGCCAAAGTCTGTGAAAAACAGTTGAGGGAGATGGATACATTTATTTATTTAACTTGACCTTGAACGAGCAATCAGTGTAGACTCCTATGATTACCATGCAACTTTTTTTTTACTCCAATTATTTTAATCCAAATACTCTTGACAGGACAAGCAAGCTCATCCTCTGGCATTTCTGTGCAGGAATATATATTTTTGACACACAATGCTCCTCCACCTTCCTTTCTATTCTTTCTGATTTTGTTGAACAATTTATAACCTTCCGTTATTGTATTTCGGTCATGGGAGTCATCCTTTTTTATAATTCAGAATCAGAACAGTTGAGGTTGGTTTTGTCTTGAATTGGTGATTTAGAAGCAAGTGGTGATATGTGCCAATCTCAGCAGTCATAAGCAAGTTTAGACTCTTCTTATGTTTGTGCAGATAAATGACTTGCCATGGCTCTCGAGATGTAGCCACTCTGTATGTTGTTTTTTGGAAATCCATTCTCCTCACTTCTATGGTTGCAGCTGCAGTGATCTGCCTAGGTTCCAAATTGTCAAGCGTCAAATATAAGTACATCTACTTAAGAGTGGCTCAACTTAAGAGCAATTTGACTTAAGAGCAGAAAACCATTGGCATTTTAACTGCCACCTTACAAATTTTAGATGCAGTCTGCTCTACTTACATTTTTTAAATTTTTTGATTTTTTTAAATTTATTTTTTCAAAATTTTAGATATGGTACCTCTACTTAAGAGTTGTTGAACTTAAGAGCATGCATTCAGAACAGATTAAATTCCTAAGTAGAGGTACCACTGTATGCAAGTTTGTCCTTCATGCTTCATTGCACATGCTTCACCCTATTAACCCATGCCCTGATAGAATGCTGTGAACCGCCATCATCTGTTTATTCTAAAAACATGCTTCAGGAGACCAAACATTTGCACTCATGAATGGAATAAGATGACTGATAAACAAATCAAATATAGTATGGAATTGTAAGAAGCAGATAAACAAGCTATATTATTCCTGGTAGAACAAGGCCTGGAGCAAAAAAAAGTGATACAGATTATCAACTATTAATTCATTTTTTAAAAAACCTCCTGTTTATTAATGTGGGATATTGTGCTTCCTGTATCATCAATATCATCAAAACTTCCCAACATAACTCCCCAAAATAAGGTGACTTGGGGACACAGATTTCCTTCTTACCCCTTTGATAGCTTCAGTCCGGCAGTGCAGGCAGCAGTCCACCAAGTGAAGGGAAACAGACAATGAAGAAAATGTGATGAATCTTTCAAAAATCAGTAAAATAAAGGGCAAATAAAGAAAGCCAATCTGAAATATGAAATCTGTGATAAGTTTTTACGCTTTGTCAACCTTGCTTTCAGAATCAGAAATCACTGGCAATTCCGAGGCTTTCTGTCATGAGGTCATAAAATACTCTGTAATCAAAAGAAGGGGTCTCTTTGTTGTTGTTGTTGTTGTTGTTGTTGTTGTTGTTGTTGTCGTCGTCGTCGTCGTCGTCGTCGTCGTCGTCGTCGTCGTCCCTGGCTATTCAAAAGTTCCACCCATAATACCTAAGCCTCCTTGATCACCTGTTTGTCTATCAACTTGACTGGTTATTTAACTAAATTACTCCAATTATTTTTAACATACAAGTGGGTATAATTCCCACCCCCATGTCTCAAAATTATGTGTCTTTAAAGCTTTCCTCCATAAAGAAAATAATACAGTCACTGTGAAGGCATTTGCTTTTATCTACACCATAGTTGGTAAAACAAAACAAAATAAAAGAACAAGTGTGAGCAAAAATAAAACCCCAAAAACCAAATATGAACATAATAATCTGAATGTAGGAACAAGGAACTAGAAGAAAACTTTTTTGTCTTCTTCTTAGGACTGAGCAATGATCTCTTCCAATACCTTTTAAATAAATTGGATTCCTAGTTCTCAGCTATTTCATTCTACATGGCAAAATGATCCACTGAGGTCAGAAGTACCACAGAAGACAGAATTGTTTGACTGCAAAATTAGATGCATTTCATTGTGACTCATGGCTTAGAAAGTAAAGAAACTATTCAACTTTTCTACTCTACTCTGTCAAATTAGTTTATCTCAGACTTGTGGCCACTTCTTATTTCATAATGTACCTACACAAAATGTCTGCAAAGGCCTATAGAATTAAACTAAGGGAAAAGTCTATGATGTCTGAACAAATTAAGAAGCATTCCGTACAGTAAATTCATCTATTACAATAGAAATTTTTTAATGAAACAGGAAAGTGCTTTGGAATTTCATTTATTTTTTTAAAAAATCACTGAGAGCCTGGATACCTTTGGGTTGCTATTTTTTTTTTCATTAATTGTCATTAATTTTATTGGTTTGAGAAGGAGGCAGAGGAAAAACAAAAATGATTAAAAGTGTAAAGATAGAAAGGAGGGAAATCCTCCATGGAGACAGATAACTGGGTTTTGTTCAGAGTGCCCTGCTTTGGAGCAGATCTCCCCCTTGAAGACTTATGTCAGATATCCTGACCATATGGTTTCTGAAATCCCTCAGGGCTGAAACAAAAACAACTGTTCTGTGCTTGTCTCCTGCAGAAATGCTTTAAATATGCCTTACAAAATTGTAGCCCAATTCCTTGGAGTTACCTATATTACAAAAATGTTCCGTTCTGGGGGACTGTCTCTCCATTTCTTTCTTTAGCCAGTTTTATTTCTGATTTTTTAACTCTTCAAAAAAAAAAAAAAAACTGTCTTTTGACTGCTTCTGGAACTTTGCATTTCCTTCAAAATTTCTCCCTTCCCAGGCACAAAGCTGAAACCATACTTTTGAATGCTTTCACTCATAAGGCTGTTCTAAGCATGCTCTGGTTATAAGAAAATCAATGTTTAGCCTTTTGAAAGGCCCTTTAAAGGATCACTATCTCAGCCCCTGAAGCCTAAATTCTTTCCAAATTAAAAATACATTAAAATATGTGTCCAACCCTTCTCTTTCGAGATAAGGAAGATAGGTCTTTTCAGTTTATTTGATCTATTTTAAATCTTGAAATGTTACTTGTTTGTCCATGGGAGTTTAAAACAGTTTTACTTCAACAAAATTATAACTCAAAAATCCTTTGTCTAAACATCTGCAAGTCTGACAAATGGCAAGAGCAAAGTATCTACTGAATCTGTGCAAAAACTGCTGCTGATCCAAAGTCCAGTTTCACAGGTACAGTTTAGAACTTCAATTTTTATAACTTCCATTCTACATACAAAGAATGTAGATTTGCTGCATTGCATTGTACTTTATTTCTTTCTAAAATTATCTTTATTTATACCATTTATGTGCCACCTTCCTGTATAAAAAGCACCCAAGGTGTCTCATAACGAGTGATTAAAATACTACATAAATACATATTAAAACAGTTGAACTTGTATCAAAATAAAAAACAAGATTAAAACTAAAATGAATTATTTATTTCATTTTTGGTTTTTTGTTTCATTACAGAACGAAACAAAAAATGAAGTGCCCTTTAAAAAAATGAAACAAAATGAAATGAAAATTATCATTTTGTTCCATTTCATTTTTGTTTATTATTTGGCACTTGTCAAAATAAATAATAAAAATAAGTGCTGTGAGTCAGCTGGTCGACACTAGGAAAAAAGCAAAACAAAACAAAAGCAACAACCTACCACCGACCAACTCACGGGCCAGCTGGTTGATGCTAGGCAAAAGAAAAAGAAAAATAAAAGCACCAACTGGCGGGGCTGGTTGGCTGTAAAAGAACATAAAAAGAAGCAAAATGAAGAATGAAATGAATTTTAAAACAAAAAGAAAAACAAAATGAAATGTCATTTTGGTATTTCATGCCCATGTCTAATAAAAACAATATAAAAACATTAACAATATGTGAGTTAATAAGCATTCCAGAAACTTGCAGCTTAGAAGAGAAAAGCTATAGCCTGACAATGAAAGGAAAAGAGAGAGTTTTACCTTGTGACAAAATCCCCCCTCCCCAGAATATGGAAATATTTCTTATCAGGCAGATTTTATTCACAGGAACTTCTTTGCCCAAGAGGGGATTCTTAAAACGTGAAGGTTGTGTTGTTTTGTGTTATTTGTTTTAATGCTGCCCAGAGACCATTTGGTAGTGGGGTGGCTTAAAAATTATGTAAATAAATAAATAAATAAATAAATAAATAAATAAATATTTTAGAAAGCTTTAACTGTTTTTATCCATTGATTTTTAATTTTATTTCTCAAATGACTTTTTTAACAATATGAGTAATTTATTTTCTTTATATTTTAAAACTATAAGCTCTTCTGGGTCCTTTGGGAAAGGAACATGAGGTATGCAAGATGTAAACAAATCTGAATGGTTGAGTCAATTGTATTTTTTGCAATGTTTTTAGTCCTATCATAAGGAGCGTTTGAGAGGTGATATGATTGCTATGTTTAACTATCTGAAAGGATGTCATATTGAAGAGGGGACTGGTTTGTTTTCCATGGCTTCAGAGACTAGAACTCAGGGCAATGGTCTCAAATTACAGGAAAAGA
Organism: Phrynocephalus versicolor; assembly: GCA_023846285.1. Classification (NCBI taxonomy): domain Eukaryota; kingdom Metazoa; phylum Chordata; class Lepidosauria; order Squamata; family Agamidae; genus Phrynocephalus; species Phrynocephalus versicolor. Next base: position 2,676,712 of record JAHTLZ010000178.1, read on the forward strand.
GATTCCAATTGAACATTAGGAAGAACTTCATGACAGTTAGAGCTGTTTGGCAGTAAAATAAGCTGCCATGGAGGGTGGTGGAGTCTCCTTCTTTTGGTGGTTTTTAAGCAGAGGCTGGATGGCCATCTGTCAGGAGTACCAGGTTCCTGCATGGCATGGGGTTGGACTGCTGCCTTTTGTGTTTGCTTGTTTACTATAGTTATTGCCAGATTTGCATCATATCATAGTGGCCTTTCTGCAGCCACTATTAGCTCAAAATTTACTTCTAGGGTTGAGAAGAAGTCTTGCTATTTCTGTAGCATTCCCAAGCACGGTTGTCATAGTACTGTGACGTACCAGAGAGAATTCTGCCAACACATGAATTTTTGGCTTTCACATCACATCAGAATTCTCTTGCAAATATGCTGTGCTGCATTTTTTACAATTTGTGAAAATAGCTAGCAGAATTTGCTCAAAATTGATAGCAATTGATGTTAGGAACTATTTCATTAGGGGTTAACAATGGAATAGTTATACATGTATATATATATAGTGTATAAGTGTGTATATATATATAAGTGTGTATATATAGTGTGTATATATATGGTGTATAAATAGTAAAGTTTGCAGATGACACTACAGTGATTGGCCTCATTCGAGACAATGATGAATCTGCCTATAGGCAAGAGATTGAACAACTAGTTTTATGGTGTACTCAAAATAATCTTGAATTAAACACATGCAAAGCTGTTGAAATGGTGGTGGATTTTAGGAAGACTCGTTCTAGACAGTCACCTCTTATGATATCAAATAACTTAGTGTCAATAGTGGAGTCCTTTAAATTTTTAGGTACTATTATATCTCAAGATTTAAAATGGTCAGCTAATATTGAAAGTATTATTAAGAAAACACAACAAAGAATGTTTTTTCTGCGTCAACTTAGGAAGTTCATACTGCCAAAAGAACTGTTGATTCAATTCTATAGAGGTGCTATTGAATCTATTATCTGTTCCTCTATAACTGTCTGGTTTAGTTCTGCGACTAAGCATGACAGATATAGACTTCAAAGGGTAATTGGAACTGCAGAAAAAATTATAGCTACTAATCTGCCATATTGTGGAATTGTATACCACACGAGCTAAAAAGAGGGCAATGAAAATATACACAGATTCCACACATCCTGGACATAACCTGTTTCAATTTTTACCCTCAGGGCGACGTTTTAGGGCATTGCATACTAGGACAACTAGATATAAAGATAGTTTCTTTCCAAGTGCTATCAAACTGTTGAATAATTATTATTTTTCTTCTCTTCTTCCTTTTAAATAATAGGTTATATTGTATTGTTGTACTGTGTTTTTATTGTTGACTATCTGATTCTTATATTTCCTTTTATATCGAGAGCATATTTTACCAAAACAAATTCTGGGTGTGTCCAACCACAGTTGGCCAGTAAAAGTATTCTGATTCTGATGATAGTCCTTGAGACTCAATGTATATAAATCACCTATTCCTGCTATCTAGTTCAGAAACAACCAGGCCACAGCTATCACATTGGTGAATAGTTTGTTACATGTATAAACAAATAAACAGGCTTCCAAATTTTGTCACCAAAGACAAAATGCGGCATATTTTAATTTCTCATTGCAACAGGGTTGTTTTTATTTCCTTAGAAACACCAAAAAGACAAATTGAATCAAGACTGACATTTCAATCCTGGAGTGATGTCAAGCCTGAGAAATTGTAGAGAACACAAAATTGCAGCACAATATATTGCAGATGCAGTTGGCACTGTTTGCTTTAGTTACTACAGTGTAGTAGGATGTGAGGAGGGAAAAAATAAGTAAAGTATAAGGAAGCTGTACCGAAGCTAGTGATTATGATTGAAAAGTCTCCTGAAAAATCCCACCCCTGGGAAAAATTAAGTCAATACTTCATCCCTACTAAAATGGCAAATTTTGTGAGGCCATTTGTGCAGTTTTTCATCAATCTGGCAGTACAAGAGTATAGATTTATACTAAGATGAAAGACCTATGGAATCCAACAGGACCAATTTCCAGATGGATGGTGTAGAAGCTTGCCATCTTAGAATGTCTTTTTCAGTTTGCATGTTGTGATGAACCCGCTCTGCTCATTATGTGGAAATAGTATCTTGTAATTTCTACGTGGTCTAATAGTTTGGAAGTAGAACGTACTCCCACAATCACTTATAAGAGAGTGGCGGAAATCCTGTTTGTGGAGTGCTAGGCTGATGGTGTCACATTCTACACACACACACACACACACACACACACACACACACACACACACACAAAATGATGGCTGGCAGAAATTCCCTTCCATCAAGTGGAAGCCACTTGGGCATCGTGTATGAGAAGTATTTAATTTCCAAAAATCATAGCCACCGGGAAATTTTATTTTTGTTATTCATTTGTTTGTATAAACTTGTTATCCTAACCAATTAGTGGATAGGGAGCAGCAAGTTTTGGAAATTAAAAACCTCCTCCTGTCCGTAGCCTCAGCAGTTTCCTTATAAAGAAGAGGGTTCCATGGTAGCACCAAAACTTTATGAAAGGGAAGCCGAAATTCTTTATTGCTGAAGTAGTGCTGAACCTGATGACATCATCAGTCTTATGCTGCATACCTACAAGGACTTTAGGTACTGTCTTTTCCAGTAAGCTAAGGAAATGCTAAGGTACTTCTTCCAATAATATTAGCTTCCATAAACTGTAAATTGCCTTTGGCTTATTTTGTTGTGACAGACTCTCAGTTTCTTTTTTGCCCCCAAAGGAGAAATAAATATATCTTCCATTTCCCAGTCTGGAATATCTGTTTTAGCTTCCATTTGAATGGATGGCATGTGTAGCCAACTATAAACACTTCTATCTCAATGGCTTGAAATAGTATTTCAATAACTGATCTATGTTTCAAACAGAACGGGAGAAGCAGTATTTAAGCCGTATCAGATAATCGGTGTATTTGAAATGAAAGCTGTTAAGCTTTTTCTTTTGATTCCAAACGTGAAATTAATATAAAAGGGCATTTCTAAAAATATTCCCTCTCATTTCAGTATGATGTCATTATGAATTTAACAGTGTTTCCCTTATGGATTTTAGTTTCCCTTTGTGCCTGTCATTCGTACACATGCCTCTTTCATTGTAGACAAACGTGCAGTGAAAAAATCTTGTTAAATTGCTGGCAAGGAGAAAGGCTGGGACAGTACATCGGGGCAACTTATTGATAATTCATTAAGCCTCTGAGTTTTCTTCTCTTCGGTGTAAAAATACAGTAGTGAACTATTTTTAGGCAGTTTTTTCACAGACTGTGCAAAATGCCTCTGTGCAAAAATTGTCTTCTCTTGTGAAGCCGAACACGCACACAGAGCCAACGCAGAAGGACTGGCTATATTGTGAATACTAGAGAAATTGCTGATCCAGTACCTTAGATTTTTTTGAAATTCTATGGGGAAAGACAGTAGTTGTTGCATTTGCAGTAAGAAAACATCTTACTTTCTTGAAGACTTGGGGTGGTGGTGGTGGTGGAACACTGGCTTCATTTTCTTTCCTATGAGGAGGAAGCAAGTTAGCTTTGCATCAGTAACACATGCACAACCAGAACATTCATTAAAATGAA
>JAHTLZ010000178.1:2696580-2710291 GCA_023846285.1 Phrynocephalus versicolor
CCCCCCCGCACCCCCCAATCTCCCCCCCTCCCCATCCCCACCCCCGGGCCACGGAAAAATCATCAAACATTTACCGGGCCCTGGGGACAAAAAGGTTGGGGAGCACTGCTATAAATAACACTTGAGTTACACATTGGAATTGAGAGTGCCAGCTCTCTTTGTGCTTGGTATATGATGTCTTTCTGTTTCAACAGAAGCTTTCCTAATTGCCATCTGCATCACTCCACTAAAGATGGATTGTGAGCCTTTTCAGAGATACACAAAAACCATCCAAGCAATTCACCGCTCTATTTGACAGAGTGAAGCTCCTCCCATGATGCAACAAAGGGCATGTGCCGATTGCTTTGTCTGCAGAATGTTGCCAACCTCTTCTATATTCTTAGGTAGAATCAGACGGGTGGTAGATGAAGCTTTCACTATCTGTTTATTTCACTATTTTCTCTGCTTCAGCATGAAGCTTTCCCAAAATACCTTATGGATCAGTAAACATGACAGTCTCCACTCAAAGACTGAGGATCTAAAAATACATGACACAAAAGGAGCAAAAGGTTTTGAAGAATAAGGAAAACAAGAACAGTCAGGCTCAAATTGTCATGGTTTATAGGTTTTATAATAATTAGCTCCAATTCTTCTGTAATGTCTGCTACATTTTACATAAGAACATAAGAAGAGCCATGCTGGATCAGGCCAAAGGCCCATCTAGTCCAGTTTCCTGTATCTCACAGCGCCCCCACCAGATGTGTTTGGGAGCACACGAGATTAGATCTCTGTCTCCTGATACCACTCTCCTGCATCTGGCCCTTGAAGTACCCTGGTTTTAAGCCTGGAGATTACACATCTCCATCATGGTTTGTAACCTGTGATGGAGTTTTCCACCAGGAATCTGTCCAATCCCCTTTTGAAGGCATCCAGGCCAGATGCCATCACCACATTCTGTGGCAGGGAGTTCCATAGACTAACAACACGCTGGGTGAAAAAATATTTTCTTTTGTCAGTTCTTACTCTCCCAGCCCTCAATTTGAGTGTATGTCCCCTAGTTCTGGTATTTTGGGAGAGGGAGAAGAGCTTCCCTCTATCCATTTTACTCATGTCCTGCATTAGTTTGTATGTCTCAATCATTTCCCCCCTCAAGTGCCTTTTTTCCAGACTAAAGAGCCCCAAATGTTTTAGCCTTTCCTCATAAGGGAGGTGCCCCAGCCCAGTAATCATTTTAGTCGCTCTCTTTTGCACCTTTTCCAGTTCCACTATGTCTTTCTTGAGATGCGTTGACCAGAATTGTACACAATACTCCAAGTGCAGCCTTACTATTGTTTTGTATAATGGCATTATAATGTTGGCTGTTTTATTTTCAATCCCCTTTTTGATAATCCCTAGCATGGAATTGGCTTTCTTCACTGCTGCCACACATTGGGGAGACACCTTCATGGAGCTGTCCACCAACACACCAAGATCTCTTTCCTGATCCATCATGGATAACTCAGAGCCCATGAGTTGATAGATAAAGTTTGGATTTTTTTGCCCCAATATGCATTACTTTACATTTGGCTACATTAAAACGCATTTGCCATTTCTCAGTCCATTCCTCCAGTTTGGAGAGATCCTTCTGGAGCTTTTCACAATCTTCTCTGGTTTTTACCACACGGAAAAGTTTTGTGTCATCTGCAAACTTGGCCACCTCACTGTTTATCCCTGTCTCCAGGTGAGATTGAAAAGCACTGGTCCCAGGACAGAGCCCTGGGGCACACTGCTTTTCACTTCTCTCCATTGTGAAAATTTCCCATTGACACCTACTCTTTGTTTCCCGGATCTCAACCAGTTCTCAATCCATAAGTGGACCTGCCCTCCTATCCCCTGACTGTGCAATTTTCTCAGCAGTCTTTGGTGAGGGACTGTGTCAAAAGCCTTTTGAAAATCCAGATAGACTATATCCACCGGTTCACCCAAATCCACATGCCTGTTGACATTTCCAAAAAATTCTAAAAGATTTGTCAGACAAGATTTACCCTTACAGAAGCCATGCTGACTTTCTCTCAGCAAGGTTTGTTCTTCTATGTGTTTTAAGATTTTCTCTTGGATGAGGCTTTCCACCATCTTCCCTGGGACAGATGTAAGGCTAACTGGCCTGTAGTTTCCCAGGTCCCCCCTCCTTCATTTTTTAAAAAGTGGTGTGACATCTGCTATCCTCCAGTCCTCCGGCATTGTGGCCATTTTAAGAGACAAGTTGCATATAACCGTTAAGAGATCTGCAATTTCAGTCTTCTTATCATGACCAGCTGGAACACAAAGAATATCAACTTTTAAAAATGCTGATTGAGCCTATAGAGATTCTTAGTTCCCTGTCCCTTCTTCTGTTCTGATGGATTAGTTTCCTGATTGACAGTGAAGGAAGGGCAAGAGGCAAGATCTTATAAAGCCATCTTAGCAGGAGTTCAGGTGGTGGGTGGCCCTACCTACCTTTGTTATTCCTTCTGCATTCAGCTCAATTGAATGTCTCTTCAGATGACCACACAACATTGTGTTGGGCCTGGTTAGCAAAGTGATTCATCAAATGTTTATTGATAAATTGATCATAAAGACACATGCAGAGGAAAAAGCCAGAATTGTCTTTATATAACCAGTTACTATATAGATAGGATCTCTTTCAGCATCTTTGTACTCACTTAACTGTAATACTTAACTGTATTCTGTCCTGGATGTTCATTGGAAGGACAGATTTTGAAGCTGAGGCTCCAGTACTTTGGCCACCTCGGGAGGACAGAGGAGTCCTTGGAAAAGTCCCTGATGTTGGGAAAGATTGAAGGCAGAGAATGAGATGGTTGGATGGTGTTATCGATGCAACCAACATGATTTTGAACTGGGAGGCAGTGGAAGACAGAAGGGCCCGGCATGATCTGGTCCATAGGGGTCACAAAGAGTCGGACATGACTGAGCAACAACAACTGTAATACTTACCTTTTTTTGGCAACATTAACAACAAAAGTGCTAATCCTGTTTAGACACAAGTATACTGAAAAGTATACTAGAAGTGGGTGCAATATTCTCTTTTCCCCCTCCCCCCAAGCCTGGAAATAACGAGGCGAGACAACTTCAGCTTTGGGTAGAATCGGCCACAACTTTATTTATAACTTATTTAACTTGTTTAAGTGTAATATTTAGAACCTTTAAAGGGGGGCTGACCCGTAATGCAAACAGGTAATATTAAGGGATGAAATCCCAAAGCCAAACACTCTGTATTCAGAGAGATTCACCGATAGGGAGATGCTGCCCACCTTTTCAGCACAGCCCACTAGGGCCAATCTGCTAGCCCAACACAGCCCCCGGGAGGCCTAAAGTCAACTTGCTAACTTTAACTGTTTCCTGAAATTGCCAATGGTGTTAGATTTATTTCGAGGGCTGTCTGGCGCATTAAAGGTGACTTATTAGGACTTACCTGGATACAATTACCTGTTGCACTACCCACCAAGTTAGGGCTGGGATGGAAAGAAAATTGCCCATCTCCCGCGGAAAAGAGAATGGGACGGGCAAAAATGCATGGTCACTCAAGACCAATCAGTGTAGCCACCAAAAATTCCCATCCGGCCCCAAATGGCGACCAGCTAATCTCATTCTCTTACCATAGGGAGGGAGGATGGGGCTGCCCATCTCACCGAGAAAAAGGCAGGGGCAGGGGAGGGAGCCCTCTTTATAGGCTCCCGTCCCTGGGCAGAAGTCCCTGGATGGGTGCAAAGTTTTCACACCCAAAGTCCAGGGCTGCGGGGGCAAACTCACCTCACCACCCAACAAAGTGGGACTCAGGGCTTCCCTTTGCATGTCCATAAAATTTCCAGTACTAAAGTAGATGTGCTGCAGACTCATGGAGTCTGTATAGCAAACCTCCATCAGAACTCAGATTCCCGCGAATGTTTCTAGCTCACAGGTAATCCATGTTGACTTATGCACCACAGTGGGGTGTTTTTCTCCTGTTCAACAAAAATGGCACAGAAACAACAGGGAATTAAGAGGACCTCCAGGAGTACAGGTTATTTTTTTTCTAACAACCCCATCCTTATTATTTATTCTTATGTGGAAGAACATTAGGACTGACATCCCTAGTACAGGTTAAACATGAGACCTGAGCAAACATTCTTAAGAGCAAGCAAACTGAGTTTGGAATGAAGGTAAGTCAAGTTATTGCTATGATCCCTAGACCAATCATACCAACCAAAGCAAAGCTTTGCAAATTTCTAAAAATTCTTAGCACTTCATAAGAACTTTACCATTAAGAACATATAACATTATTGAGAACATTTAACGTTAAAACCCATTTAAAATCTAATGTCTAGTTCCTGTTGAGTTTCCAATACTTGAGAAGTAATGAGGGGCTTATTTAGTAATCGGTGCCTCCACTCTGCCCATCCACATTAGGAATTTATCATAAGATGAGATTTGTCATAGGCTTGCAAGTTGCTACTGCTTGTAAGAGGAAGGTCTACAGTTTTTCAAGCAAGAAAGCTAGCAAGCAAATAGTAATAATACAGCAACTGTTTGAGGTGGAAAATACCAGTACACAAATGTGGAAACAGTATGTTTTTCAGATACTTGGACGACATGCTTCCATCACTAAAATCTATTCAGCATGCAAAAAAATGAAAGAAAAGGGTCTAAAATAACCTGCTTTGGCCCTAAATTTCACTGCTTCATATAGTCTTATCACTTGTTCAAGCATATTTGGGAAGGAACATTTTCCTAGAGGAGCAAATAGAACAGATAACAGGAAGTGTAAATGAGCACAGCTTGCTCCATATACACCATATTACAAACCTGAGAGTAGAGATCTCCCTGCTGTGGGCCTGTGTGAAATAGCTCAGTTGTGGGTTTTAGTGATATGATTGGAATTGTCCAGGCAGAGAGAAGTGCTACCCCATGCACACTTCCACTTATCTTTGTCTTTTAAAACCTGTTTTGAAAGCTACACCGAAAATGAAAAAAATGGAATAAAACGAATGCAGTATTAGAATTCCATTGTGCAAACAAACAATTATTGAAGCATATGTACACATGAATTTGGGGTAAGGTATCAGTTTTAGTAGGCTCTGTGTAGACTGTGCCAGATAGCTGTTTCCTTGTCCACATTTCTCCATGGGTTTAGGAGCTCTTTATTATTTGGCATGGAGCAGAAACTAAGCAATTTAAGAGTTCACGTACATAAGAAGAGCCATGCTGGATCAGGCCAAAGGCCCATCTAGTCCAGCTTCCTGTATCTCACAGTGGCCCCACCAAATGTGTCTGGGAGTGCACGAAACTAGATCTCTGTCTCCTGATACCACTCCCCTGCATCTGGCCCTTGAAGTACCCTGGTTTTAAGCCTGGAGATTACTCATCTCCATCATAGTTTGTAACCTGTGATGGACTTTTTCCTCCAGGAAAAGTAATTGGTTTAGGCTCTTCCAACAACTGGTTCAACCATACACAACTCCATTCCCTTAACAGATTTTCAGGTGGATTGCTATTTGTCACTCTGCCAGAATCACAGAAGGAGAAGAGATGAGTCTAGGTAAAGAATGGCCTTCTGAAAAATATGAATTGCCACTTAGAACAGTGAGTTGGGAGGGAAGAGACAGCAGGCAGGAGCCCTGATGCCAGTAAATGCAAAATAAAACACTTGCTGCCTCTTGATGAAATTGTCACCATTATGAGCATCATTCACTTTCACACACCATGGCCCTCCTATGAACTTGATCCTTCACTGATCGTTCATTGACTTGACTGGAAATACATCTGCCGTCCTCCTCCCCCACAATTTTCTTTTCACAAATTCCCCAACAGCTTTCAGCATTGAAAAGAGCTTGGGAAGTCCCCTGTGGACCCAGTAGATATGCTGTTATCATTCTGTGAAAGTTATCATCATCACAGATGCCCCTTTCCCCCACCTCGACACACTGCTGGTATTTATCATCTTCTTTAAGTATATTCTCCCTTCTCTAGCCCATCATGAGAAATTCCAAATCTTCACAGAATGACTCCAAATGCCCCCTTTCTCACCTCTCTGAATTATTTATACTGTTTTTAGTTACTTTTTTTTTTAAAAAAAAAGATTTAATTAGAGGAGCATGAAAAAACAGGAAAAGTGAATTGTGCAGAAAGGCTATATATAGAAATACATTAGGGGGGAAATCCTTTTTATTAGGAAAAGAATAAAAACAGGGGCAGAGGAAAGGACGGAGGTGGATGCAGTTCAGATTTAGCAAATACCAGGCAGTTTCATGCTGGCTCTAATTCCTGTGCCAAGTTCTTCTTCTTTTGGCAAAGTATGTCCTTCCACATGCTGTTAGAAGCAAAAAGCTCTTGCCTTCGGCTTTATTTAAAGAGTGTCACTTCAAGGCACTTTCAGTAAGGCAAAATGTAGTTAGTTATGTGCCTTTTGAGTACTGACTAGAGATGGGCTTTTCATTTCAGAAATGGTCAGCTTCCGCTGGCACAGCTGGCGTTCGGAACCGGAGAAACGCAATCAACCAATCCCTTACCTTGTGCTGGACTCACATGAGGTTAAACTCCAATGAGGAACAAGCCTCCAATCCATCTTTTTCTCTTCTTCCTGGTGCTGGCCAGTCAGGAACTGTGCAGGGAAATGCATCATCCTGCCTCCCTGTCTGATTGGCCAGTGCTAGGGAGAGGGAATGATGACTTTGGGGGCTTCTTTCTTGTTGGTATTTAACGCCATGCAAGCCCAGCACAAGGTAAGGGATTGGTTGGTTTCATTCTTCCAGTTCCAAACGTCAGCTGGGCTCCCACCTTGTGTTTCGCAATCTGACCACTTCTGAAATGAAAATTCTGTCTCTAGTATTGAATTACAAGGCTGGAAACAGAGAATTGGATATATCCAAATGTGGATTTGTTAATTATTTCCAATTCTCAGAATTATTAATCCTACCTTCAGTGTGCTGATCTTATTAGGTTGATGGTTCTCAAGCCCACACCAACACTTCATTTTCTACAGGTTTTCACAAAGTAGCATAATACAAAACTCTCATGATCAACTCATAAATTGAAGACTGGATTACTAAATAATAAGCATAAGCAGCTATATTTTTGACAGCTTCCAACTAAACATAATGTGACAACAGTAGTACTCAGTAATCAAATGTGAAACCAACAAAAAATAATTTGTCACCCTCTGTTCATGGGCATCTTCATGTGCTCACACAGTGCATACCGGAAATGGCCAATTACTGTGCATTGTCTAAGGGCAATAAACTTCACACCCATTACCTTTCATTATTATCAATCTGGAGGCAGTAGGGATTTTTCACTGAGCAGCAGGCACATTCAGCATTCTGTAAGCCAACTCAAAAAATAGGCATGCCCCAAACAAACTATTATAACTCTGAAACTGGACCTTGGATCAGTACCTAGTTGGTCATAGATGTAGTAGAAAGTCAAGTTTTGTTCTGTGTCAAATTTGGGGACATTTGAGGAAAGGGTTTTTGAGTTATTTTTTAAAAAGTAACACTGTTTTTACCAGATGCAGAATCAAGCAAACTGGAGCTGCAGCTGATTTTGGAGCCATAAAAATGTTGAGATTACTGGCTTCCTTATGAATTGGCAACTTTCTAAAGGGGATGAACTTTTTAACCTGCCATAGTTTTCAGTGCCTTTGAAAGAAAGCAGTTAACCCCTTCCTGACAAAAAATGGGAATCAGAAGGGAGGTAACCCACAATTCCCTTGCTCTATATCAGTTTACTAACTTCCAAAATGCCCTACCACTACTTCTCAGAGAGAAGCACAGATCAAGAGCATTTCATTTTAGGTTGTTTTCTCTTCCTGTTACCCCTTTTTCCAAGCAATATTACCCTTTCCATTAAATTCTTCTCAGATCTTGAAAACTAAAAGCTATGGTGGCATCCTTTATTGAGTCAAGAGAAGAATATAGGGGCCACCTTAAGTTAGAGCTTCCTCTTTGTCTACTGCACCACCTTACTTTCCCAGCAATATAGTCTATTCTGGTCACTTGTGTTTTTCCCACTGTATGTGCATGGTAGGTGTTTGAATGAATGAATGAATGAATGAATACTTTATTGCGGTCAATGACCAAATCCAAAGTACATATATATAAAAATAGCACCAGTTACAGCAAAACAAGAAAGAACAAGGGAGGGGAAATATCATACAAATTGAGCCAGCTTAAATTGTGAGTGCTTGAGCAATTGTTGAAACCTCCTGAGCACGAATTATAATTGCTGCCGCCCAAAACTTAGCTACATTAGACAGCATGCTTGAATTAGGACATTCTGCAGTGTATATTCTATATATTCCGTATTTTCTGTTCATTAGTACAATTATGTGCTTAATTGACAGCCATCCATAGGCACAGAAAAGCAATTATATTTAAAAGCAGAGGTTAATATTTGGACTTCAGTAGTGGCTAGTTGAGAATGTCTCAACTAGAAAAACACCAATGCCCTGCTTTTCTTAAACAAGCACCTTCCACTATCTATAAGATAGGTTGGACCAAAATACAGTGGCACCTCAACTTACAGTTGCTCTGGGTGGCCACGCCCAAGGAAGTCAGAAAATCAGTAACTCGAAACCGGGCCTTCTCTGTGGCTGGACCTACTCTTTGGAACCATTGCTGAGTAAGTTGTGCCTTGCACAGTCCCTGCCTGCCTTCAGAAAAGCTTTAAACACCTTGCTTTTCTGAGTGGCATTTGGCGACCTTTAATTTAATTTAATTTTATTGCTACTTTGTTCTGCCATTTTGCCGAGATAGTCTATCTCTTTTGCTGGTTTTGTTGTTTTGTGTATCTGATAATTGTTTTTATAGTTTTATCTGATATTTGTTTTTATTGTTGCTGTTAACTGCCCAGAGTTCCCTTGGGAAGATGGGTGGTATAAAAATAAATAAATAAATAAATAAATAAATAAATAAATAAATAAATAAATAAATAATTCAGCTTACGCTCACTGCTCTCTGCTCCGTATGACTGCTGACTTTGACAGGTTAGACCTGCAGAGCAGAGAGCAGTGTTCGCTGCCCATTGCCACCTCCTCTGTCTTCTTGGTTGTTTAATTTCTGCAAAAGAAATCAAAGCAACCAAGAAGGAGGAGAAGGTGGCCATCATGCCTCCCTTCCAAACCGCCTGGGCTGGTTGAAGTTGCATTGTTTCCAGGGAACAATGCAACTTTGGGCAGCCCAGGTGCCTTACAAGGGAAGTGCTTACCTCCTGAAGATCAATTTGGCTAGCCTGGAGGTAAGCGAAGGTAAGCGCTTACCTCACAATGTGCCTGGGTTTCTCTCTCAATCAAGGGCAGTAAAGGCTGCTCTCTGCACCCCCAGCTGCTTTTGACAGGTCTGACCTGTCAAAATCAGCTGTCTGGCAGGGCTACAGAAAGCAGGCTTTGGCTGCCCTTGAGGGGTGATAGGACGTTTTCCCATAGGAATGTGTTGAATATCTATTAATTCATTCCATTCAGAATGGATTGATTTTCAATGCATTCCTATGGGAAATGATTGTTTGACTTATGAATTGTTTGGCTTCTGAAGATGTCTTCAGAACGAGTTAGCATCGTAATTCGAGGGACCACTGCAGATGCTTAGCCAAGGACACCCAGTAATCTTCATGAGTAAGCTGGAATTTCAATGTGACTCTTCCTTTTCCAAGCCCAACAGTATTCTTTACCAACTTTCCATAAGATATATAAATTAGAGTTGTGCACAAATCGAAAAAATTGTGTTTCATTTTGTTTCGTTTCATGAGTTCTGTTTCTTTTGTTTCTTTTTTCATGAATTTTTGCAAAAAATCATTTTGTTGTTTCATTAATTTGTTATTCATTTTACCTGCTTTTCCCCCAGCACCCACTGTGTGGCCCCTGGGGTCCGGCTGGAGCTGGGGGTGCCTATGAACTGGCATGGGAGGAATAAAGAGGGGGAGCAGCATTGGAACCATGCTGCTCTGGCCACCTAAGCACGGCCTCCTTCTTATCACCCCTCCCGATCGGCCCCACAATAACGGGTTGTAGGAGGGAGGCGCAAGGGGGTGGCTTTGAAGCTGCGCTGCTCTGGCCGCCTAAGCGCAGCCTGCTTCTTATCTCTCCTCCCTGGGCTGGGCTAGGGCTCGAGCCCGCCGCATCCCTCAATGGCACTGACAAGGTGCGTGCTCACTGCGTGCAGTCTGGCTCAAAAGGACCTCTGGACCAGCACCAGGTAGAAGACATCTCCGGCCCCCATTAACGAACCGAACCTAACCAAACCAATGTTTCTTGGTTTGGTTTGGTTTGTGTTAAATTTGTCCCTAGGGTTGTTATTCGTTTCATTACCTAAAGAAATGAATAACGAATAACAAAATGAAAAAAAATCATTTTGTGCCCATCTCTAATATAAATGATGCCAAGTCTGGATCATTTAGCTAGAAAAATAGTGGAACAAAGGATGGGCCTCAGCTGCAGAATGGACAAATATGCATGGTGTGCAAATTAAGCCATTGTGTTTATTGAGTTGTTAAGACAGGAGAGGATTCAGGGCACTAGAATCTGGCAATGCTTGTTAATAGCTTGCATAGCGCCATTGCATATTTCACTAAAATGACACCACCGGCATGCAAGAGAGTAGGATTGACAGGAAAATCCCATTAGCTGAAGAAGCAGCAAATAAATTTTAAGGAGAAGACTAAGGAAGTGGCCCTAGAATCCAATCAGAACTCTGTATGTTCATTGGCTATTGTGTCCCAACAGACAGAGGAGTTTCAAAAACAGCATTGAAGGAAGAATGGATTGAATTTTTTAAAGGTCTTTCTAATTAAAATTCTGATCGGCAGGTTTCAAACTGCAGCACTTGTGCAGAACAGGGCGTTTAGCACTAGAAATGGGTTCTTCTGCTTTACATAAGTGAAACTTATGAATGCATTTAATAGCAATCAAAATGTAGGGATATTCTCCTTCTCCTACGCAGCACATTTCTCAGCAGGCTTTGTTTCGTTGATGAAAGCCTAATGACTAATCAAGGTCCTTCCATTTGGAATAATGGACAATTTTGTTACAACTACACCAGCTTTGTAATTATCAATCACTTTTTAATATAGTTTGCCTGGCAGCATACGAAGCCGCCTCTCCAGAATGCCAGAGGTTTCCCCAAAATATCTCTGTGCCAATTGATAAATGAGAATTTAATTTTCCAGTGCAAATAAGTGTGAAATTAACTATATACAATGCATATTTTAAAGAACCAAACAGACATTTACTTATTATTCTCATTTAATGTTTACTGAGCAATCTCCTTTAGAAACTGTCCTGGTATTTGATTCCAGTTAAAGAAATTGCTTTCTCAAGAAGATTTTGGAGACAGAAATCTCTCTCTCTCTCTCTCTCTCTCTCTCTCTCTCTCCTGTCTCCAAAATCTTTCATGTTTCAGTTATTTTTAGGTCCTTTATACATATACTGCTTTTTCTCCATTGTTATCTCCTATTCCTGGTGTGCACCATGGGAAGTTTAGTTGTAAGGAACAAACTACTGACTTTCTACAGAAACACAATATTTTCAGACACTAATATAAGGAATAAATACTTCCATTTATGATGTGATTACACTAAGATAAAATCATTTTGGAACAAGATGGCTGTTAAGGATATGACTGAACATACATTCTTTCTGTTACTGATTATTTGTTTCCTTTGGGTTGCGTTCATCTGCTCATTAGGAACTTATATAGAGATTCTTTTAATTGTTGCCAGTACCTGCATTGCTAGATGATGGGAAATGTTTAGATCCCCCTCTGTTAAGGGATTGTAACAAAAGGGCTTTGTTATTGAGATGCAGAAGCCTAAATGATTTTCCAAAACAATGATCTTCAGAGATGTCTTTATGTTTGGAATCCTTTTACATTTGATTGAGAAATGTCTCTATTTCAGTATATAACAAACAGCATAGAACAGTCTTCTCAAACTGCAGTAAACTAGGCTACGATTTTGTTTTCTCTTCCCCAAAATTTAAATGAAACCCATTTAACTATGAGTGCCGAGCATACAAAAAAGATTTGAGTCCTTTTCTGGTTTCTACTGCAATTAACAGCACAATCAATAGTAAAACCTGAAGCACCAATCCACCAAAGACCATATGTTGGGACAAACTGGCACAATCCCAAGACCATATGTTGTCAAAGCGAGCGGTGTCCTAAAGGACACCACAGAATACTTATCACAGGTGAACCATGAACAGATATCAAATGAAAGGTAGATGTTCCCCAACATCTGGTGAACCCAAGCCAATAACCAAAGTCTAGAATCAAAAACCAAGCTGAGAGAGAGTAATTATTCACTTCTGTGTTGTAAGTGAATACTATCTGATTCAATTTGTATCATATAATTTGACTTACTGAAAGCATCCTTTTATTTTAAGCTCATTCAGAGGCAGCCTAATTTGATATGCACAGTATCAAGGTATTCGAAGGCATTTATTTGTTTCCAAACTGGTATTCTGTAGAGGCCAAAGATTAGGAGAATAAAAAGCTGTGACTTGGGATAGAGTGCCACCAACTACTGTCCAGGTTGCACCTTCATTGAGCTGTCCACTAGGACACCAAGCTCCCTTTCCTGTTTTTTTCCCAGAGATTTCATACCCCATCAGTTTATAAATATAATTGGGGGGGTTGCCCCAGCATGCATCATTCTGCACTTGCTAATGTTGAAGCTTATTTGCCACTGGTTTGCCCACTCCCCCAGTGTCAAGAGATCCCTCTGGAGCTCCTCACAATCTCTCTCAGTTCTTACTACCCTGTATAATTTAGTGTCATCAGCAAATTTGGCTACCTTGCTATTTACTGCTACTTCTAGATCCTTTATGAAGAGATTGAAAAGTGTGGGTCCCAGTACCTCTTTACCACCCTCCACTTGGATAAGTCTCCATTTAGTGCTACCCTCTGTTTCCTGTCACTTAGCCAGTTGCTGATCCAGGACAAGACTTGTCCCTTGATTCCATGACTGGCAAGTTTATTCAAGAGCCTTTGGTGTGGGACCTTGTAAAAAATCTTCTGAAAGTCCAGATGAACTATGTCAACTGGATCTCCCTTATCTACATGCTTGTTGACTCACTCAAAGAAATTCCAACAGATTAGTGAGGCATGATTTGCCCTTGCAGAAGCCATGTTGGCTCTCCTTCAGCATCACCTTCTCTTCTATGTGCCTATTAATTTTAACTTTTATGATGGTTTCCATCACTTTACCTGGGACACATGTCAAACTGACTGGTCAGCAATTTCCTGGATCACCCCTGGATCCTTTTTTCGAAGATTGGTGTTACATTTGCTACCTTCCAGTCATCAGGCACCATGCCTGTTTTGAAGGAAAGACTATATATTTTGGCTAGGACATCAGCAATTTTATCTTTAAGTTCCTTGAGATGGATGCTGTCTGGTCCTGGTAATAATAATTGTTTATTTACGGATGTAGACCAAAATGTTACATGGCAATCAAGTTCAAAAGACAACACCAATAATACAAATATAGTAGGACAAATTAAAAATTAACAATGTGTAGCTATAGAAAAAATTAATAGACATATAATTGCATAGGAGAATAATAAATAAATATGCTAAACATTATATTAAAATGTGGGAAGGTATTATATCATATGCTGGAAAGTTAGGGGATCTAAAATTCTGATGACAAAATCATCATCATCTTCATCTTCTTGTTTTATTATTATTATTATTATTATTATTATTATTATTATTATTATTATTAT
>JAHTLZ010000178.1:2727521-2739750 GCA_023846285.1 Phrynocephalus versicolor
ATCTATCTAATGTTATGGTTATCCCAAAAGAGCAACTTCTCCCTTATAGTTCCTTCTCAAAAACACCTCCACCTGTGGTTGCCAAGCTGGAACAGAGATTTCAAGGTTTGCAATATATTTAACAAGTGGTTTTACTTCACCAGCTGGACAGCTCAGTGAGTTTGCAATCTGAAAGCAAAGACATAGACTAGGAATTCAATTCCCCCTGTATATCCCAGAAGAACCTATCTGTGTGGCTTTCGGAAAGCCACGTAGTCCCAGGACGCCCTTAGAATAGTGATGGCAAATCTTTTAGAGACCGAGTGCCCAAATTGTGATTCAAAACCTACTCATTTTTGTAAAGTGCCAATACAGCAGTTTAACCAGAATACTGGTGGCTGTGAAGGGGGCAATGTCAGGTGCCCACAGAAAGGGATCCGAGTGCCACCTTTGGCTCCCGTGCATAGGTTCGCCAACTACTGCCCTAGAACAATGGTGGTGGTGAACCTTTGTCATTGGCAATACAGACTTAGAATTCTGGAAGTTGTGGTCCAAAACATTGGGAATGCCAAAGGTTTGCTGCCACTTCTCTAGAAAAAGGGAATGAGAAACAATTTCTGAGTGTTCTTGATGTAGAAAGCCATGAAAAGATTCGCCAACAGTCAACGTTGGGAGCACACTGTTGTTATTAATTTCCAGTTCACTCCCACCCCTGCAGGTTTTTATGGTTCACTAAAGGAAAGTTTAAAAGAATATTGGGAGCTAGATATCCAGGAACCAATCTTAGATGAAGATTGGGATAGAATTTTTCAACAACCGCCCTTTGTTACGACTTCTAGGATAATCCAGGAGCAGGGGTTGAAGCTGATACAAAAATGGTATTATACACCAGTAAGGTTGTATCATATTACAAAGTTAGGAAGTAAAAATTGCTGGAGGAAGTGTGGAGTAATGGGAACCTACAGTCATATGTGGTGGGATTGTCCTTTAGTTAATAATTTTTGGAGACAGATTGGAAGAGAAATATCAAAAATTGTTGGAAGGAAAGTGGAAATATCTAAATTAATGGTTCTCATTAACCTGGGTAGCACAGAGTTAAAAACAAAAAAGGAATGTAAATGGGTAAACCTGATGGTAATTGCAGCTAGACAGGTTATAGCGAGTAATTGGAAAAATGCAGAAGAGCTAGGGGTGAATCAATGGAGGAAGAAATTAAATAATATTATAATTTTAGAATACCTAACCATGAAGATACGCAGAATGAAAGGGTTTAAGGTCAATGAGAAAGAAGAGGAATGGTTTGAGAAGTTATTGAATTATATGAGTATGTTTGACCAATTTGGGGTAATTAAAACGTTAAAAGCTAAGTAAACCTTGCGGATTGTCAATTGTTAATTTATATAGAGATGTACATATGGTTAAATTGTTAATTTGAATTTGTTTTATTATCAATGTATATCCAATGTATCAGATGCCTGGGGGTCACTGTTTTTGTCTGGGGTGTTGGTGAATTGTTTTATAATAAAATTATTAAAAAAAAAAACCAGTTCACTCCCACCCCTGCAGGTTTTTATGGTTCAGAATTGATTTGAACCAGCTCTCCTAAGTCCTGGTCCATCACTCTACTCATTATATCTCACTGGGTATCTCTCCATCTCTTACAAACTACTAATTTAACCGAAAAAGTCATTGTTACCATAAGATGAGCTATATACTCTCAGGTAACACATCTCATCTCATTTTTGGTTGATTTTTCCTGTTCCACTTTTTTAAAAACCTTATTAAACCTTTACATCCTTTTTTTAAAAAACCTTATTAAACCCTTACATCCTCTGTATAAGAACAGGGTCACATCAGCTACTATTATCCTGTTTAAACTGTTATCTTCAGTAATATAAGCATATCTGATGTAAACAGGAAAACTTCAGTGTTGACAAAAACCTATAAGAGGAATCCAATACTTCATCAAAAAGCTGTCTTCATTTTCTTACTTTTTGTTTGCTTGTTTTTTTTTTTTGTTTTTTGTTTTTTAGAATTGCTTCGCTATATTTGGTCAAAAATCATTTAACTCAACATTTGGATGCAATATTGCTACTGGTATAAGCTAGCAGTGATGATGTTTCCACATATTCATTGCAAATTTATTATGTGTTGTTTCTAAATGTCTGTTTCACACACCTGGACCCTTCTCATCTATTGCATAGCTTTGACTATAAAGATACAGTAGGTTTATGAAATGATAGTCTATCAGTTTCTGACCATTGAAGTTGAAAATTGACTTGGACATCCTTCAAACAGAGTGTTACATGGCAGAGAAGGATATTTAGTACATCTTACACTGTATTAGCAACTAAAATATCAGTCTAACATTTGCCCTTCAGAGAGAATGGGGAAAATAGTCAATTTCTGAGATTTTCCCTTCCTTGTTGTCAGTTTGTGAATGGTAGTGGGCATAGGAAGGTGTCTTGTAAACCACAGTGACTGTTGCTATTGGTATTGACTACATCCAGGTTGGTTCTTTTCTATGTAAACCCCGGCATCCATTTACTAGCTGGCAATGTGGAGAGTAGAAATATTGGACCATTTCTTCATGCTTTCAATCATGGGTGCAGAAGGACAATATCCTTCATTTATAAACCAGAGGGGATTTTTTCTTTTTGGAAAAAAAATGTAATTATTCAAAGCATATTGCTTCTGCTACTGAGATAATAAATAATCATCAGGACTGATAGTCATTGGTAACACTACCCAACTCAAAAACAGATCCCTTGTTTCCTCATGGCATGAAATCCAACAAAGCAGCAATTACTCAATAATTAAGATATTTCCTTCATGTGTTTTGCCCCCCCCCAGTAATGATTCCTGCATGTGTGCATGTTCCTCATTCTCAGTCAACAAGAGGGATATTATCTTGATGGGTGAGAATCCACAGCAATATAAATCATCAAGGAATAAACAGGTCTCATTTTCCCCTCACATTTTCTTTGATTTCTCTGAAGCAAACCAAGAGTGCCTGTTCCAGGGACTCTCGGAGCACTGATAATTTTCTCCATATCATCTTCTGAACAAAAAGATTTATCATAATTATTGTCTGACAGTCACTGATTTTTATTACTCTCAAGAGCTATAAATTCTCATTTGAAAATGACCCCATCGCTGGCAATGGCAAAGCAGAAGAGCTGTAGCAATGTTAAAACATGAATGCATAATTCCCAGCTAACTAAAATGGATCCAGGGAATCCAGCTATAGGGTCCCTTTGGGGCCACATGCACAGGGTCAGGAGCATGTAGCCTGCAGATTGGATGAGGCGCACAAAGAGCAGGTATGGTGGGTAGGAGGGAGGGGTTGAGTCAAGACTATGTAAGGCTGCTTGCCATCACCTCAGCCTGTTTTGGTTAGAGATCAGATAAGAACATAAGAACATAAGAAGAGCCATGCTGGATCAGGCCAAAGGCCCATCTAGTCCAGCTCCCTGTATCTCACAGTGGCCCCACCAAATGTATCTGGGAGCACACAAGACTAGATGTCTGTCTCCTGATACCATTCCCCTGCATCTGGCCCTTGAAGTTTTTAAGCCTGGAAATTACACATCTCCATCATGGTTTGTAACCTGTGATGGACTTCTCCTCCAGGAATCTGTCCAATTCCCCTTGGAAGACATCCAGGCCAGATGCTATCACCACTGTCTTGTGGCAGACTAACAACACACTGGGTAAAAAAAATTCTTTTGTCTATTCTCACTCTCCCAGCCCTCAATTTGAATGTATGTCCCCTAGTTCTGGTATTTTGTGAGAGGAAGAAGAGCATTCCTCTATCCACTTTACTCATGCCCTTCATTATCTTGTATGTCTCAATCATATTCCCCCTCAGGAGCCTTTTTTTCTATACTAAAGAGAGGTTGAGATGAAGGAGAGGGAGTGATAGAAGATAAGGTGCTGCAAGCCAGCTAGGTACTGGGTCAATTAGCTTCCATACTACATTATTTATTCTGAAACATTTATGTGCACACTCAACCAGTTAGGGCATTTTCATTTTTTCAGTATTTAGATTTGATTTATAAAGCACACATTGAATTCCTGAAGAGCCTCATGGTGCAGTAGTTAAACTGCTGTACTGTATCTATAACTGTGCTTGCGACCTGGGGGTTCAAATCCAGGTAGCAAGCTCAAGGTTCACTTAGCCTTCCATCCTTCTGAGGTTGGTAAAGTGCATACCCAGCTTGTTGTGCGGGAGGGGGGTGCTATGTGTATCCTGCATAATTACTTGTAAACCACAAAGAGAGTGCTTTAAGCACTATGGGGCAGTATATAAGCAACTTTCGTTTGCTTTGCTTTGCTTCCCTGGTTACAGATGGCTTTTGTACGATGAGGGATTCCATATGAGGGCAGCAATCCACACCAACATATGTTAGGATGAGCAGCACAATATGTTGTAGCTTAGGTTGATGTCCCCTGGAGCTTTGATAGTGGGCATTTGATTCAGTAGGCCTCACAGGCTGTGTTTCCCTATGCCTTAGCAGACCAGGTGATTTGACTGGGTCATGTAGCCTACATCAGGTTCTGAAGCCAATCTGCAACCTGTGGATTGGATTGGTAGCATGTAGAGATGGGCACGACTAGGGAAAATGACGTTTTCGAGTTGTCGTGTGTCGGAGGCGGCCCGTGTCAGCTCGTTTCCATTTTTTGCGAAACTTCACAAAAAATAGTCATTTCGTTTTTTCGTCTGTCGTTATACTGGTTCAGGGCGGTAGCGGGCTCCTGGAGGCACCTCTGTGGGGTGGGTGCCTCCTCTGGCCCACTATGAAGGGAAGCAGGCTCCTGGAGGCACCTCTTTCTGGGGGGGGGGTGCCTCCTCTCCTCATCAGCTAGGAAGAGAAAGCAGGCTTCTGGAGACCCCTCGTGGCATGGGGGCATCCTCTCCTCGCCTGCTGCAAAAGGGCATGCATAGCCATATGGATATGCATACCAAGTTGCAGACACAGCAGACTGGCAGAGGCACCCCTCTTTTTGGGGTGCCTTCCCTGCATCAGTCAGGCCTCGACGGGCATGGTTTGCATGGCACACATGGTGCCGAGCCGAGCCTGCAGGAGTCAGCCAGAGCCACAAGTGACGAACTGGCAGACTCTCTGCATCCACTGTGTCTCACCAATAAGGGAAGCGTACTTGCGTAGTAGTGCAATGCAAGTACAGATCTGGCTTAGGGGACAGGGCTAGCGCAAGGGCTAGGGTTAGGCTAGTTACTGGTGAGGTTAGGGTGGGGTAGTGGGATGCACCTCTGGGTGCCTCTCTGACCCACTAAGAGGACAGTGTACTGTGGCCCAGTGTGGCGTATGGGTAACGGTTAGGGTTAGCGTTAGGGCTAGGGCTAGGGCAGGGTTAGTGGGCTTTTTGGCACATCCCAGAAGTCTCAGTGGCCAAGTGGCCATGCGATTGGTGGAATGGCTCCAAAAATTTGCATGGTCCACTCCCATGGCCAGCCCATCATTGCGCAGGTGTAAATAAAATAAAATAAAATAAAATAAAATCAATGGAGAGAGGACAGAGGAGTTTTAAAATAGCAATTTTTGCATGTTTCTGTGTGGTGCTTGTGTGTTTTTGGACCACGATTTCAAAAAAAATATTGCGGTTGCCGCCCCATTTTCGATCCCCTGCCCGCACCGCATGGCATGGCGAGTCCAGCTTGTTGCTTGCGAGTCCCCACCAGAGCAGCCCAGGACAGGAGAGGGGGGGAGGCCGAGGACCCCCCCCCCTCGAAACCACCCCTCTGGTAGGTGCACTCTCAGGCAGGCATATTTTTGCCTGCTTTTTGGGCCGGGAATCGGGGTTTTTATTACTTTAAAAAACTTTTTTTTTCTGTGCCGCTTGAATGACGGCGAGGCGGCGAGGCGGCGACTTTGGCGGGATGACGAGGATGCCTGCCCCCAGCGCAGCCCAGGAGGGACAGGAGGAGAGGGGGGGAAGCTGGGGACCCCCCCCCAGAAACCACCCCTCTGGTAGGTGCCCTGAGCCCTCATTCAGGCAGGCATATTTACGCCTGCTTTTTGGGCCGGGAATCAGGGTTTTTTTTTACTTTAAAAAACTTTTTTTTCTGTGCTGCTTGAATGGCGGCGAGCCAGCGAGCCGGCGACTTTGGTGGGACAACAAGGATGCCCACCCCCAGCGCAGCCCAGGAGAGACAGGAGGAGAGGAGGGAAGGCCGGGGACACCCCCCGAAACCACCCCTCTGGTAGGTGCCCTGAGCCCTCACTCAGGCAGGCATATTTTCGCCTGCTTTTTGGGCGGGAATCGGTGTTTTTTTTAACTTTTAAAAACTTTTTTTCTGTGCTGCTTGGCATCGCGGGATCGCGATGCCAGGAACGGCAACGACAAATCAGACCCAATTATTCTTTAGTCGGTTCGAGTTCGAGTTCTGGCGGAGTAATTCCCGTTACCGTTTCCATTCCGTAACGGAAACAAGTAACGGAAACAGAAACGGGAATTCCGCTAAGTCGTGCCCATGTCTAGTAGCATGTTTCTGAATTCCCCAGCATATCTTCCAAAAGGGGTGCAGTCCACTTAAAGTGGACACTCTGGAGAGGTTATTGAGGGTAAACTCATACTGGGAAGCAGCTGGTTACTTGTCAAAAAGTTTTGCATCCAGATTTCAAATACTGGTTGTAGGGCATAGGGTAGGCATGATACTAAAAAAACCCTAAAGTCAATCTGGGGCTTAGAAGATGTGTTGCACTTATCACCTGTTCCCACAGTCTCTAGCTGCCAGTTGAAGACTGAATGAATTCATTTCTGCTAGGAATTGCAGGTAAGGTCGTACATCCACATTTGTCTCATACCTGCAAAACGTTCTCCTAGCTTGTAAGAAGTTCAGACATTTACTTTTTAAAAAGTTGGAAACTTTTCATTTGCAAGAACAGCTGTTTTTTTGTTTTTTGTTTAAAGTGGTTCAAATAGTTCAAATAACACAAAACTGCTACAGCTAGTACAGTGCTTCAAAGATTTTCAAGAACTAAAAGCATTAGACAGATCATTTGCCTATTTTTCAGTAATCACCTATCCCTTCTCTGCTTAGTATGTGGTAGTGCTGTGCTTCCAAAAGGGAGCATACATTTAAAGGTTTTATGCAAACTGTAGAGACCTAGAAGGGGAAAAAACAATTCCTTGTCTTACTGGAGTGCTGGAGGCAACACAATTTCCTTGTCAAGGTGTTACATCATGCCAAGTGAGATGAAATGGGGAAGGGAGGAAATTTAGGTGTTTTTCCCATTCATAACTACAGGCTATGCAAGTTACCTCTACAAGTGTAGTTCTAAAAAGAAAGGCAGATTTGTACATTTAAGACATGGTCAAGGGTAGCAGACAAAGGTGTCCTGCACTGGTTGCCATTGTACATATTTTATGAAATATTCTGAATAAAGAACTAAGGAAAATGACAACTGAACTGCAGAGTACTCTTCTTCTTCTTCTTCTTCTTCTTCTTCTTCTTCTTCTTCTTCTTCTTCTTCTTCTTCTTCTTCTTCTTCTTCTTCTTCCTCCTCCTCCTCCTCCTCCTCCTCCTCCTCAATTTCAGAGAATGCTTTATTACTATCATATGATAATGTGCTCTCACTATTGCTTTAAAGTTATATTAATCTAGCTTGTTCACCGCAAACCTATCAACCATACAACATTCGTTGTATCATAATCAGTGAGCTAGGTATGGCTGTTGAGACAGAGGTTGAGAGCACGGTTTTCCACTGCACCTACTTGACAGGGGCAGGACTCAGTTGTCAAAAGGTCCACTTCCAGCATCTATCTATCTATCTATCTATCTATCTATCTATCTATCTATCTATCTATCTATCTAGCATTATAATATAGCATTATAAATTATATATATATCCTACCTATCCTCTTATAATGAGAGAAAAAAGATGATTTTAATTATACTTCAGTAAACAAATTATATGGATAAGCTGTATCACTAATCTTGTTATTCCGATGATTTGAACCTAATGTCCATCGTTTTATAAACCTATGTTCCCGTTGCAGATACTGTTGTGCAATTTAAAATTCCGCCAATGGTATGTAGCCAATTAACATTCATAGTAGCTTCCTAGATATTTGTCTCTGACATTTTGCATGCTCGCAAAATAATTTTCAAAAATTTCATTGATCTGAGTTATATTAAATAAACTGCTGCTATTGATCAACAACTATGTGCCTCAACTCTATTGTTTCTCTCAGTGGTGTCATTTACTTGGTCTCAGTTGTGAAAAGCAAGGTGATTCTAAAAAAGTTTTCTTAGTTAAATCCCCAGTCTTCCAGCAACCTCCTGCTTTCAGACTAGGGGCTATCAGAACAATTTAATTCTATCATGGTAAGATCCAAGAAAATGGTTTATAACTATTCTAAATAAGGGAATGAACAGAGGAAGAAATTACTCATGGATAGGGGCATACAAGACATTTGCTCTATAAGATTTATTTAATTATTTATTTATTCCATTTTTATACCGCACCGATTTCCCAGAAGGGACCCTGGGCAGTTTACATAAATGCAAATAAGAAACAAATAGCAATGCAAATTAAATGCAAACAGTAGAATAAACAAGTAAAATAAGCAAATAAACACAATGGTTGGTTAGTTGGCTTTTAACCTGCCCCATAGCTTTTGAAAGAAGCATAAAAAAGGCTAACACTAGCAGTTGGGAGTTAGTATATTTTCAGTTTTGAAATGTGGTTCTTGGAGAAATAAAAGATCTGAAAGAAGCTTGCAGGGAATTTGGAGGTGGGCAAATAATCACATGTAGACATGGGCACGACTTGGCGAAATTCTTGTTTCCGTTTCTGTTCTTTGTTTCCGTTATGTAACGGAAACGGTAATGACAATTAAGCCATCAGAACTCGAACTCGAACCAATAAACAATAAATTGGGTCTGATTTGTCGTTGTCGTTCATGGCATCGCGCGGCGATCGCGCGATGCCAAGCGGCACAGAAAAAAGTTTTGAAAATTAAAAAAAACCCGATTCCCAGCCAAAAAAGCAGGCAAAAATATTCCTGTCTGAGGGCACCTACCAGAGGGGTGGTTTCTGGGGTGGGGGTCCCTGGCCTCCCCCTCTCTCCTATCCCGGGCTGCTCTGGTACCAGGCTGGGGGGGGCATCCTCGTCGTTTCCATTTGCCATGCGGTGCGGGGGGATCCAAAATGGCGACTGCAATATTTTTTTGAAATCGTGGTCCAAAAACCCACCAAAGCACCACAGAAACATGCGAAAATTAGCTATTTTAAATTCTTGAATTTTTTCAGTAGCAGCAGTGGGTTTTTCTTGCAATAAAACATCTCCATTGATTTTTTTTTAATTTTTTATTTTTTTACACCTGCGCATGCGCAATGATGGGCTGGCCATGGGATGGGACCATGCAAATTTTTGGAGCCATTCCACCAATCGCATGGCCAGGTTTTGCTGAGACTTCTGGATGTGCCAGAGAGAGCATAAAAAGCCCACCAACCCTAACCCTAACCCTAACCCTAACCCTAACCCTAACCCATACGCCAGTACACTGTTCTTAGTGGGCCAGAGGCACCCAGAGGTGCAGCCCACTAACCCACCCTAACCTTAACCATTACCCTAAGCCTAGCCCTTACCCCCTAACCCCATGCTCTGGGAAGTCAAATCACGCTAAATCGTGGTGGAAACGACAAACGACAAATGACAAACAACACAACGAAACGACAAATTTTTGAGAAAGTACGCGACAAACGGAAACGACCCGAAATGGACCCATCCCGACAAACGACAACTCGAAATATATTTTTTTCTGGTCGTGCCCATCTCTAATCACAGGTCTTTTAACTCCAAAATTTTATCTCCAGTGAAATTCAGCTCCATTTGAAAAATGTCCCTTTGGAGACATGTTGTAGAGCAATCCTCTTGTCACATTATGCCAGAACTGGAAGTACAACCACCATGCTGGCTGCACTGTAGATCCCATAGCTGAGCCTGTTTGCTCTTTCTGCCTCCATTGTCTCGTTCTGCCCTCCCCTTCTGGGGTTTATCTACTCATCATCAGGTCAGAGCAGAGAGATGAGTGGGGTTCCTGATCCATCTTGTGTTATTTAATTTGCTTTAGCTGTCACTATCTGGAGTGTTTTCTTGTATTATGCTTATGCCTGGAATTTTTATTCTCACTGTTGTGTATAATTTTGACTTTATCTTTTGGGCATGTCTTTGACTTTTTGTAAAATGCCCAGAGTAGTGGCATAGATAAAAACAATAGATACAATGATAAGATAAAAAAACACTAGATAAAAAACAATAATTAAATAAACAAATGTTAACATGCCCATGTTCTCTGAAACCCCAAACCCAAAACTTTATATAATCTCAAAGCCGCTTGGAGTAAGGAAAAAGTTCTCAGTCGTGGGGATGGTTCAGTTTAGGGTTTTTGCCCTTGTCTGGTCTCATTAAATTGGGTCACCAGAGAACAGAACATTTCCCAGGAGTCAGTGAGCAGTATTGGCAGTGTCACAGAGGTCAGGGTTCATAACAGCAGAGCTGCAACAAATTGGTTCTGCTTTAAGACATCCAAAAATGTTTTACTTATGAGATCCACTTTCTGCTGTAAGACATTGCCGATTGGTGGCTTTAGCAGTGACAGTAAAATTGCTTTTATTGTAAAAACATTTTATGTTGAGGTTCGCATTAGGTTTTTATCATGCCGTGGGAGTCACTTTGTAGGCTGGCAGTTGAAGGATAAAAATGGGGAAACAACACTGTACTAAGTTGCATTCCGAGGATTCTTTTTACTCTATCTCTTTTGTAGCATTGGAAGTCCTGGGGTAATTTAATGCAAGTGTTCACGGGCAAATTTTAGACAAGCAAAATGCACGGCTTCTTAACGTGTTATGAATGGAGGTTGCTGTCCATAGTGATGGCTGCAGGATTTCAAATTAGGTTAGATCAATTTACTGTCAAGTTGATTAATAGGACTTAGGCACATTCAGAGGGACCATGGCACTGAGTACCAGTTGTCCGATGAGATAAGAAGAAGTGGGAGGTTCTTTTCTCACTGAAGAGCTTCCAACAGACCCCACATAACAATATGTATCACAATATGGTGATGTAAAACGTTATTCAAAGTAGAAAGGAGAAAACAAGAAAATTAAAATAAATTATTAATATTAACATTTAGGGAGACCCTTTTCATGCTCTCAGAATAACTGTTAAATCCATTGCAATTCTATTAGGATTTTCGATGATGCAATGCTATTATCTCAAACCAAAGTGGGTCTGAGAAGAAACTTCAGGACATTTTCTGATTATTGCCAGAATGAACATCTAGAAATGAATTACAACAAAACACAGGCAACTTCACAAAATGTTGCCATCTGTGTAAATGGTCCTTGAATGGGCAACCAACTGAGCAAGTCAAGTACTTAGGCATGATTTTTTTTCAATCACCATGGAAAACCTAGCATACATTGAAGAAAAGGCTTCCATAGTATAAGTATCCATAGACAATTTCCCATGCCAGTCCTGGAAAGTCCTGGTAGCAAAGCAGGAATTGCAGTTATTTATTTATTTATTTATTTTTGCATTTATATCCCGCTTATCTTCGAACGAACTCTAAGCGGCTTACAAGGGCTATGTTAGCCATACAAGTACAAGTTCCATGCAATATAGCCAGAAACGTGTTCCAAAATATTGTGCGAACAAAGGAAACTCTGCAAGTTTTTTCAACATTTTCTGGCTAGCCACTGTGCACCTGGGCACACAAATAAGTGTGCAAATGAGTATATGACCTATGTATTCTGGATAGCTGGCATAATTATTCACCACAGTTACACAACTTTGCATTTATGTACAGGAACCAAATAAAATTCTGACCCTTGCATTGAATGGTCATTTCCTTGGTCTGTGTAATTTTGCTTAATTCATGCAAGACAGTGAGAGATCATTAATTTCTCTGTCATAAAATTTCACATCCTTGTGAACTGAGGAGGAAAAAAAAAGGTTGCTTGACAAGCAAGGAGTTACAATTATACCTGTGTAATTCGGTGTAAGTGCAATTGTGTATTCTCTGTTTAGCCTGTAATATATTGATGGATTTGCAGTGGTTGCAATCATTGAGATCGCCTAAATTTAATATCCCATTTGTGTCCTGAGCCTCTGCTAATTTCTGCATTTTGGCACCACTTTTGCAGAATCTAGCTCCTGGTCTCTAGCTGAGAAAGAAAGAAAGAAAGAAAGAAAGAAAGAAAGAAAGAAAGAAAGA